>OY829524.1:3382620-3982620 GCA_963691665.1 Clepsis dumicolana | reverse complement strand
CCAACCCTGGATCGCCATCTTGCAAGACTTCCATGGTCTTCTTGCCTATTGTTTCTAGAGTGTCGAGGCCACCTGCTATCACTTTAGTACCTGGAATACGAAATTGCATGGTTCGGTAGGCTTTCCAATGTACGTCATGTTCAAAAATACAGGGCTGGTTTTAATGAATCTTCCACAATTATTTTCAAAATAAAAACTTCACAGGGTGCTCACTTATAGACTTAGGTACTCCACCCCTGGCTAAATTCTTGACGGTTCATTAAAAGGCACCTCGTATATCCGCACAAAGTTACAAAAATATGTATAGGTACATCAACCTTGTTGCCGCGGTAATTCTGCTTACATATTTCGTAACTCTCAAATCTAAACATTATCGTTGACCTTGAAAGTACTGTGATTATCAGATGACAGCTATTGACCGCAACTTCGTCAGCGTCCCGAGGAAACTTTGCACTTTTACGAGATAAGATGATGTTCATCATCTTCAGATAAGTAGATATCAAGAGTGTAGCTTTCTATTAGTGAAATAATTTTTTCATCAGTTCTAAATTTCTGGACTTTCCCCTACTAACAAATAATTAAAGGTTGTCTTAATAACATCAGTTTAGATTTCTCAATGAGGAAGCAGTAGAGATGTCGTATCCTCGCCGTAGCACGGCACAATATATATATATAATTATGTATACATTGCGCGCGATAGCTGCGCTAATCAACGTTGGCGGGTATGCCGCGCGTAATGGAGACACGTCTTTAGAAAACAATCTGAACATAACACAAACAAAAGCTTTAGCATAAACGTACCCGTACTCTCAACGAACTTGGTGACACCTGAGAGCAAGCTCCCAAGTTGGAATGCGTCACCAGCATTAGGATCAGCATCCGTCTGCTCAGGTCCCTCCTCAGATTTCTGGTCCTGCTGTGGTCTAGATTCATTTACTCTGGCTTTCCTGGCTAACTCTTCTGGATCTGGTGCGCCTATACCGGTTTCAAGGACTGTTGAAATGCCCTGGAATGTAAAAAAAAAAAGTTGTTACCAATTTACACTGTGGCGATCTATGGTACACGTCCTTCTTTCTGCGAAAAGGCAGCACGCCCGAATTCTGCCCGGCACACACTCTTAATGACATCGCGCTCATCCGTGAACTACGTACGAATACGCTCACCGCACCACGACTATACATCAGAGAGAGAGAGAGAGAGAAACATTTATTCACATACATTCGACACATACAGAAAGATGAAACAGTACATTTAAAATAATAGAATACAATGGAACACATAGCTATATTATTTAACAATACAATATGTTTGCACCGAACGATGTGAAATGGGCCCCACTCAGCATAATGTTGCGGCAAGCCGAAACGCTGTTTTTCTGCAGGTCCTATTTTAAACATCACTCACACATGTATACTAAAATCAACCAGATCCCACGCGGTCCCGTCTAATGCGGCATGACTTGGCAAATACACACACACTTACAGTATAATTACTTAAAATCGCAACAGTGTTGCACAGCTCTCGATTGCTGAAACGCGTTCACTAATTTCGACCCAGAAAATTAATAGCATTTGGTCAAGCTTGACTTGGTAGGCCTATGACGCATGGGTACCGAGGGTTATGGTACATTCCATTCAGAGCCAGCTCTAGCTGTTAATCATAATAATAGTCAAGGACGATAACGAAGTCGCGGGCAAAAGCTAGTTTTTTTTTAATAAAAATACATGTCAAGATTGTTCACCTTCTTTCTAATGGCGAAAAAAAAACTAATTATAGAGGCCCAAAAGCCTACACTAGGGGACTCTGTCCCCTAACAGCTTGTCGGCCACATTTCAAGCAGTCGCTCGACTTCGCTTGAGACCAGTCAAGGAAAAACTGAAAGACGTTATAGGGTATGAAACCACTACCACTCGCACTTGGTCTGTTTCTATTGTAGACTGCCTGTGGTTAATTGGTTATTTTACTGAGTCACACTGTCTGACATGTTTACATTTATGTAATTAATTACCCTAACCACAGACCAATGTAAAATTTCCAAGAATCAATCAAGTTGTTAGGTATCACACAAATTTTGATTAGATAGCCAATTAACCCTTTAACCGACACCCGGTTTAGTGTCATGATGATATACATTTAGGTCATTATCACAAATGACTTTCACGTCATAGTCATAATTCACTGCGGTATTGTGGTGCGGTAGCCAAACTGCCATAATGATAAATAGATTAAGGAATTGAGATACAATAGTAGGTATCACTGGAAAATTTATGAGCTGATTTTAAAGATAATCTCTATTTTAGTAAAAAAATACTTTTTGTATTGATTTAAACTTTCACGATTTTCACACATTGCAGCAGCAGCAGGGCATTTCAACAGACTATGGACGCAACGTCGCGTCCGAAACGTCGAGGTATTTAAATATGTTTTTTACGGGATTAAGTCCCGAGTATCATGATAAAAATACTTTTTTACAAGCTTTTTATTAACTTGCAATGGTTTTTGATAAAGAACACGGATTGGTCCAAAATATATGTTTAGTATACCTCAACATTTAGGTTCACTTTGTCTACATTTCATTCCCAAATTGTCCACTTCCTACCTGATACATACCAAACTTGTCTGCATTCCCATGTCATCCACTAACTATGACGTCATAATTTTCAGTCATCAAACTGCCTCCTTTGATTAGTTTTTGTTAAATTAAAGATCGTTTTAATTGCAGTAATAAGTAACTTTGTTATTTGTTTTAGGTCACCCATCCGTTCCTTCCCAAAAAGTTTAGAATTCCTAAACCGAGAATCTTCTCACGCGTGCAATGTCTAAACGCTGACATTGGCAAAATACCCCTTGCAAAAAAAAAGCAAGTGAGCAAGCCAAACAAAAAAAAAATTGAGCCCTCAGTTTCTTCTGAGTATTTTAGGAAGCTTGATAAGTGAAAATGTAAAATGATTTTATATTGACATCTACTCCACTACCATGAACATTTCCTTGTTATAAATTAAAAAATCATTATTTACCTGCGAAACCTGATTGGTAATTGTAGAAATACCCGCAGTGGCTGTACTCAGCAGGGAATCTACACCCCACCCCCATCCCCACCCACTACTCTTATTGGCAGATTCCGCAAGACGGTCGGTGACCACTATGATGTCTGGTTCGGGTTGCTTTTGCGGATTTGGCTGTACTTTGGACAGTGGCTCCTGAAAACGAAACAAAATTATGTCAGAAATAAATACTCCGGGACACATTAAACAGATTCTCAGAACTTGACCCAGACCGAGCCAAGTTTGTACCACTTGTAATTGAAGGGCACTGATTTAGTAGTTAATTTACAGTTCATTAGCAAACTAATTATAGCTTACTGTAAAGATAGGTCAAAAATTGGTTCAACCCATATGAAAAGATCAAAGCTATATTTTTTATAAACTCACTGAAACATGAATACACAGAAAAAAACCAGAAAAATGCCAACCCCGGGAATCGAACCCGGATCCTCGACACTCCGGGTCGCGTGCCCACCCTTACACCAGAATTGGTATTTTTATTTGGGGTTGGTATTTTTCTGGTTTTTTTCTGTGTATTCATGTTTTGGTGAGTTAATAAAAAATATAATTGATATTCACGGGAAAACCGTAAAAATAAAAAATTGGGAGAAAAAAAATACAAAAAGATACTCCTCCTGAGATCATGAAGATCAAAGCTGACTACGGCAACATTCAATTTTAAAACATAACATCTTATACTCGCACCATCTGCTTGATGAAAGAGATTGTTAACCACTCACTTGCTTTGAATTTTGAGTTGAACTCTATTTATAACAAAATATGAGCGTTGACAGGTAGCTCTAGTTACCAAAACCAATTGAGTGGTTAATGTGATATGCATGCACCTTGCGACATGCATAAGATAATAAGCCCACAGCTGGAGTTGTAATGTTTGGGGTTAATGAATTTGGTTTTCACAGTTAAATTCAACGCCATAATTGTGACAGAAATTTTACTAAGAGACTCACATTTTTATTGCTATCATCATTGTCACCCCAGTCATCAAAATCATCCCATCCAGTATCCCGTGTGCTTTCACTTGGTTTCTTTGCTTGACTCTCTTTCTTTACTTCACTTTCTTTTTGTGCTTCATTCTGTTTCCGTGTGTGACTGTTTGTGCTAGTTGTTTGAGCAAAGGCATCTTTAGCCAGTGATTCTGTTTTAGTTTCTGGTTCGGTGTCATCAATATCAAAGTCGTCCCATCCATCAGTTTGTTTTTCCTGGAATCATTGCAATTATGGAAAATGTTTGTAAAAATATATTTATGAAACAAAACAGACTAGCAAAAATGATGCTAATGGTCACAATTAATTGATTCAGTCAGGTGGAATGGAGCACACTATCATCTTGTTGCCTCATTTGCATTCCAATTAACTTGTAATGTATTTCTAACACAATAACTTGAAGAAATGGTAGTGTTACTAGACCAGAGTTGCCTCTCATGCAGAGGGATGTGGGGTCAAGCCCAGTTTTTCGGAATTTACGAGTAAAATTGCAATTGTAATTTATTATCATGAGCTTTTGCCATGAGTGGCGAAAGAAAACATTAAGAGGAAACCTTGGCACTTCTGTGAAACAATTCAATGGTGGGTGTGTAGTTCCCAATTTGCACTAACTGTGCATGGGAGCTCAAGCCATCTCATTGTGAGATGAGGCCTGTGCCTAGCAGTGGCATGTAAATGATGATGATGAACATGAAAACTGCTGTTCTTTTAATACATTGTATCTAAAACATAAATTCTACCACCATATGATTTAGAAAACATTTTTTGTAGTAGGTATTTGAGTTCTCCTGACCATAGAAAGCATTTATGTGTATTATCTACACTGGACGTGAACAAGACAATTAACATTGTGTAAAACACATAATCATTGCTTTTCTTTTTTATACAAGGAAGGCAAATGAGCAAGTGTGGGTCATCTGATGGCAAAAGCTCAGCCCAGGGGGTTTGCAGATGTGTTGCCAACCTAGAGAGCTAAGATGAAATGCCTCTTGTGCCTATAATTACACCGGCTGTCTTACTCTCCAAACCGGAAGACAACAATGCAAGCACTGCTGCTTAGCGGCAGGATTAGCGAGTCAGATGGTGGTAGCGATCCCGACGGACCTCGCACAAGGTCCTACAACCCGCTTGAAAGCGCTTTGCTTGAAAGATAATCAAGATAATACTCAGTTGTACATTGGGACTGTCTTCCTTTGAACCAGCAATATTAACTAAGAAGGTGGATTCACTAACTACTTCTTTCAGTGAATATGGAAACTTACTTCTTTTTTAATACTTTCTTCGATTTTTTTCGCAGCAGCAGCAGGTTTTCTTAGATCTTGATCGGACTCTACAGTAACGTCACTATAATTCGAAGAGGAAAGTCTTTTTTTCCGCTCTTTCTTTTCTATGGAACCGTGCCCCTCGTCGGCACTTTCGAAATCATCACTGTCACTCGTAGGCATGATCAACTTTTAGATTTATTAATTTTGCAAAATATTGCAATTAAAGTGAATAGACTACGTGTTGACGAAATTTGACATTGATTTGACAAATCAGCCAACATTGACAGACTTGACAGCCCACGTTGGATGTCAAACAAAAACAATTTATAAAAATTCATGTACAGTTTCGTAACTGTCGTTAGAAAATCTTCTTTAATGGGCTTAAAATAGAGCTGAGACTTGTTTTTGATGTAAATAAATTAAAAATAAAATAATTCGTAGATAACGTTCCGTTTCAAGCAAAAATGTTCTAGCGAATACCTAACAAAAATGTAAAAAAAAAGAGATTGTTTATAAGTCTATCTATCAAAACAGCAATATTGCGCTTTTGCATATTTTGTCTTTCCACTATTTTTTATGAAGGACATAAAACTTACTTATTAAAACTGCGAAAAAAAATTAAAACTTTTTGGTCGCACAATTCGCACTTGAAAACAAAAAAAGAAAAACAACTTTCTCGGTCTACGAAAACAACGAGACCAACAAAGAAAAGAGAATAATATTCACTAACGAAATACAAGCGCTTGGCGGGAAACCGGTGGGAGTGGATTGTGTCAGTCAATTGAATTTTAGATTCTTCTGTGCATATTGTTAATTGCAAAAAGATTATACATTATTTTTACGTGATTATGCCCAGCAGATGAAAAATTCAAGTGAAAACGCGTAAGTATTCCCTCTGTTTGTTACTCCCTAGTACTCACCGGCCGCTGCTCGCCGTAGCTCACCGTAAAGTACACTATCGCTTTATGTAAGGCATGAGCAGCTGACAGGATGTGAGTAGGACAGACTGACGGCTCTTACTGTGACGGAACTTGAATTACAGAAAAACAACAAAAAACAACAGACATGGCTGTATGGACCTAGCTTCCTTTGTCTACCCTTAATGGGATGAATAAAAAAAGCACTATCGAGACTTAGTTTCAATTTCAATTGCTTCAGAAGGAATTTGGCGGGAAACCGATGAAAGTGGGTCATGTCGTTAATATAATTTTAGTTTCTGTGCTTAATGTTGTTTAGTGGATAATAAAGATAGTCCATTGTACAACAAATTAACGTGACAGTGCCCAGCAAATGAAGAATTCAAGAGAAAACGCGTATTTCCTTTGTTTGTGACCCCCAAGTACCCGACGGCTGTTGTTCGCCGTAAAGTACACTATCGCTTTACGGATAGCATGAGCAGCTGGCCTGACAGGACGTAACTAGGACAGACTGACGACTCAGACGGTGACAGAACTTTAATATACAGAAATTTACAAAACACATCAGACGTGGCTGTATGGATTCAGTTCCTTTGCCTATCCCTTAAGGGATGAATTAAAAAAAAAAAACAATTGTTTCACTTTGTTTTGAATCTGTTGATCTGTTGCGAATTTTTTTTTTTTTTTTTAGACTAATTGTTTTGTCCGCTTAAATTTAATCTAATTTGTAAATATTCACTGTTAACTTTTGTTATTTTCGTGCCTTCTTTTTAAGTTGATGGCCCTGATAGCCAAAGCTCAATAAATTAAAAAAAAAAAAAAATTAAAAATTTTATTGAATGAAATTGGAATTGTAAAGTCCGTACTTTTATTTTGGATAATATTGAATTACGTAAGTACATTGAAAGTGTGAAAATATAATCGGTAATTAAAATTTTATCGTAGTTGTTTGACTTTTAATTGTTACCTCTCCAAAGCTTTGAGACCTTGCATCTCTTAAGTTCGGCAAGGCGATAAAGGTAATTTTATTTATAAATCCTTATCAATATTATACATATTATTACGAAGGTATCACGGGACGAAGCATGCCATCTTTTCTCTGAGCACTCAGGTTTTTGGTGCCTTTGAGACCCCATCGCAGATTGCGTTCGTTCTCAGGTTGCAAAATTTGCAAACCTAGGTACCTACCTACTTACTTTTTACTCTATTATTTTTTCTCAACCTCTACAATTTCAAACGCACTTGAGTGATTTCAAGCTCGCTTTTTACAAGGGTTTACCATAAAACGGTTGCAAAGGCCGAGAGAGAGAGAGCTGTTTAAGCGATGCTATTTGTACCATTACTTACTTAAGTAGGTATACTGTATTCTGTGGCGCTGCCCGTGCCCCAACAATACTTATTTAAAGTAGGTAAGTACCTACTTGTACCTACCCATATAGTTAGCTGTTTAATTACAGTAAGAGGACTATCCATGTCATGGTATACTTATAATTGATAATGCCAATTGCCCATGTTATTTGAGTCTAGATGCCTACGAGACGACGTTCGTACCTATCACAGGTGCAAAATCTCAACCACGTTGTCATAGGTCATAGCTACTTACTTACCTATGAACAGTCGATTCCCTAACATATATATCTAATCCACTTTTCTATAAGGTGCATCGGGGTAATTCCGAAAACGGGTATATTCAGAAACTTCAAAAAATCTAAGTAAAGGTAGCGATATATTTCTATTTTCATCATTACTCTAGAGGCCAGCTTTATTGTGCTCGCCACATCAGTCATCAGGAGCCGCTATTGGCGACCTGACGTGCATAGCGTCGATTTATCCCAAACAAGTGTTTTTCACGCCAATTTCGGTGATTCGTAATAACCCCAACAACTTTTTCTCGGAATTTTGTTGGGTTATTTGAACAGTTGTTTCTTTTTTCGATAAATTGTCGTTTTTTATGAATAGCTAAGAGGAACACAACGTCCTAGCTGTGATTAAAAAAAATCGGAATAACCCCTCCGGGGTTATTCTGATATATACTCAATTCGCGATAACCTCACTTGGCTTATTCATAGTAATTAGCAGCGGTTCTCAATCTTTAAAAAAATTAACACTACAATTTAGATGTGAATATAAGAATCCTTGATTACAATAAAATTAAAGATAGACTAGTGTAGTTGCGCATGGAATGGTAAAGTCAGTAGCGCATTGTATTTCATTACATACCTACTTAAACAATTTTTGAGTTCCATAATATATCATATCATCATTGTCGCCGCCGCGCGGGGAAATCACGACAGCGACAAATGTTATGTGGGTTGCTCTTTAATAAAGCCCTGGTTTTATAATTAAATAATACGAGTAACTTTAGTATAACAAGAATTATTTGTATCTACTTCGCTGTATTATTATTATTGGTTCATGAACGTTCATATATCTGTGTTGGTGCGGATTTAGACAAAACTCATACATACCCAAATAAATTATCATCTCATCTCTATCCCCCTCACGGGACGAGCCCCATCAGAGTACAGGTACAGTTGCTCTGGTGTATCGCACAACCTGTTGAAAGATAATAAGTATGACTTCCATGTCACTCGCCCCGAGCTTCTCCACGGATGTCTCAGGGAGTAAACCACACAAAGAGTACATCAGACACGCATAAAACACCCCAGAGCAGAATTCAACAATGTCCCCAGGGAATACACCGACTTACAAGGGCGGCCATCGGTATGATGACCTGATTTCTCTCTGAGGTGCCAATTACAGAATAAGATACAGCAACCCACACGTGGGCTCTGCACGGACTATCTGGGGGGTCATCCTCGCTCCGAGGACCCCCCCGTGGGGTACATCAGATATAAGGCTTTATTGCCCCAACCGGTTTTAGTAAGATGTAGTCTCAGGGCGTGAACGCCTTGTACCCCACAGTGACCTTGGCGGGCCACGTCCTTTAGATTGTATTCCACCTAGCTAGGATGAAACTACATACATGTTAAAACAACAGAAGCTCGGGAGCAATCTCTTTGCTAACGGTCACATAATAAAACCTGTCATTGGCAACTAGAGATAATACTTAGCTCTCATTGATGTTCAGGCGCTCGAGGATGCCTTCTTTCGTTATACACAATCACTGTAGTTTAATTATTATCAAGGAATATATCAAACTCTAGATCAAAGTAATTGCACACAAACGTTTCATTTATAAAGATTCAAATATCTTACCATAGACAAATAAAGGAGGTGACGGAACAGTCGGATAATTGTTGCCAGGGACAAATATATATATATCGCGAGATGTCGCGACAATCATGTCATAATTATTCCTCATACCAGCTTCGTTATATGCAGTTCTTCTCTCGGTTTTAATAAACTTTACAAAGAAAACAATTTAGGGATCATAGATTGCACATTATGATAGTGAAAGTTTGAGAACCGCTGATCCTTCCTGGGGTAATTCCGAACTAACAAAGCTGTATGTAATGAAATTAGCGGTTCCAGTGAATAAAGTAAAGGGGTAAAGAAGGACAAAAAATAACTGCAAAACTTCAGTCAAAGTATAATAAAGTCCATTTTTAAATAATTTCGGAATTACCCCAAGGTAGTTCGTAATTTCCCCAATGCCAAAAAAATACAACTCAATACTTTAAGAGCTTAATTTTAAAAACCCTACTATATATTCTGGATTCTATTACATATTTATGATAGGTCTATTCATTAAGTAAACAGAGGTAAAACAAGAACGGCAGTAGATACAAAACTTCTTTGAATAAAAAATCAAAATAATAGACCTCTAGTCAACTCGCATAAATTTCTGTCGGAATTGCCCCGATGCACCTTACTTACTTACCTACAGTTAAGTACCTAGTAGCTAAGGAAAAGTGGATAAGTAGGGGTCTACTTAAACTTATGTTAGAGAACCGATCCCTACATCAAGGGTTTAGGTATCCGCCCATTATGTCATATCTCTGCCGTATTTCACATCATCAGTGTTGTAAACCATTGTCATCGCAGCCAGACCAGTCGCGCATGATGGTAGTAGCATAAGATTAAATAATAACATAGTAGAACGGAATCTCTTTTGACCGAGTCCAAAACGCCGCCATTTATATACCTACTTCCCCATTCATGTCGTTACACCCCTCTGTCGTCCAGGCGTGTTGCTAGGGTTTCGTGCTGTTAAATATTAGGTACTTACGTCTAAAGATAATATCGCTAAGATATAAGTTTTTCTTTACTTTGAAATCATTATTTTATTCTAGTTTTACAAAATATGAGATTTATAAATCATTACGTACCTACACAATTATAGAGCCTTCTAAATAAGAAGTTATTATAAGTGCAAAGCCATTTAAGGTGATTTAAGTAAGTATTACTTACTTACCTACAAATATAAAATAAAATACATACAGGCTCACGTAAAACCATTACAACCAAATTATAAACAACCAAACGCTCGTGCGGCGACGCCGGCCTTGACAGCCTGACTGAGTAGCTCGTTTAACGAGTACTCTAATATCGTGACCTTGATCCCGTCCGGAGCGCGAGTTTCCGTTCTACTATGTTATTATTTATTCTTATGGTAGTAGGTATTTCATACGTCAAAAGTTGCCTACCTACTAACCCACTCGCGCGTTTTCGTCATTATTTCCGCATACCTTTTGCCTTTATCCATCCATATCGGTTCGCGGTAATCACCCAGTGCTCGCCAATTCGTCTGAATTATACGAGTACCTATCTGTTTTCTTCGTAGAATAATGTTTTGTGTAAACAAACAAGTATAATTATTCAACTGATCTTCCTTAGCAACTTTTATTAAATATTACCTTATTTTCTTTTCTTAAGATTGCTTAGTTCGACGTTCAGGGTTCTTCCTAGACTATAAAAAAATATGATCATTAATTCAAAGTAGACATTTAAACTCTACCTACTGCAACCTGCATCTTTTTTCAATAATATGTTAGGTACCTTATAAGGATAAGAGAATAAGACAGAAATATGTAGGTACAAGCATGGTCAAATACATAATTATCTAGATACCTACATAATATATGCGCATCGCATCTACATAAGCATAAACTTTATTATCTCCTAACAAACAACGAACCTCAATGCAAAGTTGCCTACTATAGCACAACAGTCTATACTCTGGCGAGTAGGTATCTGTAATTTGTATGTATGCCTATACATACCTACGCTGTGGAATGCGCGCTATACACGGCTGTCTATACGTATTTATATAGCGGAATCGTAAATAGATTGAATGGGTAGGTACGTACCTAATTTTTGCATACATAGGTAGTCTCCGCTGGTGTCTGTTACTCTGTACTGTAGTCAGAAGTTTAATACGCAAAGTTTGAGTCGTGGTCGTGGATTTTAGCGTGTTTTCAAGCAAGAAGTAAACATTAGGTTGGGAGGAATGCATAGGCACAGTAGGTACTGCCTGCTGGTTGAATATTATCATGAGCGCTGATAACGTAACGGCGAGTCGGGGCGGCTCAGTCAGCGATGCGGAGCCGCTTGGTACGGTCGTATGTATCCTAGGTGCGGTCGGTGAAGTGACGTGCAGTCGCGCCGTGTGTTCGCGTACGCGCCGCATTCCATCGTGGGGGCCCTACGCCGCCATTGGTCGATCCTGCGTGACGTCACGCCTCATAATGAGGTATTCAACATGGCCGTGTAGCTAGTTCGCGAGTGTGCTTCGTTATTCGTTTGAATGGATTTAATCAGTGAAATATGCCAAGGAGACGAAACGGTGAGATACCCTTGCCCGACGGATGGGATTACGCGAGGGACTTTGACGGGAAATTGTATTTTATCGACCACAACAGCAGAAAAACTACGTGGATCGACCCGCGAGACAGGTAAGTTTTCCGAAGAGAAGTGTTAACCCGTAAGAGCCCCATGTCAAAACTTCACATTCCAATGCGATTTATAACGTTTCCCGATTGAATTTTCGTAAAGTGTGCTATCAGATGAAAGTGTTTTTCGTATTCTCGGCCCTAGTGAACTTGCAAGTGGTAAACATAGTTCGAAAATAGAATAAATCGTGAAAAACAAAGTGATCGTTCTTCGAACTGGCGGTGCCCTCTGGCGGAAACTATGCGCGACCTCGTCGATTTCACACGACATTCCACAATTTAGTGACAACAAATGAGCTAAACACAAATTATGATTATCATTTGTTATCCTTAAGCATGTGCTTTGTGTAGTGTTGTGTTGTGTGGTGTTTAGGGGTCGGTTTATTTTGTGAGCGCTGTCGGAACGCGACTAATGAGGCCACGGAACTGGTTCATAGCAATGTTAGTCGTCGAACTGGCGTAGAAATAATTCGATGAAGCGTTTATGTGCTGGGTTGGGTATGTGTATGAATGTGGCATGCTGTCTAGATGGTTGTTGGTTTCGTAAGGAGCCGTGTTTGTTGCGATGCGTGGAGAGCGCGGTGGCAGATGGAATGTAATGCATAGGCAAGTTGCGCGGTGTGAATGACAGGCCGTAGAATGCGGCCCGGGCCTGCGGCGATGGTCGCGCCTTTCTAAAGCGGCACCCCTTCCCCCCGAAACCCCCGCACCGCCTCACTGCAGGTGCTCTACACAACCCTATAAAATACCGATCAAGTCTCTAGCCGTATCTATTTACCATAGGTACTTTAAACGACAGCTGCATCATTGTCTTAAAAAGTTGACCTTAAAATTTGCGCACCTGCAAGATACTGTTAAATGCATGGGCATCTTATTGATCTCAAACTGAAGAACATCCTATAAAACCCTGGGTCGAAAGGAAATATACATTGTCCATTTGCGTAAGTATGTTCATCTCATCTTATTAGTGTTGCATTCTATCTCACTTCTGAAGACTGGCATTAATTAATATCGTGTGTATAATGACTTCCTAGCTTCATAAAACAGTTGCCAATAAAATGTTTCACAAATGTGTACTTACATTTAAATTGATATCATCATTGATAGGTATCTAGGTATTTCTGTAAACGCAAGTTCCAATAAAGATGTTGAAATCCAAAGTAAGTTTGCAGTTGAGTAAGAAATTCTCTGGTTTCAGATCTCGGTGCAATGACACCACAATAAAATTCGCCTCCGACACAGGAAACATAAAGTGTTATTTTTTATTGAACCTTTTGGCAAACTGCATTCCGACCCATCGGGTTGTATGAGACTTGCTAAGCAAGTAACATACAAAACCTCTTGAAGATTATCGCATTTACTTGAGGATCATTTAACTAATGTGAATTTTATGTTTTCAACATAATGCAAAACTTGTCGGACTCGACGTATTTCGTACGAACTTGTGTAAGCATCACACAATATTGGAAGTTTTAACTCGAACGAGGCTTGTGAAAATTATACATGAAGCTACGGCAATAACAGACTACTCAACAAACAAAGCACTATATGAAAATTATTATTCAGGCAACAAAAGAGAAATCCAAATTGCACATTATTTTGATGTGAATTTTAATTGGGGAGATGTTAATTCAGGCCATATTCAAAGCACAAATTGAGACCATGTCCAAATGGAGAACTAACAGTTCTGTTGATGTTAGAAATGAATAATAACTGGCTATTAAAAACGAAATAACAGTTCAAAATTGCCTAAGGACTGTGCGTGTGTGAGGGGTATAGTGGTCGTGGATTGTCACTCGACTCTCGACATCCACTTGTGCAGAACGCACACAATAAACCAAGCCACTAAGCCAATTTATTAATGCTAAAAATAACCCGGCCACGTCACCGGCGCATACGCCGCTATTAACCTTATACCTGAAACCTAAACATTTTACTATGAAAAATCTTTCCTCAGCACGGTTAAGACCCGCGTGTTTCTGTAAGAAATCAATAATTAACCACTAAGAATGTCAATAACTTGGCGGAACTGGTTTTGTTTTACATTTAGATTTCATTCTTATGATGATTCTCGCCAATGTCATGTACCGTTTAGCCCTGAACTTTAATTAACGCACTAGTTTCAACAAGTAATGTTATATTATGCTGGGATGCTGTTGGGATAAGTGGCCCCTAGTTTCCCATAGTGTCTGTGCCTAACTAGTCGTTGCGTGCGAATAAACATTTTGCGGTTTTCGCGGATCTCACAAGTGTAATCGCACCCTAGCTACGAGAAGAGAGGCTTTTGCAAAAAGGCAAAAAGCTATAGCAAAAAGTAACGATACAGGCGTTCGACAGCTACGCATTGTAAATTGAGGAAAAAACAGTCATTGTCTCGTTAAGCAAGGAAGACAATGTAGCGTCGATTAACTAGCGAATGGGAACTTATACCTGTGTTTGTCGGCGTTTATTACTTTAATTGTATCGGTTGAATGCAGTTTCACTGCGGGAACAGCAACACATTGTTTGAGTCGCATTCCAAACGATTTGATTACACTCTACTCCACTTTGACCCATCTGTTAATTTCTTCAGCTCGTGGTTCAAAAACATCGATAAGTTCTACGCGGTCTTACTGTTTTTTTACAATTATTTTGAATTCTTCCAGAGAATAAGCCCTCTCTCCCATGGTTTAAGACGTGATGACTAGAAATATTTCTGCGTACTGCGATCCGTTGGTCGTTAATGCATAATTCCAGGTTGCCAGTGAAATCTGCGAGAGTCTAACAATGCGTGCTCTAGGTGTAGGCAAATCAGACGTGGGAAACCTAAGGATGCATGTAATGGAATTTGCAATGCGGATTTGTATGTAACACCGGACAATTCATCCCGTGATAGCTAATTATTTCGTCTTCAATGCTTTAGTTAACTTATTAATCGTGGCTGGATTGTTCTTTATTGCATATTTCTTTTTATTACTACCATTTCCTAATATAATGCTGACTCGTGATTAAGGAATTTTACGTCTGTTGCGCAATGATGTTGAAGCATTTTCTTGGAGCATGTTTCCAAAATAATCAGGGTTCTATAAATTGCAATGTTTTAGTTTCATTTAGAATCAAAACAGCATAAATCTGCGAGTTGAGTGCCGAGGTTGGCTATATTATATTGAATAATCTTACTTTTGCGTCGACTCAGTGTTCGATTTCTATTAAATATATTTGCTTATTGGTAACAACGAAGCTGTCTTCATAGGATTGTGTAACCCAAGTGTGTGTAAGGCATCTTGCGGATACTTCCCACGCACTACACGCGTTCCCTCAAGCATGACTTGTAAGGGGCTGGGCATTTTACTGCGTTTCTTGACTCTAATCGTGTTGGCACTAAATAACTCAGTAATTTATAATTCTGGCTCCTCTCTGGATGCTTATAATCACATGCTTAAGTCGTGGATTACTGTGTAGTCATTAAACTCTATATTATAATTTTATTGTAGTTGTGTTAGTGATTTTACCATGTCTAATTCGATGTTATGAGAGTTTTGTTTGCCTCGTTATTACGGTCGTGTAAAATTTAGCGGTAACATTTGGAGGGCGTTTAACAAAAGATTTTTATCCGTTGTCTGGTTCTACTCTGATCAGGTTGCAAATCAATTTGTAAACATAACGATGTTGCTGCCTTCTAAAGGTTACTGAGTATTGAGAGTCGAAAGTCGTCTTGGCTCGTCGCAGTTGTCATAACAACATGTTTCGATGTAGTTTTTCGGCCAAACAAACTGACACACCAGATAAGGTGTTTCCATGATGATGGTAGGCCAGGGTATAGATGACTTTCAAAACAAAAGAACACATTTTGCCGATCACGCGTTTTAATAATCTCTTGCAATTTAGCTGCATCACTTATGCTTAAAATAAATTAGATAGTTCTGCTTTGTTTTCAAGGGAACCGGTGAAAATGATGGCATTGTTCTTTTAGGGCGTTGTTTTAATGATACAATCTGTAGCTTCTGATGATGCATCAGTTACACCCATTTCCAAGACAGCCTTTGTTTCCATGAAAGATGTGACACGGAATTTGCATTTCGTTTCGTTCAGGCCCGTTGCGATGTGGAGTATGTCAACGATTAATCCGGAATTATGATCCTTTGTCACGAAAGGGCTGGCTCATTCTTGTAAATTCTCCATAATGAAGACCTTAAAAAATGAATTGGTTAAGTACATTAACTTATTTATAGTTTTCGAACGTTTCCCAAATTTTAGGCCAAGATCATTATGAGTTCATTCTATTTAGACACAAATAGGTTATGTAATACTAAAGACGTCAATCAAAATAGACTGTAGGTACGTCAATAATGGTCGTTATCATTACGGAAAATTAATTGACCACACCACTCATTACTATTATGGTGTGAAATATCCACAAATTATTAGTTAGTCACGCAGTCTTCATAAAAACGGATAATAGTGCGATTTAAAATGAAGCAATTGTGAAAATGCGTTCATTAGTGTATATTAAATACTACTCACCAATGCCATTTCTCTTTGACACTTCGTGTTCTAGATACTTAAACTTCAGCATAATAGTGTGATGAGCGAATTAGCCGCTCCTTTATGTAGGTACCCTCAAAAGGTTGGACGGTGACAGCGCACATGTAAAACATTGGGCGCGACTGTCGAGCGAAATAGCGTACAACATTGTTTACTTTGCGCATTCCTCTCAGATAAAGATGTCCTTGGCGGTGTGTGCGTAGACGCATGCTAGCAAGCCGATTCTGTTGGCTAATTCGTGAACACTATTTTAGTTTAACCCTTTAGGTCCGTTTAATCCGAATATATTTGGTTTCATTGAGGTTTATTTTGATACCTGTGAAAGGGGCTGCTATTAGGCATACTTAATTCGATTTTCGTGTGGTCTTGGTAATAAAGTTGGGTATTGGCAATTGTAATAATTGTTCCTACTTAGTTTTGCAATCGATCATCTCCGTAATTATTTTTCCTGTAATAGGCAAAATCCTTGGATTTACATTTACCTCCGCCCGTAGCAATCTTTGTCCAGTTGTTTAGGTAGGTAGCCGTTCAGGTCTTTATCGCTATCTTAATTATATTGTAGTTGATCAAATTCTAAGAAATAGAGAACAGAGAACACCTACTTACATTGTTGTTAATATCTATCTCGGAACAGCCATCTCCCATCTCAGCAGTTCGTCTCTTCTCATATTTATTTAGAATTTACATGAAATCGTCGATTAAACAGTAGAACTTTCTAATATGAGTCCAGGCACGTAGCGTTTTTAGTTGTTGATGTCACGCTTAATTCTTCATGCAGTGGTTACTATTTAATGCTCGGAAGGTTTTTTAGAAATATGCGCGGTTTATCAAAGAGTAGTGACGGCGCGCGTAGCGTTAATGTGTCTAAAATCACGCGTGTTTAAAATGTATCTGTATAAGTATGTGATAAAACGTGTACTGCTCCCGTTTCGAATCGAAATTGGCATTCCACGCTTATCTCTGTCGTCATAAAGTTAGTTATTTGCTCATAAAACACAACTACAAATATATTCTTTACTGATTAAATAAAAGTATAGAACGTATACGCCTTTATGCAAGTTTCTATGTCTCTTCTATAAAAGGTCGTAAAATTTATAACTTCAATGGAAGAAGATGCCTTTCGCATTAATAAAAGTAGATGAACTTGCAAAATATGGTGTGTCGACATATCTGGCTGTCCGATGAAATTTCTGTTTGTCTGTCCATATAGGGGGACTGTTGATAAATCGGTGATAGTCGTCGGTCATAAAACTGATTAACTGTTTGCATGATTTGCATAAGATCATTTGATCACGTCGCCACAGGAGGACGCCCAGACTAGCTTAAGAATGTTGACCATTTAATGTTTCCTCTATAATGAGCATTTAAGATTTAATGTCCACCGTAAAATGTGCGATCCTAATCTGCTGGGTGATAGAACGAAAGCGATTTTTTACCGCTATTCGACTTAAAAACGTCCAATAAAAATTAAATTTGTTATTTACTGTCGCGCACATTAATGCTGATGTAAATTCTTTTATTGGACGGTTAAGATAATCATCTTCTCAGACGTGACACCACGCCAATGATAAATGTGTCTGCTGCTGTTGGCTAGAATCTAACTTCCGGGGCGTTGTGGGTATCATTTGCAAGCCTACTTTTTCGAAGAAAACACTTGTGAAGTTTCTCACTTAATCTTTGTATTGAAAGTGAGAGGTTTTTGTTTCCTTTTGCTGTGCCGACGTTCACTGCGTTGTTTTTAATCGATACGTTTTAAATATTTGAAATTATACCAAGAATGGTTTAAATTCTCCTCGTCCAAATACGGAGGCCGCCGGAGGCGAACGGGCACAAATCCTTGATTTTGAATAAATTGTTAGCGACTCGCGGTTTTGAGCGTGGGCGAAATACGCGACCGGAACAGTTCGGACGATATCAGACCTTTTTACATTCTAATATGTACCGTAGCCTCACGAAATAGGAGGCTGTTGGAATTGGCCCGCCCGTAAAACTATGTTGGCAAGCAAAGTGATCGTAAGCGCTGTGGTATGCGAACCACCTGTATACTTAACGACGATAAGGAGCTGACAGAATATGGCCCTGTTGGTTGAGCTCCATTCTACGTCAAAAGTGGGCTCGAGCACGTTTACTAAACACGTTTCTAAAAGACAATTAAGCACTTGTACTACTGTACAGACATACTGAGAAAACCTAATTGTTAATCGACCTTTAATGACAAGATATAAAGGGGTATCAGTTACTAATAAGGAATAACAATAACAATGGTTCTTCAAAATAAACAAATAAGAAGCCGCCCCAGAATCAGAACTCCCCCACTTCCCCTCTCCACGGAGCTACTAAAGTGAATAAATCGCTGCAAACGAGCATTTTCAAGGCGCATTCGAGTTGCCCATTCACAAAACAATGGAACGAAGAATTTTGCGAAGCGACGTTCGCAGAAAGCGGGCGTCCCCCATTCATTGGCGACGACGCATTGATCGCGCTGGTGTCGCTTGCTTGTTTAACCATACCATCCGGTCCTGTCAACTGTCAAACACATCGTTCTAATAACAGCAGTGAATGAAACCGCTTCAGTATTATTGCTAATGTTTAACTTTCTATCGCTGGGAAAGTACCTATCATTTGTGAAGTCGCGGAGCGACGGACTAACGCCGTTACTGACCATTAGCAACATTGCTGCCATACTAGCAGGGTCTTAGTAATTGCCAACTACCTAAAGCTACAACTACGTGCTAATATAAATTCTAAAGTTGTCCAATTACTGCTGTTTTGTGCTATTCTCTAAAGCCATTTGTTGTGTAGTTACTCTGTTAATGCTCTACAAGGAATCCCTTCTCATAAAAATGCCTTTAAAGTATATGGCGGTATGATGGGGCGAGTTCGAGATGCTTTGCGGAATACACGCGCATCATTAGAGAGGTATTATAAATACCACTAACTTTAATGATTCAACTACTTTTAAAGTCTGCTATGGATAATTAGAGCGAAGACAAGTTTAATACTAAACTGACTATAAAACCAGAATGCAAGGGAGTGACTGCAACGTAACAACAATTATGAATTCCTAGATCGTTGATAGCGCAAAGCAAGAGCAATTCGTCATTGTATCGAGACATTATTTAGACTGGGTTTCGTGTTATAGTAGCTGAGCGGAACGCGGTCGTGATACCGTGATATTGTGTCGCCGGCAACGACGGCGTGACGAAGGCGGCTGGCATGCGTCGTGAATCAGAGGGAAACCTTATATATTCTCTGTTTATGCAATGCAATCCGATGTCCGTCCATCTGTCACTCTTGCAGACACCGTGCAACATTTAAACAGGTCTAACCACTTCCGAATGTGCAGGTTTATTCAGATTAGTTTTTATGCGTTAGCTATTTCGACGAACTGATCTAGACTAGTCCGATAGAAAGTCAAGGTGCATCCTTACATAGGTATTACCAAGATTGAATCCGCGTATGTTCTGAGCATTTTGTTTTTTTCGTGTAAATCCACGATAACAGAACGTTGAAATTACTTAACTAACTTTTATTTTAAACCTGAAACACGTCTTCAGATTATACATTCACAACAGCTGCTGTCATTTTATGTATGTGCTCTTGCTCTTCGTGCATTAAGGTTATTAAAAGATGTTTGCACTTAAAGCAATAAATGCCTAAAAGGCGTCCTGTGTCGATAATACCGAAGATAAACGACTGTTTGGTCTTCAACATTGTAATGTTAAAGTCAGAAATAATGAATGTTTAAGCTGAAATCGTTTAGAATTCCTGAGCATTCAACGAATATGATTATGAAGGACACATGAATACATGCGGCCGCAAGACGACTCTGAGCGCTGTATGGGCGTTACACGTCTCGGTCTTGACACAACACACTTCACACTAAAGGCGCTGGAATGTCATTTGTCAATGATCGAATAACGTGTGACGTCAAAGCGACACATTAGCTCCCAGTCCGCATGCCATCAGGCCATCACACTATTATCGTAATTTTAACCACTTTCAAAGATTGCTGCAGCAATTTGGGGGATAAATTGGGTGATAGGTCATGACGTAAGGCGTAAAAAATGTTTATGTATGCGGTTGCTGCTTTAATGCATGGTTCGGTTCAGATACGAAATTTTATATTCATGGATTGGATCATCCGGTCGGAATGCTTCGTCGAACTCATTGCAAGTTGTGTTTAATTTGATTATAACCGCGCCGTGGCAATGTGTCAGCAATATGGAATGCGAGAGGAAATCACGTTGACCCCTAACACGCTTCCTTTTTTGGACATCGGAAAGTCTGTAACCATCCTGTCCGTGAGTTTGCTGTTTAAGCAAAGTCTGCGAGGAATACGTAAGGCCACAAATATAAATAAGCGTATGAGTATGACATCACAGCCGAAGAATAATTTTGTACTATTGAGGAACAGGTTATTCACCTAGCGTTATTATCCTTAGCGTTGTCCACTGACACAGTTTCAGATGACGGATTATCTTGCCGCCGACTAAAATCTAAGTAGGGCAATGCCCTCTCTGGGAGTAAAGGAATAAAAAACTCGAGATTGTTCCAAAGCCCAAGGGAATGTGCATTAAACGGGCCATCCGGATTAAAATATTTCCCGGGTGGTATATATAGAGCATTGGTGTGTGTGTCGGTCTGTTGGAAGGTCGATGTGTGAGACAGCGTGGCACCGCCTCCGACCAGACGGGATCCAAGTTTACCGTCTCCAGGATTTGGTGTCGTACCTACTTTTGAAATTCCAGTAACATTAGAAGGTGTACATCAGATAGCAGGATAATCTTACGTCTTAATTAAAGAACTATTTGGTTCGTAGAACCACTTAAATGTGTTTCTACGGGTGCTTCACTATAAAATACAGCTTTATTTTTATGTATCTAACCAATGTCTATAGTTACATTAACAGTGTTCTTGCCAAAAGTAGTTTTGCCGCGACGAATATGATGGTCTTTATACCTAATTGCTTATTTTCAGTTTTGAATTCATAACAATTCAAGCGCCAATTTTAAGATCGAATTTCTAACGTAACTCGTATGAACACCAAATCTTGTCTGCCATTGTGTGTCAATCGGTACTGCTTTACTTAACTATAAAAATGTGTCGAGATCAGTACTCTCCGCATCTCATAAGTGCATTTGAAAACACCAAATGTTATAAGATAGAGCCTTAACTCGTCACCAGGAGCATGCGAGATACAAACCTTCGCGTCTATTTACGGCGACCGTCGGTACGTAGGCCTTCTGCTGTGCTATTTTCCAATGAGACCCGATGCGATGACATATATTGAACACAAATGCTCGCGAATCTAAATCATTAAGATATTTATGGAGGTCTTAATCTCTATTAGCCAAGACCTCTACTCTACTAGCCAAGACTTATCATGGGTTAGACTTTTGGTGTTGTATACTGCAGTAAATTACATGACTTACAGTGCATTAATGCGTTAAAACTCGTGAACAGGACCTCCAATTTTGACACCACACCGTTTACACGGGTATCTGTCTGTGTAATGTTTATCAGTGTGGGCTAGGGATTCCTTGACACGAGTCACAGTTTCCGAGAATTTTACTCAACTTGACGTCCCGCTGACAGGACTGGTTTTGCCGTACGACGCAACATAGTAGCGATACCTATCTCGCTCTTCCACACAAAGTTGCCGTTTTCTCGGTCTAGTGCAGAGGTACCAAACCTTTTTCTGATCAAGAAGCACTTTGATTCTTATGTTGTTGGCCAGGACCACAAGTTTGAAGAATTATAAACCACGTTAGTCTGAAAATGTACGGCCAGGTGCAAAAAATATATATGTATCGAAGTAATCCACCACAACAACAATAACACAACCTTAATTCGCCGACATAAGAGCCATGGGAATTGGACTTATTTTCAGTAAGTTGTATGCACTTGACTGTACCTATATCGATTGATTTTTTTTGTATGTTGAATCACAAATATGTTTCGATTCTAGCTTCACAGTACTTTTTGAACTACTTACGCGGATCACACCCGAGGCGCCCATGGGTCAACTGTGGTCCCCAAACCACCGGTCGGAAACCCCTGGTCTAGAGCGCCTTCGATGCGCGCACGCACACGCCCTCTATCCTCCTTCGATAAGACTGATCGTGTTTTGAAATGGATGCCGAACGTTCGGTAGCTGCGAGCCAGTCGGAAACCCATTCAAGTAGACACGAAATTGTGGTATGCTCGTGTAAATTATGTACTGCTGAGAAGTAACTTTCATAACGTTTGTAGGTAGGCTAATTCGCTAGTTGTAGAGATATATAGGAATTCATAAAGAACTGACCCAGAGAATTGAGAATCATTTGCAACTTAATAAGAATTTATTAGTGTGGGCCTAACTAGGGATTCCGCGACACTTGTCACGTTTCCGAGAACTTTACTCGACTTGACGTCCCGCTGAAATGTAATTAAAAATGTGGCTTCACAAATGCATGTTATGAGCTTATGCTAATTTGACCCTTGACGCATACAAAATACAAAAGCACTTTACCCGTTTTGCCGCAATTTCTTAAATACTTAACTCTTAACTGGATGGTATCACGCAAACGTCGAAAGCGTCAATTTTAAATACACGAACTGGACATAAAGGTAGTCAATTAAACCAAAGAATCTTACTTAATAACCGACTACCGTATAAATGCCATATTAAGAGCCGAGAGAACCGTTACGTGCGATGCGTATGCGACTCGAGGTTTTGTCGATTTCGTCACAATCGGAAAAGTGGACCCGCTTTTTGTGAAGTGGGTTGTTGCTTGTGTGGTGAATCATTGGACTCGAATGTGGTTAAGTTGATCAGTGGGTTTATTTTGCGGAGCTGCAGCGGAAACCCCAACATTTTATACGTATTAATGTCGTCTATTTATTCCCCGTCTTGGTACTCGTGAATTTTAAAATATGATTTTTCTATACCGCAACTCGGACATTTAGTGACGAAAACAGCCAAGTTAATCAATCGTAACAAGTACTTATATTTAGCTACAAAGTCACGCCTAATACAAATATGTTAGTCTTAAGAAATATTCTTTTCCCCTCACTACCTCGGAAAGCCGTCTTTTATCCTTTAATACAAGCGGGTAAAATCGCATTTTATCCACTAGTGGGGAAAGTAATTAGACCTTGGAGTCGAGCGTGTTCAAGTAGCTTTTGACAGATAACAAAACGTAAAACGCTCATAATAATGGTTCGTCCGATATTAATTATCATTAAATAAATGATAAATGGTTTGAGAATTTTATAAAAAATACGAAATTTAGCTTTGTTTAATTGTCCTTAAAATTCTATAAGAAACGTTTGTTTTTTTATAATGATGTTGGATATAATTCTGAACGCACAAGTTGAGTCGATGCAATTTCAAAACGCATTGTCAGAAATGTCAACAATGTCAATAAAAAAAAATTCACCAGTTTTCTGTCATAATATCGTAAAAAAAAAGTGATTCCAGTGATGAAGATTTAATTTTATGACCTGTTTTTTTGCATGTTGCGCTTTCCTCGCTACAATGAGGAGAAAAGTTTTGTGTTACACACGGGTGTAAATGTATTTTACTTCTATTTTAGAATATTTTATTCTTTTCTATTTTATTCTATTTTAGAACTATAGAATCCTTTCGCTTGCCTGTGTTTCAATTCCACACTCGCGGGTAAAATACAACTTTGCACCCTTGTATAACAAATAACTATTTTTGTTAGGTGGAGGCGCTCGGGGACCTGAATTTTTTTTTTCTCTTTCCTAAGATTTTTTTGAATTATGTGTAGGCTCGTGTAGGTAGACTATAGCTACCTTGCTACCAACGATATTAAACCGGACTGTATCCAGTATTAGTGAAACAATTGTATCGATATTATGTATATATATTATATATTACGTAATGTAACCACAAGATATTTTTAACATGAAACTACCGTGAGACTCAATCATAGTGAAATTAACGGATCACTCACGTATGTCAGTCGAGTATAGCTCGACATGTTTCGGACTAATCCGTAGTCCTTCCTCTGGGAGCACACGCCACGCCGGTGGCGAGACGTAAACTGCGCGCCGCGGCTCTGCTCGCACGGCTACTCGGCGCAACTGACGGCGGCTCACAACTACCCTCATTTTCATCGTCATTTTTATTATTGTCAAAAGTAGGGTAGCACACTACACTGATCACATCACTTTGTAAAGGCTCGTTCACACTAGCTGTTGACGCAGTATTCAATACAGTGACCCGTTACGTAGTACGTGAGTGATCCGTTTATTTCACTATCATAAGATATCAATGAGGTAACTTAAATCAGTTGGAGTGCCCCTAACTTCATTCTATGGATTTTTAGTTTCAAGTTAGGCGCACTCCCAGTAACTTATTGTTGTCTTATTCTATGAAATTACATCACATTGATAAAAAAAAATCACGGCAAATTTTGAAAACAGTCTGGTTTATATTTTTAGCGGGAAGGATTTTTTTTACCGTTAGAGTAATACCGCATTTTCTCAATGTAATATTATTATCGTAGCACCCTATACCTACCGGTCACTATTAATTATTCCCTACGGCATGCTTGCATTTATCTGCATAGCTGCCACTCGAAACCAGAACTTGCACCTGTTTCAGAATGCCACTACTATGTAAGTGCGCGTATAATTTATTACGTTTTGGTTTTAAGATGATGTATTATTTGATAAAGAGCCGACAAGCTCCCGACGATTCTGGCCAAAACTATGCGATTTTTAAACGGTATTAATCTAAGTACTAGATTTAAGGTTTGCTTTAAGAGATTGGCTTGATTGATATTGAATCAAAATTTGATACCATTCATAAATGAGAATCTAAAACTATATATATAGTTGGTGATGTTTCTCAAGCATTAAAGGTAAAATTAAAAATCCATAGCACACGTTTCCAAACTTAAACCAAATTACTGGACCAGATTCAAAACAAAATCACCAGTGAAATGATCAGGTAGAAAGATTCAAAATAAGTGGTAGCTTATTATTTGTATATAATGACGGTTCTACGTTGTATTTAATAGCTCAGCATAGTCGTGGGAAAAGTTCACTTACCATCTGGTTTCTTTTTGAGTCGTACGTGAAGTTTAATTTGATATTGCTCGATGCGCAGCCGGAACTTAATTTGATTAATTCGTTTTTGGTTAATTACTTTGCGTTCGAAGTTTTCAGTTTAGATTTTAGATCATGTGCTTACCTACTCCATTATTGATAAAAGTTTTAGTTTGTTTTAATTTAACTTTAGCGAGAATTCAATCTGGAATAGTTGGATGCGTTATTCTTGTTCCTTTTATTGCTTGTGAAGAAATTAAATTACCTATTTCAGTTTACGTACTTTAGTTTTTACTTGATATCTGTTAATTACTTTCAAAATGTTCCCAACACAATGTATTTACATTAAATTGGGGCGCCAGTTTTTCCTAATTGACATATTTTGATGTCAATTGCTTCGATATGTATCCGCTTTTGTATCTTGTACCAGTTTTATACTCTTTATTGCCGGCCCGTTATCCCTGACTTCACAGAGTATCCGTCCCTTTTAGGCGTATTAGTTTTAAAGAGGACCAATGCTGTACACGCGTGGACTTTTGGCCTTGTATTAATAAATTCGTCATTGCAGGTACACTAAGCCTCAGACGTTCGCGGACTGCATTGGCAATGAGCTCCCTCTGGGTTGGGAGGAGGCCTACGATCCACAGATCGGCCCGTACTACATCAACCATGTCAGTCGTAAGTATCTTTATATCATTATTAAATTAGCTGGCATACTGTCTATTTACTGTCATATTAGCAATGTATACTCAGTGTTTTAAGGGAACAAGATGGAATTTAAATTAAATATGGCCTAACTTTTCTATCATCAGTTAATGAAATGAAAACATCCTTTTTGGCTACTTAAATCCCACTTAAATTGACACTCTATAAACGACCAACATTTCTGACACCTCTATCAAAGTCTCATTTTCATTCAATCCAGCCCTCAACGTTGTTGCAAATTGCGTATTATCATAAACCCATATTTCAAGCGTCACAAAGAAACTGTTTATTACATGTAGGCTTATTTATGATCGGTATTATTTAGTATTCCGATTATTTAGTATGGCGGATGAAAAATTGTCTACGCGGGGGGCTCGTGAAGGGGCTCAGTTATTCTGTATGAATTATGGAACAACTTGATTCATGTCTAGCTCGCCTGTAGAATGTAAGAAGTCAGGACTCTGGGCGGATCATAAAGTTGCTAAAGAATGCTTTAGTAAAATAAAAAGAGTAGCTAGCTAAGAGTAGCTCCCTGTGTTACTCCCTCAGTCAAAACCAGAAGGCGAAACTTTTTTACGTTTAATATTTGTCTGGTATTAATTGTACTAAATTGATGACGAGTGTAGTCAAAATAAATTTAGAAATAAAACACCATTAGCACATTTCTAATTCTGTCAAAGTAGAGTTTTCATGTCAAAGGCTTAACATAAATTAAAAAAAAATCTGACTAACTTTTTTTTGAAGCGACGCCAGCGAACACAATCTAGCATAGCCGGTAACAAGCAGTAACGGTGCGCGAACGCAGGCTCGCGTACATTTTCGCACGACACGCGCATTCCTATGCATTATTTATAAGAGCGCTGGGAGCTTTCCGCCATTTTCTCTGGTTTTTCAACCTCCGATAGGACCACCCGGCTTATCAGCGATCATCGATGGATAGTGGCTTGTTAAGAGTGAAGTAGCTTGGGAAAGGGTGCAGAGGCCCAAGCACGAATATTCGAATCCTGCGTAACGTTATCGATAAAATTGGATGATGTTTGGAACAGCGACCGTGAGTGTATTTGGTACCGATTTCGATACGATTACGTTACGCAGAATTCGAACACTTGTACTCGGGCCTCAGCAATTCAGGCGAGAACCTATCGCACATGACGTACTATGTTGCTAGGATCACGATTCATGATAAGGACATTAGGTTATTCTGTGATAAGGATATCAAAAACAAAAAAAAGGGTTGTTATAGTAACGTTAAAAGTGTTAGATTATAAATAAATATCATGGGACAAATTGACACCAATTGACCTAGTCCCAAACTAGGCAAGGCCTGTACTATGGGTACTAGACAACGGATAAACATACTTATATAGATAAATACATACTTATATACATAATAAACATCCAAGACCCGAGAACAAACATTCGTTTTCATCATACAAACATCTGCCCCCGACCGGGATTCGAACCCGGGACTTCAAGCTTCATAGTCAGGGTAACTAATCACTAGGCCATCCGGTCGTCAAATTATATTACTCGATTGTAAAAAAAAACCGAGAAATTGAGAACCTCCTTTTATTGAAGTCGGTTAAAAGATGTTGGTGCCGTTAGTATTTTGATTTGTTTTACTATTTCATAAAAAAAAATCATGTCATGTTCGTATGTGGAAAACAAACATATTATCTCCCGTCAGTGGGACCACATTTAGATATTAATATTAAAATTAATTCGCACTGTAACAGAATTTTAAATGCTCGAATCAGAACGAGTTGGAAATATTTTTCGTTGACCTTACATAAAACATTTCGATAATCAAGTTGATGTTTTAATTTATTCATTGAATGTCAAAACAATTTATACTATGTCAATGAAAATTTAAATGTTGATGATTATGACGGTTAGATAATTTAACTTTCCAAAAAATAACTGCATTCATTTAATTTTCTTGTAGCACTTTATTTCATGGAATTCTGTTCAGGTCCCTTTTTTAAAGCAGATAAATTCAAATTAAAACAAGAGTTCGTGAATATAAACGCATTAACTTCGGCTTAAGCATAAATTATTGCCAGCTGAAAATATATTGGAATGAAATTACTAAAACTGATTATGCATGTTGGGTAAATTGAGTCCTTATTTACGGTGTTGTCGTTTGCGCGGTGTTGCCATAAGTTAGCTGGTACATGCGTGCACACAGGCACTGTGTCGCATTTGCTTATGGCATGGCGATATTGCCATGTTGCTGTGCATTTTACGAGGATACAGATTATAAATAACACATCCTGTATTTAATTGGGATTCGCAACGGGATTTTAAATTTTCAGCATTTGTTTTGAATAAATAAGTAAACTGTACAAGTTACTGGTGATGTTGGCAGTTGGTATCGAACAATATTTCCAAGTGAAAACAATTAAAAGAAAAATAAGTTTCCATTATGTGTCACTGTTTTTTTAACATGCAATTTAGGCTAGACATGTTTAAATCGTGTATACCTACTGCAAGAACAATTTTACTTTCAGTACCAGAAGCTGAATGCCATTGGTAACAATTGAAAACACCTACGCCAAAGATTATTCTTTCTGGTTTCCAACTGAAAACTAAAATATCATACTTAGTCCGAAGCCAACACTGTACTACGGAAACCTTACCATGTAAGCTAAGCTAAAGACTACTCTTTTAACTCTGCTATACCTACACAACACCGCACACTGCCCTATCCCTGGGGGACTACTACGAAATTCGAAAATCGAAGTTCGTATCGTATCGTCGCGCTCACTCTCGTGTTAAATAATATTAGCGTGAGCGGGACGGCACGACACGAAGTTCGAATTTTGCGCTTCGTAGTAATAGGGGCTAATGTCAGTGTCAACCAGTGTTGCAGTCACGATAGTTATAGTTTTTCACATGGTTCAAGTTGACGGAGTGTCTTGGTAGTCGAAATAAGATATCGGAATGAACTAGCCCCCCGACCACGAGAAGTGCAAAATTCGAACTTCGTATCGTGCTGTCCCTCTCAAGCTAATATTATTTAACACGAGAGTGAGCGCGACGATACGATACGAACTTCCATTTTCGAATTTCGTAGTATGGGGGCTGTACCTTACCTATTCCCAGTTAATTGCCAGATTCAACATATGCAAATTCATCGTTTATGGCCTGCCATGACATGTTATACGCCTGTAGATCCTGTGATAACGAACCTATGCAACCATTACGGTTAGTTATCGACTGGTCTTCGCTAATTATAGATGAAAATCGTAAATTAAGACGCAGGATCCATTCATTTGGTCCTGCATACAAATTTGTTGCGATAGGTCGTTATGCTATAGTATTTTGCGCGGTCGGCATCTTCGCGGGGAATAGATTTAACGTGTTGACTCGCTCAGTCAGAGGGTCGAGCACGATTTTACAAAAGCTGCGTAACGTTATGGTTATCGTATCGAGATCGAGAAACCTCATACAAAATTTTAGTTCCAAATACGCTTACGGGCGGGCGCTGTTTCAAACGTCATACAAACTCGACAACGTTTACTATTCGATTTTACGTTACGCAGCATTCGTAAAGTCGTGCTCGGCCCTCAGTACACGGCATATGAGTTATTACATCAAATGGCACATTAGATCATTTGATAAAAAAATAATCATGATACTGTTTAGTGATAGGTTAGAGATACTGAGATACTCGTATCCTTTACGTATCCTACGTACCTATCTGATTTTCTTTACGTTCGGTTTGAAAAATTTCTGACTACTTAATTAAAGTTTATCTACACACATATCATAAGTCCTCTATAATGCGTTCAGAAACCGTAGAAAATGACCAGCATTGCAGTACATCGTCGCCTCCGCCGCCAACCACCACGACCAGCAGGTCCGGCAGTAAAGTAATAGTCATTACGACATCGAATTCGATGTCGTAATGACTTTTCGATATCGAATTAGAGTTTTCGAATTTGACAACCAACGTAATTTACAATCATAGTGAAATAAAACGAATCACTCACGTATATAAGTCGAGTTCAGTCCGACATGTATAATTAATAATGTGATATATTGTAATTTTTTTTTTGTAAAAAAAAAATCAGTTTACGAAACGTCAGCTCGGTATGTTTGTCTATGATTAAAAAAAAAAAGAATCAAATTCGTGACAGGTATGGGTATGATATATGCCTTCGGCTTCTGAACCCATCTTAGAGTACTTATAATAAGTGTGTAGATAAAGTATTGTATGCAACTCCACATAATTAGGCCTTAAAACACTCGTGTGATCCTATTATGAAACTCAGCTTCGCCTCGCTTCATAAAAACACACTCGTGTTTTAAGGACCCTCATTATGTAGCAGTTGCATAAACTACTATTATGGAATCGGGCGTTACTTTGCAAAGTTCCATAATATTTATCTATAAAATAAAACAAAAGAGCAGTAAGAAAATTGGTCCTAGTTCATAGAAAACTTGTTATTTGGTACCTTGTTAACACATTTTTAACCCGCGACGAAAAAGAGGGGTGTTATAAGTTTGACCTGTGTATCTGTATATCTGTCTGTGGCATCATAGCTCCCTAACGGATTTACCGTGTTCGATGCGGTTTTTTTTGTCGAAAGCTAGTTTAATCGAGATGGTTCTTAGCTAAGTTTAATTAGAATGGGTTCACCCGTATTTGAAATATTGAACTTTGAAATGACAATATTTGGGGGTTTTTAACTTTTAATCAATCATGTAGTAATTAATAACACCTCTCTTTTTCGTCGGAGGTTAAAAACAAGCTTACTTACGTCATATTTTTAAGCGAATTCACACAAGCATGCAATGTAATTTATAATACTTACAAGCTGTAGCCCGCGACTTCGTCCGCGTAGATTTCGGTTATCGCTATCCCGTGGGAACTATATAATTTTCCCGAATAAAAAGTAGCCTATATTATTCTTCAATATTCAAACTATCTTCTTACCAAATTTCATTTACATTGGTGCAGCGGTTTTCCCGTGAAGAGGTAACAAACAGACAGACAGAGATCTGTCTCTCTGTCTGTCTGTTTGTGAGACAGGAGAGACAGAGTTACTTTCGCATTTATAATATACGTTAGGATTAGGATTTCTGTCTTGTTTGTTTGTTATGTGGTGTTCAATAGATTCTTCTAGATAGTTCTTGTATTGGATTTGTATAGGTACTTGCATGAAAGTGCGCAAGCTACTAACATTCGTGCTGACGACGATTTTCAGCAGTCTCTTTTATTATACACAACGTGTTTGTTTTAAGCGAGTAACTGTATGCAAGCTTTTACCACAAATATTAACCCTAAAACTGAATAGCGCTTTGAATTATCCAATTACTGGCCAAGTGAGTTCGAGATTACTTCTGAAAGACGCTGCTGTGAATTTCTTAGTTATTTTATAGGCAATGCTTCTTGGGTACGTATACAATGTGCAAACTGTTTTCTGTAGATATTAAACAGGTGATATTTTTTACGCAGAACGCAGTGTTGGTTATGTACCTATGTAACTTATGACCTGTATTCTCGCAATAAAAATATTTCATTTCATTTCATTTCATTACGGTAACTTACGATAAACGAGTCACTGGTAAACATTGTGTAGTGAACTGAAGCTCCAAGTCGGCAGTGGCGTTCAGTCTAATAAATGTGAAAATTTTTACGTATCTACTGCATTGTGTATTAGTAGCTATTGGTACGTTGATTAGGTATTTTATTTCATTGGTAGGTATTTGTCTATTTGTCATTTGCGGGCTCTTGCTAGCATAGTTCTGTGTGCAACAGATTATGTCGATGGTATGACATGTTCTTATATGTTATTGAGCAATGTTATGTTGTCAGATACTGTGCACTTGGCCGGTTTTTTTATTTAACTATGCGTCACTTGTAGCTCTTTTGAGTTCCTTTTTTTATTAAATTGCCATAAGGACCATACTTGGCACAAACATTGATCGCAAGAGCGTAAACAACTTAGGTAGGTATATCGCGTTGTTTGTTATGAAGAGATAAAACGTGATTTCTGTTTGAATGTTTACCTTTTAAGTACACGCCAGATTTGGCGATCAAATAATTATATTGTAGGAAAATTCTTGAATTGTTTCTAAATATAGACGTTTGTAGCCTTTATGACAGTTAAGACAAGTGACGTGCGTAATGGCATCTCGTGTTTGCTATAGGAACAGTCAGCAGCAGAAGTAGCTAAGCAACCGAAGCGGTCACAATGATCTACAGAAGCTCTTATGTCTATAACAATAGAGCCGTGCTTAGATCATTGTGAACGCGTCGGTTGCTTAGCTACTTTTGCTGCTGACTGTACACGTGGTGATGACTTATGCCGAAGATATTTAGAGGATCGTGTTACAAGAGGCCACTTTGCGGAATGATTTAGATACTTGTAAATTGTTTTAATTCCTTATGAGTTTGCGAACTTTGATATACTTAATTTATCTACCTGCGATAAAAAATTAAGTTTTGCTATTCCAACCGCGTTTCAATGTAGAGCTGCTATATTTGTCGATATTGTCGATTGTCGATAATCAAGCACTCTCTGGCCGGCTTGATCTATTGCTTTATAGTAGAGAAAACAATTCAATATACAGTTCGTATCAAACTTAATGCGCCTGGAGTAAACTCAGTAGGACTTGTAGGGGAAGTGAGACGCATTACCCCCATGACGAGCGTTTAGTGTAGGTAATCAACGGCCAAAGAAGGCCCGATCGCGTTTGCGCTGTGGTTTGCGTTAGGTACGTGTCAAATAGTTTGAGAATAGTTTTTTATCGATACGTGTATTTCAACAATAGCTACACAAATGTATTAATGATAGGTATGGCAACCCGGCCACTCCCTCTTCTGTACCAAGCACTGGAACGACCATTACATCCAACGCAAGTTTATCAACTTATTATTTCATTTATCTCCACTTCCATCACCAGCCTATCAAACGTCGTCGCAGAATAATTTTCATGTAGGTACGTGCCACTCGTGGCACTGCTAATTTGCCCATAGTAATTCAGACGTAAACGCAAACACGATCGAGACGTTTTTTTCGGTCGTTGATTACACTAGACGCTCTGAACAAATTCAGAGGCGTATTTAAGTTTGAAGCGTACTGTAACCCTCTTTCCGGGGCAGTCGATAAAAACTGGCAGAAGGCTATACTGCGTGCGGCCGATGGTCCGCCTTTGTTTTCAAATGAGTCACGTGTGATTCTAGCACCCGACGTATTTATAGATCTGTCATGCATTTCACGTTTTTTGTAGGCTGATCGTCCATTGTGGTAGGTATAGCTATATCAAGTCAGAAGCTGTGGACATTCTTAAAACTCCAGGAGCTTCAAGCTATCGTTGGCAGAGTAGGTAGTCGTGCAAGAGAAGCTGAGAAGGCAAGGAATAGAATAACATTGGCAATACGAATTCGTGCAGCGATGGTTCTGTTATTCTGTAAAGTTATTCACGGCTGTTTCAGTTTCTGTTTGTCGAAGTTTCAGATTATGTCATAAGGTATCTACAATTTGACACTATAACGCGAAAGTTTATTGAGACGCCAACTTTTGATTCCGAAATTATCTATACGCCCGTATAATAATATAAAAAATTTGAACGTCAGTGCTTCAAAGAAATATAATTAAAAAATATGATTAGTAAGAGATCTCATCCAGGTGGACTGGTTGAAAATGTTCGCAATAGGGTTGAGTTTTCTTGCAGTGGACAGTAGCCCAATTCTACGGTTTAAGTTTATAGTTTACAGCCTTAGATGGCGATCCATTTTCAATGGATATGTATTGTGCTGCGTGTCTCGGACTCACGATTCTGAACTAATTTTATGAGTACAACGTACCGTGAACGTGGACACGAGTAAACACCTTTACACACAGTAGTTTAATGGTTCAATTGTAAATGAAATTGACTAACTGGTGACCGACAAGAAATTACTCTATAATGAAGAGACTTAGATCATATTTTGTTCAGTTTTTAGTTCGACCTAGACACTCGAAAATATCTGGACAAGACCTTACATGCTTTGCAAAAGTATTCATATAAATGTTGTCTGTTCTGCATCATCATCATGTCAGCCGAAAGACGTCCACTGCTGGACATAGGCCTCCCCCAAGACTCTCCACTCAGACCGGACTTGTGCTCTGCATCTCAAATGTCCATGTTTTCCACGTAGCAGTGGTGTGTAGTGAGTTCTAGCAGCAGTTGGAATTGGAACCTCTGCTCTAAAGAGTGTGATTTAAAGGTTAGGTTTACTGCAGTCCTATTATGGGCTTGGCGGTAAAGCTCGTGAGCTCCTCTTGTTAAGAAGGCAGCCCAGGCTCGCGGTAATCGTTTCCGCGGTAAATCTCGCTGCTCTATCACAACCATCTGAACTAGACCAGCTATCGCACCTACGCTCCTTGGAAAAAAGGCATACTACCGATCTAAATCAACTTGAAATCCACGCGGATGTTGCTAAGTCAAAATTGACAGTACCTATTAAGATTAAGGCCCAGCGCCACACCGATCGAAAACAACTAATCTGCGCCACCGGCCAGTCATTTGGTATCGTCCTTGCGTCCAGAATTGAGAATAATTGAAAGATCGACTCGCGCGCACTTTGGCTGTCACGCGGACTGGGAATGATGGAGTGATGCAGCTGCCATGATTGCTGTCGCTATGCGTGGTTAAAGGTTAGGTGTGGCTAGAGTAGCGTAGACCAGGAATTACCCATGATCGAAACGTGACATAAAGCACGGTAAGCATCAAAAGTTGCTCGTCACTTGTACGTTGCCGCTCTACAGCTAAATACTAAACGTCATACAAAATGTGTTAGTGCAGGTGTAAATGTGAGACGTTACGCTTGATGCTGATAGTACCCGTATCAACAAAATTGTTAACAAACCTTTTTTAGGGCACAGATATGCCCCTATTCCCACTTATTTCGATGCGCATACATTTTCCCATTGTTCCGTACAATGTACCATAGACTCGCTGAGAATTCTATATCATTTTGTTGAGGCATCGTAATGATCTCAGAAAGTTTCAATACATTTTTGTTAGTCTCTTAATCGACTTCACACCTGATTCGATTAGTGTAAATTGAATTGGTCAGATTGCTAATTGTATAATACCTTCAACAGTTCATTACTCTGTGGTATTTAATTTACGCATTATTTATTAATTGTACATATGCATCGTGATAATTTCCAACGGTACTTGATTTCACACCAATTAGAATGTTTTCATTGTGTTGCATTATTTACCTTTTTAATGCGTCAAAAGATACTTTAGTCTAATCGTCGATATTAATAATATCATTAATATCAGTTTTATCAATGTTACGTGAAACTTTATACGAATCATTACATTCTTTGTTAATGATTCATCCTAATCATTTTAATCGAATACGCCTTAACGTGTGACATTGAGGTGTGTTTTACAAGGTACTTACTTACCTAATTAAATCTATTAGGGAATGCTGATAAAATTGCTGTCCACACCTTTTTACAAGTTTTTATTTAGGTAATTTCACATGTCCCCAATGTTTGACTGTACTTAGTCTTAATCAAATTTTGCAAGTTAAATTTGACCCACATCGAGTAATCGGATTGACTTGACATTTGGTGTGGATAATTATATGGATTGGATGACGATGCAAGTACTTTATGTAAAAAAAAAACTTTTGTTTACATGCTGTTGTTTTACTTATAATTTACCTACAATCTACAATATACCATAACGTGGTGTGGCACATAACGGGTGATTGGCTAGCTCAGTGGAAAGCGCGAGAATGAACCGAGGGATGCATTTAAGCAGTTATTTTTAAGATCACGGGGTCCTTTACTAGGGGTACGTGAGTTATAAGTTTGAGAAACCCTACTCTAATACAGTTTTGCTGGCAGTCTCGAGTATCTAGTGTCACATTTCGTTTCTAAATGCCAACCGATTTGACAGTTCCACACTGGAACAGCCACGAATAACCTAGAAAATAACACCCCTAGCTGTTTGTTTGTTTTCATTCGCGGACTGCACTGCGAGCATTTGATTCATGCGCATGCGTGCATGGTTGTTTAACATTATACTGGTGTTATGCAACAGTCAGTTGCAGCCCGATTAACTTTCAACCCAGGTATGCGAGCCAAGGTCCAAAGATGGCCGGTGATCGGGTCATAGCCACTGCCGAGTTATTGGAGGCGCATACTTTTTTAGCTTATGTTTGCTTGTTGGCGTTTAGGATTGTATGATCTTGTATTCAGAATTTTTGGTACGAAATTTATTGCACTTTTACGATTTACACAGCCACGTGTATCATTTTTAGCGTTACCGAATGATTTTTGAAAATTCCGCCGCTTTTTCCATTTTCTTCCCGGATGTTTGTCATTTGTCATATGCATTTTTTATGTTTTTCCGTTTTGTTATATTTTTCATGAATCCCCTAACAACCTGCATATATTTGTTTTACGTAAACTCAATATTTCGCTTAACTTTTATCATTTGAAACGATCAGTACTTAACTCGAGCACGAGTTTTCACCAAGAATCAAGTATACGTAGTCATGTTATCGTATCAACATGTAAGTTTGCGTTTGGAACAGCCCCCCCCCCCCCCCCCCCCCCCGAAGGAATTTAGGTCGTGCTATGAAATTTTAGTATTTTCTCTATGGTATTACATTATAGTAAAGTTATTGTCTATAACGTTACGATAGTAGGTACTTGATTCTTGGTAAAAACTCGTGCTACTAAACCGATTTAAAGATAAGACTCGCACGACCAAAAGGCGTTCAAACTTAGTGCATACCTACTTTCCGAAAGGGCAACGCGCCCTTTGCCTGGTACCCTTCCATTTTAAACTTGACCCAAATACCTGGTTATGTGTACTACCTAAAAGTACTAAGTATAAGTACTAACAGCTTGCGAATTCCTTGGACGCCATAGTTAAATAATGCATGGCAGTAACTTATTGTAGAGCTGCGTCGATCTGTACCTAAGGTAATTAGTACCTACAGGATATTATCATATCATTAAGTCAACTCCCGCATGATACCATAAATTGAACAGAGCTAGGCGGTTAGTTAGAATTAGAAGTTTGCGAGGCGAAGAGCGATTCGTATCAAATGCGAATAAAAGAACTACAACTTAGAAAAGTAAAAGAATCCCCGATGTTTTATTTTCAAAGACCAATGCCCTTATTCATAAACGTCACTCAAGCGTCTATTAGCTAAAATAGGTTTTGTCTTCTTCTTACTAGCGGAAATGTCAATGTGACAAAAAGGGACAAACGAACTTTAACGGCATTTTAGTTAATATTTAACTAGCTAATTAACTAAGATTTAACTAGCTTTTGGGTTAAGAAAACCGCTTCTAAATAGGTATATTTGATGAAGAGCTACATTGCTACAGACAGACACACTGACACAAAAGAACACACGTCACGCTTATCCTGCACCCCAACTCATCTTAGTATTGTCCTACACAAGGACAAAACTGCACTAAACCTTGTAACTTTATGTAGGCACTGAAAAATATACTTACCAATAAAGTGACATCAGTTTCTAAAGAACTTAACAGTTTTTTGCTGATACGCTTGGGCGTGACTGAGGATGCTACGTGAGGCTAACAATGGTCCTCCGACTTGTCAACAAGTTGCTAACAAGCTGGGATACAGTGTATCGAGTTCAAGTTCCATCCTTTAGTGAAGTTGACACTTGTCACTCGCAAAGAAAATCGTGAAAGTACCATTACATTGATTGCGCTCTTTTTCTCCAGCTCTTTACAACTCATGGATGCTATATTCATTTTCGTTACTGTAACATCCAAGTCTGTCATCTGTGAAGCATTAGATAGAAAAGTTACAGATAGTACACCAAAATTAACAATTTGTCACAGACGCCAGATCTCTTTTAATAGTAAAAGAGAACAAAATGCGCCAATAGCAATAGCCTGTCTGTCATATTTAAATACTTGATACAAACAAACCAAAGTTCTTATTACAAGATAAAATTCCTTATACAGGACCTCACATAAGGTAGGCCTTCCGTGGAGCCTTTCTGTAACCATATGCTTTTCTTTTATTTGCAGAGGTGACGCAGTTAGAAGACCCACGTTTAGAATGGCTCAGCATTCAGGAAGCTATGCTGAGGGAATACCTCAATACAGCTCAGGAGGCGCTAGAGGTAAGTCATGTCATGACATACTGTTTTATAGAAAACTCAGGTCGACCACCTACTCAAAGTATTCATTGACGATGACGGGTGATTTGATTTTACGTCTACTCAGAACCAGTCTTCTAATGGTAACTTTAAGCTCATTTGTTTTGGCTCAAATGATGATACTAAGGATGCAATGAATCTATGTGGTGCGTTTCACAGACGCAGCTCTGTAATATGTTAATTCTTTAGTTTTTACAATACTTAGGCTGTATTGTATTGTTTAGAAACTTCCGGGACATTCCTGACATCAATTCTCATTTCTCATTTTACCACACCACACTTTGGCACTTAAAAACCACTTCTTACTCGTAAGCCGTGAAATTCACTTTAACCTATCAATTTCTAAACCCCTAACCTCGATTAAAAGATTATAAACAATAGTCGAAATATTTGACGGCTGAACGCCATTGTGCCCCTTATCATACCCATCGGATTATGCATCCGAACTATTGTTTACTTATCAATGGCCACAGAGCTTCATTATTCTAATCGATATCTTAAGTGGATGATGGTATCTTGCTACTGACTTCAAGATTGCCTCACTGGAATCCATTTTAAGTCTGCGCATTCACCAGAGCTGTAAGAAGTAGCTAAGCGCTACTCGAGGAAGAAATCCACCAATAGATTGCTTAATGTGCTGGTCTACTGTTTAGCTATCCTATGGTGTTTTTTTTCGGACTTAGCTACCTTGCCCTGATCTAGTGGATGCGCAGCCTAATGTGTCCTCTACTACGTTTAGTGTGGAATCATGCAACACCAGCTAGTCGGCTTCCTTTTGGCTGTTCGATTAATGTAAGTTTTTTTTTATTCACTTCAGTTGCATAAAGCGATTCCATTTGAGAACCTAATGTGCTTTTAATTACGGCAACTCCACTACTATAGCCGAGTTGTTACTTTAATAATATTTCACTTAATGCATTTATGTTTTGTTTTTCGTACACGTGTCGTCAAGATCTATGATCTCTTTTCTTCTAGGGACAATCGCCTAAATTTTAGATGTGCCAAAATAAAGAATCTGGCAAATTCATGAAACAATGACGAAATCTAATTTAACATCTGTCCATAGCTGACTGCACTAAGTGGCTGATAACAATGGAATGCGATGATACAGATAAGGTGCTATCAGAAGTGTCTTATCTCGCGTAATTGCTCAAATTGAGGAGATATTGTTGGTTAAGGGGAATAAGTTTGATGGGAGGGTTTTTTTTGGAGAATCTAATAATAGTCGCTTATTGGTAGACGACCAAAAAAGTGCTATACCAGTTTTGAAGACAGTTCCTACTTCAGAAGGCAGTAAGGCTGATTGTCATATTGACGTGTGAGTAAGAACAGTCTTAGATGTTTTAAGCTAAGGTACAGCTGAACTTTAGGGCAGTGAAGGAATGCCTAGATCGATTATATATCCGCTTGAATCTTAGAAACTTACTGTTATGTTTTGTATTGAAAGTTACGAGTGTACCTATGTGTGTTGAGTGATATATAAACGTATACCTGTATAATATGCATATTTAATAAAAGAAATACGTGTTTGCGATTTCTTTCGACGATGTTCAGGCAATTCAAGGGACATTTGCTTGAGTGCATTTTTTCTGTTTTTCTTGTACCACACTCTCTTTACATATAGATAAGTCACGGAACCATGTCGGTTCCAATTCCATACATTCGGTTCTCATCAAATCCTATGTTATTATGATTTTAACGAATCATCTCACGTCTCCGTCCAAGTTGCTGGCCCGTGAGAATCCCGTTATCGTGTATAAACATCTGGCCGTTTAGTTGGACGTGATGGTGTCTTAATATTATGGATGTTGTACAAAAACGTAGCCAAGAACATAGGTAAAAATTCTTAACTAGCTGCTGCCCACAACTTGGTTTGCTTGTTGCGCAAATTATGCACTTTTCCGGGATAAAAAGTTGCATATGTTCATCTAGTGTAGCTTTATATGAGTGAAAGAATTTTTGGAATCAGTAGTTCCAGAGATAAAAAAAAATTTACCTCGTTATTATATGTAATTGTTAGTATAGATGTGTAAAAAATAATCAGTTGCAAAATGAAGAAGAATACCTAATGTAAAGTACATGACGTTTTCTGAAATAATGTTGGCCATCAATCAATAGTTGTGAATACGATTGGAACGAATATTTTGCGCACATTGCTTTATTTTGCGCGGTCAATAATACTAGTTTTGATTCGTACTTATGTGTCAGTGAGTGGCGTGTAAGTTAGACATATTCTTGATGTGTGTGCTAAAATATTAAGAATCGTCGCTATTATTGCATTATTGCACTATCATATGCTAGTACTTGAAATACTGTCGAATGAAATGAATCCTTACGCACCATGGAAACTTTTTCACGGTAAACTTCATACAGACATTGCATTGCTTGACAAAGAAAATCGTTATGACGTTTAATATAAAAACTATAATACTTATGGTCGGTCAAGAGTTCAGGAATGTACCTTACTTAGTTACCTCCGACTGTGCCACTAACAATGTCAAAGAATTTCCATTCGATTGTAATTTAATGACATTAGATCACCGGCCGTCAGTGATGACCTCGACCTCTGATTGACGTCAAGTGATTGATAGCGCAGCAATGCAAATAAACAAAAAGATATAAGATTGATCAGTTACAGTCACCGCTGACCTTTCGGTAATTTTTTACGTGTCATTGTAACGGTGAAATGGAATTGGAACTTTGACCTTGACCGTGTCCTTTGGGTTTTGGGGCTTCGAAAATCCAAATTTGAGTTCAGGTTCACTCAGGCAGGGGTGTCTCTAAGATGGCTGTTCCATTCCAGCGCTGAAGTGTCAAATCGGTTGTGTTTTAGTAGCGAAAGGTGACAATGGCGATCGTGGCTTCACCAGCTACATTAGAGAAAAACACAGCTTTTGAAGCTGTTCTAAGCTGTCTTTCTATTATTTACTTATTTTAATAGCTAAGGTAAAAGGTATTCTCAAGCTATACTTGTACATACAGAGATAATCATATTTTTTACAACTTAATTTAATTTGCGTTTCCATATAATTTGTCTGACTATTTAACGCTTGCAGGTCCAACAAGTGTGATGACCGAAACTGTCCAGCCATTGTTCAAACCTAATCTTATTTTATTCGTATTAGGTATTTCTGAATAAGGCTATTATCTAAAAAGGAAACGGAATTTTATGTTTGTGTCTCTAATTGGTCTGATTATGTAATCAAACCAGTTTGGTCAGCCGTCAAATGGAAATAACACTCCCACGATTTTCGTTAATATTTTCGCACATTTATTTAGAAACCAGAAGTTGTGGGACTAGCATGAGCAAATCTTTTGACAGCTTTTTATTACTATCACCTGTAAGTAGTAAGGTGAGATAAACAGGGCTAGTATGATTTTTGTCGAGAATCATACTCTATCATTTTGGGTGTAATTTTTTGACACGACAAACGTCTTGGAAGCTTCATTTACCAATGAAGAATGAGGGGCGCTGGTTATGTTTCGCAGGTACCAAGCAAACGTTAGGAAGTTTAAGCTTACGCCTTCCTGGCATTTTGCACTGAGAGTTGAAACACTTCAGTCGAAATGTTTCATAAAAATAAATCGATTTCGACCCTTCTCTCATTAATTAAGGCTCAATTAAGTTCAAAAATGCTGCTGCAACAAAAGCCGACTCCTTGCCATGCGTCATCTAAGGAACGCAGAAATAATTCAACATATCCTGCGCTGGATGATCCAAGAAAATGTGTCATTTCTATTATCCGTCCTTGCCAATTATGTGGCTTAATCATTAGTGGTCTCAGTCACACCCTTTGACGTCACTATGTGGTAAACAATCTCAATGACACTGACAAGAATGACGGGGTACGTCACTATGTGCATCTACTAGTTGAGTTGAGTTCCGTCATTTTGGAATAGAAGTGTCATTTGTTTTGTTGTTCATGACATGTGCTTCATCGGCTTACATTATTAATTTTACGTCATTCTTTTACGTCATTCAATATTTACAATCCTAATAGATTGTTAAATATGTTAAAATCCAGCTTTGCGATTGGATGATAGTGGCTAGGGAAAACAGACTTAGTTCAGCAAAAACGCGCTTTTAGGGGCGGCGTTGATTGGCCGCCCAGAGATGATTTTGACAGCTGTCAGAATATAGCGCGAAATGCTTTAGCTTGAGAGGTGTCGATGTCTGCTGAAAATTAAAATAAGTAATATTATGCGTAGCAATTAATAATATGTGTAATCTGGTAATGTATTGATGTATGAAGTGGTGAGTGCTATTAAAAGAATGTATCCGTGAGGTTTCTTGCTGGTTCTTCCCGCGGAATGGTCGTATCGAATCAGCTCAGTTATACAATGTTGTTGACCAATTAATAAATCAAGTATACCACCCAACCGGAGTTTCAATGGATGAAGGAGGAATCGTATCAAGATGATCAACATTGTTTTCTTCTTGTTCTTTAATTATTATTCAGCCATGCTTAATCCATTTGCGTGTACGCATCTTTACAGATCTAATCTCTCATATGTTAGCTATTTTTGATAAGTATTGCGTTTGCGTTACTTACCTATGTTATTGAATTAAGTGCATTCAACTGTATTAAATTGGTTAGCAAGATTCAGTTCCATGCTAGCGCCGTCAGTGCCGTAATAAACCACTTGTTTTTCGACCGGAAAAGCTTCGCATACCACTATGTTATATTTCATTTTATCGTCCCATTATATACTCTGTAAACAGTCTTTGCTAACCGCACACTTATCAACAAGTCTCATGCCAAACCCAACCGCAATGCCTTGTGTTAAGGAACGTATAGTGCTTGGAAATAATGCTTATGAGAAATTGTTGTGTTGTGAGTCATTTGCGTAAAAATTAAATGATATGTGTAAGTAATGATGAAGTAAATGTCTGAGAGGGTAATTTGAATTTTAAAGCGATTAAATTAACTCATTGGAATACGGTAAACGGCCCAATGTTTGACGGCTTAATTTCAATAATTGACACCCTGCTTGTCCCTTCTATTGCTACGAATTAAGATTGAAGATGCCATTTATTAGGACAGTTTCGGCCTCTGGGACATTTTTTATCTTATGTCTCAGTAATACAGACTTCCATTTATGTACCAATGTACCAGCCCGTTGTCGCTAGGCCGGCTGCCACTCCAAATATATCGCAAGGCATAAACAAAATGCAGTCGGTTATTCGGATCCGATCCGTGAGTCAATCACTCGATAAGCGGCCCAATTCCTAGTAACGAGTGTTCCGCGAATAGACCAGACTGCGTACGCGCATGATAGGCCCCTTGGGAGTCCGAGGTTTGGAGTTAAGATGGACGATTTGAAGCAGTTTTTTGAGGTACTTAACTGTTGTTGCGTTTTTACCGTGTGTTTACGAGTAGGTATGTTTTAAGACTCGGAAGAAGTTGGTTTTTGTATATCAAAAATAACTCTAGAGGCATGTGTATATGAAACACCAAACACATCGATGTCACTAGACATCGAACGGGATATTGACCGCGATTACCTTATAACCTTACACCTTACTAGCTTTTGCCCACGGTTTCGCTCGCGTGTACCATGAGTATTTCAAAGAACCAAGATATCAAGCAAGCAAACATGCAAGCAAGATGCAAGCAAGCTCTTATAAAAGAGCTCGTTGTGACGGTCTACGACCAGTAAAACGAAATATCCCGATTTTTCCCGTTCCCGTGGGAATTTTGGAAAGAGCTCTCTCAGTGCTCCTCTACACTCCCCAAGCAACCTGCATGCCGAATTTCAACTTTCTACAACCAGTAAAACCTAAAAAAAAACCGTTTTTTCCCGTTTCCGTGAGAATTTCGGGAAATTATCTCTTATGGCTTCTCTATACTCCCCAAGCAAGCTTTTTTACTATTATAATCACCTACTTCTATGCCAAATTTGAAGATTCTAGTTATTATGGTTACTGAGATAGGGTCACTCGGAATCGAATATATAAATCCCGTTTTCTCCCGTTCCCGGGGGAATTTCCAAAAATCCTTCCTTAGTGGGTGCCTACATTGTATAAGGTATCTATGTGCAAAATTTTAAGTCTCTAGGTCCATGGGTTTCGGCTGTGCGTTGATATATCAACAGTGAGTCAGTCAGTCAGTTTAGAATTTTATATATACAGATTAAAACTGTTACCTACATCAAAGTCACATTCGAAAGCGCGCCACTATCAAATAAGTTTAAAAACGGTTTACCCAACATAGTCCCCTGCAGTTAATATTTAGTCATATGTGATGGCTAAACAGTTGTATGCAATAGAAAATCTGTTACAAAATCCCTTATGATGCGCATCACGATAACTCCAGCACAAAAAGATTGAATGACACGACATCGCGCTTACAAAACCATAATTCATTTTTTAACAAATTCCTTTTAAGATGTAGCAAAATACTTATTTCGCAAACCCATTTGAATATTGCATCTGAACATTGCATAACAATGTTATTTAATTCTATGCCATGCATGAATAAAAATGCGACAGTGCCAGTATAACTTGACACTTAGTCAATATAGCATGTTTTTCAACACAGAGTTCATAGTATTCTGGTTGATCTATGTTATCTGGTGTATAGTTGCTCGGTAGCATCGCGGCTCGCGACACTATGAGTACGTGAAAGCATTTACAAATACTCGTGCGGTTCTCAAATTGACTTCACTACCAACTTCTGCCGTATACCAAGAGTAATAAGAGTTAGCACTATTGTTTCTAGATGAACGTGCATTGGCAATATTGGCATACACATGCTCATTTCAAGTACTCTTAGTATGGATGAGCGTATTTGCGCAAGGATGCCAGAGTCCTTTGGAGTATTTGGCAATGACAAATAGTTTGTGCCAATTAAATGTTTGAAGAATAGACTTTTATTCTTCCAAAAGATTCTGCTTACCTTCACTCAAATAGCGAAGGAGCTCTTCAATATTGCTGATTTGTTACTTCTCCTTAAATCCTAACCAATATTATAAATGCGAAAGTAACTCTGTCTTTCTGTCTGTTTGTTACCTCTTCACGGGAAAACCGCTGCACCAATCTAGATGAAATTTGGTAAGGTACTTTTTATTCGGGAAAATTGTATAGTTCCCGCGGGATAGCGATAAAATAGACGAAGTCGCAGGCAACAGCTAGTAGTAATAAAAATATGGACCAGGCTATGCTGGAACTAGCAATACTTAATAACGCAAAATTTCCCGCTGGTTATCCTTTTTGAACCGAAACGTGAATTATTTAATTTTGTTAATTTAAACGTAGCATTTATATTAATGACATATGCCGCTACAAAACCGCAGTCGCATTCGAGACTTTTTAATTCTTGAAGATTTATAGTTTTAGAATGAGATCCTTCAAAACATAAACGTTCGTAAAATTTACATTTCGAATGTGTATAAACTTGCTATTTCCGTTTTGACCGATTATGCCGTAAAAATTGTTGTATCAAGTGGTTCTGGGAAGATTAAAATCCTGGAACAGTTTCTTAGAAACCACTCACGCCACATTCTTTTATGAATCAGAAAAGGTTTCGGCCTATAATGAGGAAGTATAAGCTACTATAAGAAATTCTATTTATACTACATAATTAATCATAAACTTAGAAATTGTCCTAGTAAATATAAATGCAAATTAAATGCGACGTCGTCGTAATTTTTTTGTTGTTAAAAATTAATTTGTTGACACAATGCAGATTTTGACTAAATAAATACTACTAACACTAACCCTGAATTTACAATAAGAAATGATTTGTAAGTTGTTTTACATTGCGAAGGTGTGAAAGGAACAACTTAGAAGCCTATATCCAATGCCGCAATGTATTGCAACTTACGTATTTTTTGTTTTTATAAATTCGGGTTAAGTTGTAATTTCTTTACAATCTTGGGGTGTATCATGTTACATAACAAAGCTAGAATAATTTTATTACGTAACTAGAAAATTGATACTTCTAAACCAACGCATAAAACATAACTGCAAACCAAGTCACTAGCAGCGCCTAGTTATATAAAATTCAATCTAATTTAACTGTTATACACACAACATTATAGGCAGTTAATTTCTTCGAAAGCCGCCACAGCTCCATCTCTCGAGCCTTCCGAGAAGTGATGCGCGTGAGTCGATCCGTCTCGACTATCGGGTTACATCTCGTATTATGACATTAAGTTTAATTGCTTTGAGCACTTTGCCACTAACTAAGCGGTAGATAATTGTAGTTAGTCTAATTTAATAAATAGATAGTACTGTTGTGGATGAAGTTCCTTTTTAAACGAAAATTAGTTTTAGTAGAAGCTGTTTTTTTATTGCCTTTTAGTTTTTTGATATATAAGTAGTACTTACTTAGATAAAAAACCACATACCTAATTATTTATGATATGAAAAGGCTTCCTTCAAAAATGTGTCCAGCATTTTGATTCAGAGTATATTTGTACGCAGAAACGCAAGTCGCGTGAACTTACATATTGTGACGTAAAGTGCATGGACATTCCGATAGATGTCGCTGTTAATGTCATCAAAACTTGTTATTTGGATGCTTGGGAGCGCAAGAGGGATGTTTTCGAAGAACAGGGATGTGCTAAGGCAAGTAGGTTTCCACAAATTACTATCACTCTCTAAAGTAGTAAAACCTAATCCGACTTAAAAATGCTAAGTAATCATAGTTGACAACTTGTTCCGTCACAGTCAAGCCTGACATAACCGGGCATTTTCAAAAAACTGTGTACCCCTTTTTCCAAAAATGTCCTAAATTTTTCCATAGAAAATTTATTTGTCAGTTTTGTGACGGTCCATATAGAATGTATGTAAAAACGCGTCACAAAACTGACAAAAAAATGCGGGACACTTTTTTTTATTATTTAAATAGACAGTCCTTGTGATTCTGAGCACAAATAATCAAAAATTTGTTAGTTTATTCAAAAAAGTTAAGGGTACACAGTTTTCTGAAAATGCCCAAACTCGTAATGTTCGATAACTTGCAATCATTACTTACTCTAGATTTTGCTCCTGACCGAGGTCAAATGGCCATTAGATTGCTAATGAAATGACTAATGAGTCATTGGCCGTAGCAGTATGGTCAACATTTAAGTGAGTCGTTAAAAGATAGATAACTACTCAAAATTACTATTAACATACTGTAAGTTATAAAATTTTTTCGTCATTTAAGATGTAATGTGATTGATATTTAACTATTTATTATACCTATCTCTATACTGTTTGTATCATAGCTCCTTTTGATGCCTTTTGACAGTTTTATTGACATAGCAAAGCTTGAGGACGATAAATCATTGTTATTAAAAGTGAAACCATTCCACGCTGGGCAAAGGTTCTACGTTCAACTAGTTTCATTCTCTTTATCTAATTTGTTTTGACATTCGTGAGAAACTATCGATCGTTAGTCAAGTGAAAGAACACTATCCTACCAGACACAAGGTGACAGTGTGTCAAAATTGCATAGACAAAAATGATCCACTATTGCGATCATCTTTCGTTATTGCAGTAACTCGAGCCGTCTCTGTCTAATGTTGACAGTGTGATGTCACCACTATGTCATCTCTTAGTGTAACGCTAACATAATGTTTACATTGTGTTGTTAAACCGAAGCACCGAACATGTCCGGTCTGTGACTCATGGTCTCATCTTCTAATCCGTCCTTTGGTGCTAAATAAAATTGTCAGTCGGTTCTGATTTAGAATTAGGGTTCATAGAACGGATTTTTGGACCGAAGTCTCGATAGTGTTTTTAATGTTAATCGTTTGAAACTGGTTTCGACAAAACGTGTCTAAGTCTATTTTTATATTTAGCTACTAGCTGTTGCCCGCGACTTCGTCCGCGCAGATTTCGGTTATATCTTCTTACTAAATTTCATCTAAATTGGTGCAGTGGTTTTCCCGTGAAGAGGTAACAAACAGAGAGACAGAAAGACAGAGAGACCGAGTTACTTTCGCATTTATAATATTAGTGAGGATTAGGATTTAGTACATTCTAACATGCACCTACAAGAATAACAGTGGAGAAGTTTTTATAGTCGTATAACGATTGTATTTTTTTTCCAAGTATTTCTAATTTGAATGCCATTCTAGTCGGAATTTGGTTTATTAAACGCTATAATTAATTGTAGCAACGCTTTCAACGATGAGTATAAATGAGGCATAATTTCATTGCCAACTATTACTACAATAACAAGCAACCCTAAAACTATTAAGTAATCTTTTACAATATTTGCCCCCAAAAACACCAATATTGTCAACCGTACCCAACCCAGCCATACAATTATTTAAATGCTCATGTAAAACAAATCCTAATGCATATTTAAATGTTCGTGCGTTTTATTAGTGATAAAACGAACTTACCTGGACGTGAAGTTCTATCATAATTATGTGAGCTGCTCAATTCGAAGCGATTAATATTTACTTGTAGTACTGGCCTCGTGTCGACGGCTATGATCACGAATTTTTAAAGAATAAATATTAAACTGAAACAAAAAAATAATCGATAAATTGTTCATTTGACTTCCGCCCACCTCTATGATACCGGCGTCCGCCATATTTGATTCATTATGTATAAAGCTCTCCTGAAAGTATATAGGGATGATACTAAACATGTGGTGGTTTCAGTCTTGGGCAGGGTGTCTAGGGCGGGAATTGTTATATTAATCGCTTCGAATTGAGCAGCTCACATAATTATGATAGAACTTCACGTCCAGGTAAGTTCGTTTTATCACTAATTATGTTTCGCTGCTCAATTCTCGCGATTAATATTTACTTGTAGATGTTTGAAGATCAGACTGAAACTACCTGCATTTATATTACGCCTAAGGAAGTACAGAATCCTAGCAAACTTTAAGATTAAGTATTTCATAATAATAAAACTAAGTATTTGGAGTTTAAGGAATGTCTATGTATTAACCAACATACATTATATATTTTTAAGTGGGCATATTTTTGCTCTCATATAAAAATAGAAAACTTAAGGAAATTTCAATTTAAAGCCTTTTATAAGGTTTTGGGAAAATAAAAATATCTCTTCTTATTCTTAATTTAAATGAAAATAGCAAAGTAACATTTTTGCCATAATTAAGGCAATACAACTAAGAAAACATAAAATACAAATAACAGTAACTTCAACATATTGTTAATTTAATATGGCACTAACAAAACAGTTATCTGCTGTATTTATAATTTCACGTTTATAATACCGTGCAAACACTGAGGAGGACCTGCTCCAACCAGCGGTCTTCCTTATGAGGTCAACGCTTACTCCAACAGAGCTAGCCTTAGAAGTGGCGGCGTGGCGCGTGCTGTGCGCGCTGAACACGCTCGTGTCTATGCCGCTGCGTTGGAGCATGTCCTTAATCCAATGGCTCAGTGTTTGGCTGGTAACTTTGGAGTGTGGTCTCCTAAAACTAATAAACAGATTATCACAATCATGAGGTCTTATATCACTAGTAGCAGTCTTATAGGAACACAGAGTTCTTGCAGGACAAATCTCAGGCTTATCATTATAGTAAGGTAACATCAATAAAGGTTGACTGACAGTCGGACGAGATGTCTTAATTAAGTCTGTGATTTTAATGGTTATGTTATTTGTTGAAATCGTCATATTACTTAAAACTATTTTTGATAATGTTTGTACTCTATGAGCAGTCACCAGAGATAATAGAGTTATTAGTTTTTTAGAAAGTAATTCTAAAGTAAGGTTATCATTTGGATACAATTGTGATATATAATTTAACACTATGTCAGTATCCCAGGTAAACTCGTACCTGGGTACAGGGGGGCGTGTCCTAAATACCCCTTTCATGAATCTTTTGATCCGTTCGTCATTAGTGATGTTATTACCTAAAATAAGTGATAGTGCAGATCTACAACAATTAAGGTTTCCATACTTGTAGCCCCTTGTAAATAGCCCTGTCAAGAAATATAGAACATTGGGGACTGATGCAACTAAATAATTTATATTTTCCTTTTGACAAAAAGTATACCATTCCTTTAGATAACAATTATATTGTTTCATTGTACTCACAGCGATAGAATTAATCATAATGGAAATTGAAGAAGGTGGTACACTTCTTAATGATAACGCTTCCCTGATAATATGGCTGCCGCCAGGGTAAGCGTTTTGTGCAGGTTGTGCTGTGATCTGTAAATGGTAGAAATTAACAAATCATTACTAGGCTGAAAATAGATAACTTCAGAAACAGTAATTTTTCTAAATATCGGAAACCAGGGTTGGGTTGGCCAGTGAGGTACAACTAATACTCCGGTTGCCTGCTCTGTAATGATTTTGTTTAATGTCTTCAGTATGATAGAAAAAGGTGGAAATGCATAAAAGAAAATATTTGACCAATTTACTGTGAAGGCATCAACTGAGAAAGCATAAGGATCTGGTTTCCATGAGATACACTTGTCACACTTGGCATTGAATCTGCTGGCAAATAAGTCTATCTCTGGTAATCCAAACTTTTGAATTATTTTGGTATATGCAAAGGGAGCCAATTCCCATTCAATATCGGTCTGAGCTCTTCTAGACTCAGCATCTGCAATATAATTGTCAGAGGATTTTATGTAAGATGCAAAAATGTATAAATGTCTTTCTTCACAAAAGTTCCATATTTGACGGGCTATTTTATTTAAATGAGGGTATTGTACACTGCCCATGCGGTTTATGCAAGCAATGGCTGTTATGTTATCTATTCTTAATAAGATTTGTGTCTTATACAATTTTTTTGCAAAGATCCTAAGTGCAAATAAGGCTGCTAATAACTCCAATATATTTATGTGTAACAATTTTTCCTCTTCAGTCCAAAAACCATGAGCTCTTTCTTTACCACATGAGATTCCATAACCACTTAAGGAAGCATCGGAGTATATGACCAAATCATATGAGTTGTTGCGAATGGGGCAAACAGAATAATTGATATTATCATACCACCATCTCAAATCCTCTTTAATTGCGCTTTTATCTAAAACCATCTCAATGTCATAATTATTGTCAGGATTTGTTAAAAGGTTTAAATATTTTTGCCTTTCAAATATCTTGGTGTGTAGCCACCCATACTCTATGGCAGGGCATACCGACACCAGTAAACCTAAAAATCTAGCAAATGACCTTAATTTACATTTTTCTATTAACATAAACTTTTGAACCTCTTTTTTGATCTTGTCTTTTTTCTCATTAGGCAGCATAATTAGTTTCTGTTTTGAGTTTAAAACAAAACCTAAAAATTTACATTCTGTTTTGGGTTCAAGTACACTTTTTTCAAAGTTTATTATAAAGCCTAAGTTTGTCAGCAATATTACAGTTTTTTTAATATTCTGTAAGCAATCATGGTATGATTTACCAATAAGTAAAAAATCATCCAAGTATACTGTAGACAAGAAACCATGTAAACGCAAATGTTCTACTACAGGTTTCATTATCTTTGTGAACACCAGAGGCGAGGTATTTAGACCAAAAGGCAAACAATTAAACTCATAACATATTCCTTGGAACTCAAATCTTAAATATTTTTTGTAATCCTTGTGAATGGGTACCAGAAAATAAGCATCTTTTATATCCAATGTGGCTAAAAAACAATTAGTAAAAATAAGTTTGGTGGCAGTTCTTAAGTCCTCCATCTTAAAATGAGATGTCTTAACAAACCTATTAAGATTTTTTAAATTCAGAATAAATCGCTTTTCACCATTAGGGTTTGGCACTAGAAATATGCTAGATAGAAAGTCATTATCTATTCTTGTGCATGGAGAGATAGCCCCTTTAGTTAAAAGCTTATTAATTTCTTGATGAAAAATGGTTTTGTCAAAATCATTATTGGGTACATTTTTAGGATAATCAACCTGATGTGGCTGTGATAAAAAGGGAATTTTGTAACACTGGATGCAATCCAAGATGTTACGATCACCTGTTAATGTTTCCCATACATTAAAAAAGTATTTTAGTCGACCAGCTGTGTTAGTCACCTGTGTGTCTACGTCCTCCTGGAGTTGTGTCTGTAGCGGGCAGTCCCGCGTGCACTCGAAGGCTGCGGCTGCGGTCTCTTCACCGCCTGACTTTTCACTTGTGGAGTCCACCCCGTAGCTCGGTGACTGGAGGGTACAGGCTTCCTGCTCTGAACACCGGGATGCGGGGTCTTGAAGTTTAAATAACTTTGTGTGGGTTGACCTTTAGATGTGCCAGGCTTGGCCTTGGCTGTCATGTTCTTTAGGTCTTGGCTGGACCTGCTTATGGCCTTTGTCGCCTTAAGAGTTTCAGATAAATCTTCCCCAAATAGAAATTTATCACGCTTTGTGTCCTTTAAAGTCTCTTTCAACTTGTTGTTAAGAGTGGACACAAGAAAATTGCGTCGCAGTCTTGTGTCAATACAATGAGAGTCGCACAAAAGCCTGCTAGCATTACTTATATGCTTCACTAGTAATTGGTTAGTTTCTGACTTCTCCATAACCAATATATTTAGTGCTCTGCTCAAAGCAGTCAGTGCCACACCAATCTGATTTTGTCTTGCCTCAATAGAAGCATCCTTCTTTTGCAAGAGGTCTGAGACTGCTGCCTTGATTTCAGGATTTAAGATAGGTGCTTTAAACAATTGACAATTTGCTGGAAATGGGTTATCTTCTATCATTTTATCTTTTTGCTCTTTTTTAAGGCCATTTTTAATAACATCCCGCAGTCTAGCCGCTATGTCTTTTTGTATATCCGGACCCATTGGGGACTCCTCTTTGGGTGCGTCGCCCAAGAGAGTCAAAAAATCTTCATCAAGAGTGCCTTCTTCAGGACCATTGTCCACAGCTGTTGGTGAGTCATTTGACAATGAGTTGGTGGGAGCGTTTTCCACTAGTGGTGCATTTTTCGCAGCGGCAGCACTTTCACTTCCTATAATGGATGCTGTATCCATTATTGGATCTTCTTCATGATCTGAAAGAACCATGAAGTAATGTTAGTACCCATTACAATCCATTTGGATAAAACGTGAAGGTAATGCTCCCTCAAAGCATTCGCATCACAAGTACCATTTGGCATTTCATACTTCTGTATTGTTGAAGCACGTGAAGGTAACAATCCCATTGTATTGTTCGCATCACTCATGCCGGTACAGTGGTGTAATGACCGGTACTAATAAGAACAGGTATAATTGAAATCTACGTACCCTTGTAGGTATCAGTATTAGTATCACTACTGCTGTCAACTTGTTCTATGGTGTTCGAGATTTTCAACAACAAATCTCAGATGATTCATCTAAGATTCTAGGTAGGTACTTAACCTAGACAATGCGCATATTTGTTTGAACGCATATCGTTTTCTGACTATTCGTCGAGTAGAAGCATTTTAAAACGGGAATAAAAAGATAAAACCGACAGTAATCAACAAACAAAAAACCTCGATCAACTTACCCCACGCCGACTCGGAAATATCGGCGGAATTTGTTTCTTCATGACGTCTGCGCAGGCGATCCTCCAACTTCTTCAATTTTCTCAAAATGTAATCGTCGTCTCGTTTCCGTTTTCCCATCATTTACACAATATTTACCTTTTTAACTATGTAAGCAAAATTTTTTTTTTTTTTTTTATATAGGCGGGACGTGAACAAGCCGCGTCACGAAAACAGACAATGAATCAAATATGGCGGACGCCGGTATCATAGAGGTGGGCGGAAGTCAAATGAACAATTTATCGATTATTTTTTTGTTTCAGTTTAATATTTATTCTTTAAAAATTCGTGATCATAGCCGTCGACACGAGGCCAGTACTACAAGTAAATATTAATCGCGAGAATTGAGCAGCGAAACATAATACGCTCTAACGACCGGCTGTGCCGTACAATTTTGAATCGAAATGCTCAAAAAAAGGGGTACGTGTAATTTATAGTATTTTGATTATGATGGGGGGTAATTGGTGGGTGCTGTGGGTTATTACTTCTGACCCGAGATGGCGTGATTGAGATCAGTAGGGCAACAAGAAGACGACCATCGGTGCCTTAAATATGATCTTGAAAACAAAGATGATGTTGAAGTTTTGTTGGGTCTACCCCTTAATAGATATGTGTGGTGTGGTTTACCGAATACCACACGGACAGTTATTAAAACCTCGAATTTTAAACTAGTATCAAAAGAAGAATTTTTAAGATGTATTATATTGCGAGACCATTACGCGAACGAGTTAGAATTAGAAGTAGTCGGTGGAGCAGCGCAGCAATGTATACTTACACAATACTTTTTATTAGTGTAAATTCGGGGATACAGCTAAACTTTAGTAACTGCACCTTAATAATAGTTGCTATGTCATGTTCAAATCTAAGGGGAGAGCCCTAATCGTGACGAATTTTACCGGAAAGTCACTCGCTGGCTTCATTTGAAAAGTAGAGTAATTAAATTTGTAAAATTCTTCGAAATTGCTGTGTCTACTGCATTTTTTCCATTTAACTCAAGTTCATTTTTGACATCGTCAATCACCCACTTACTTGTGAAAGATATTTTCATTTCAGTTCTGTCTTTATGTTGTTTGACGTCAAATAATATAAAATCATATACACTTTATTTGTCCTTACTTTTCCTATGTATTCCTTAGGACATGCGTCTGATCAGTTTATTGTATGTCTACTGTTTTTACTCCCACTGTGCCCGCAACGTTCCGGGAAGGTCGCTCTGGACCCTTGGGCGTACAGATGAGTGGGTGGATCAGGCTCCCAAACTTTTTACCCAAATAATTATAGGTTACGTGGCCCCCAGGGGTTTTAGGTAGTCGTAGGGGCTAGTACTTGGAAGATGCAAGGAAACTCAACGCTGTTCTCTCTCTTTTATTCTCCTGCTTATTATGAGTGTGCAAGAGTGATATGTTTTGTCGCTCATTTCTAAGGGTGATACGATTGCGTGTGTTTGAGAAAAAAATGATAGGTACTACATAAATTCCTACTCAGTTCTTATCCGTTTTCAGCAAGCATTGCTGACTTGGCAACATCTAGACATGCTCCATCAAACACTACAACAGCCGAAAAGGAATAAATAGTACGATTGTGACATAACAGTAAATCCATTGACATAGAACACACACATGTAAATCACTTAACATTTCAGTCAAAAGTGTATGTTGTTGTGGCTATTAAAAAAATATCACCTGCCGTTGCTACCGAAGCTCGTTCGAGACACCTTCGGGCAATTCGTGGAAACGGTAATTGTGGTCATTATGACAACAAAAATGCCAAAATGCGGTGCCAAGGTCCCGTGTTTCAGTTGTTTTTCTCTCTTGTTTTGTTTGTTATTGAAAGAAATTCCAACAAAATTCTGTAAAAAGACTTTATATAGATTTTTTTCAATAAAGAGATTGAAGTATTTGTGATTGAATCTTACTTGACTAGGTACTTTTTGAAAACAAATGAAAAAAATGCCGGCAGCATATGTTGTGACCTACTTTAAATACAAAGTATAATTTTGAAACTACCGTGAGACTCAATCATAGTGAAATAAAAACGGATCACTCACGTATATAAGTCGAGTTGAGTTAAGTTGAGTTGAGTCGCGCGAGCAGAGCCTCGGCGCGCAGTGTGCGTCTCGCCGCCGCTGGGTCGTGCGCTCCCAGGGGAAGGACTACGAATTAGTCCGAAACATGTCGGGCTAAACTCGACTTATATACGTGAGTGATCCGTTTTTTTCACTACAAAGTATAAATCATACTGGAATGTTTTTATGGACTATTTAGTTACATGCGTCTTAAATGTCAAATATTTCATAATTTTATTGAAGCAAATTCTATGCAGTAAATATTATTGAAATGTTATCTCAACTGTTACCAGTTATAAATGAACACGTGTTGAATAAATTATAAAGTCATTAGAAACAAATAAAACTATTGGCATAAATCTGTAAATATTGTTACGTATCGGTATCCCTGTTGTCGACTATCCACTAAAGTGGGTGAACCAAATTGAGTCAATAATAAATACTATATTTAGATACCTAAAAGCGTTATTAACAGCTGTGTATAATGTTAATCTCATGATGTTTTATTTAAAAACCTGTTACGTTATCCAATTTCCACAATCAAAGTCGACCAAATAAATATAAATCAATTAATTTTATCAACCAATTAGGCACTTGTAACACGACGTCCTCGAATTTTTGATTGACAACATATTCCTCCAACCAATCAATTATAGTTATTTCGTTTTACCTCACTGTTTCTAAGTGTTTGGTTTACACATAGCAAATATTTGAACTATTCATTCGTCTCTATATCATTTCAACTTTGTGCTTACCGCTTTAAAAGATAACACTGTCCGTTATAAGGCGTTAACTAATATTTTAACGTATTAAGTTATCTATAGTATTTAGTTAGATAACGTACCTGGCTGATAAACAGTCGGTGAAAATACTTTTTAATCTTCCATTTCCTTAACCAAAACGCGCAAAGTGGTGTTTTTAACCAAGTTAATAGTTCGATGGTATCACTCTATGATTCCTGTGAATTGTGGCTATTATGCGACACTTTTAAATGGTTGTTTTTTAAATCTTGACTGACACTGCTCCAAAAATACTATAAATAGACCCTAGACATTTTTGATACGTGTACCTACTGTGTATTAAAGTTATGCTTCGTTCAAAAACCAAATTTTCTCAATGGCAATAGCTTGCCACGTAACTATGCCTTAATTATTCCATTTTATCAACTACAGAGATCATTTAATGTGTACATAACAATCCTTAGCTAAGGCACATCAAAAACGTTCGAAACCCTAACAACAAAAAGTCAACGACATTCTCACAAATATACATATTTCATCGGTATTTTTACTACCGAGCACCTCACTCTATACTCTCCACCTCAGCGTCGGGCAACTTTTTGCCCGCAGCGTAACCTGGTGGCTGGGACGTAACTAATATTTATTATGTACGGTCGGTTTGTTTCGTATTAAATTTAGTGTAATGACGACGTTGGCTCCCGGTGTGCGCGGGAGTTTAATCGTCTGGACTCGTAAAGGCTCGGCTCTAAACATTGTTGCTGTCCATACCAGATTTACTGCCGAGGATGCCTCTCAGGGCTGAGTGAGTGTTCCAACCTGTGTTACTGTGGTTATATGTACAATGATGATTGAAGATGATTACGATGATGTTTTACAGTACCTACTTATATTTTGGCAGTTGATACTCTCACGAAGCTTGCCGGTGGCTATTGCTAAAGAAAAAGTTTTGCTTGCATTCCTGAGAACACACTGATTGAAAACTTTCTCGATTTTCACACATTATTTGAAACTTTTAAGTGACGCATTATCGCGCATTTGTGCGTTTGTTTTGTTATGCAAAACTCTTTATTGCACAAAACAGAAAGATAAAAATTACAGACCAGCACACATCACGCAACTAGTAAAACGAACTTATCCCTTATTCATTGATTATTCCTTGCATCAGATATTTCTTTTTGTAAATATCTACACGACAAAGTTTTTAGAACAGGTATTTTGTATTTTTTGTTTAAACTTGTTTTGCATTCCGTACCTGTATTGCCATCCTATCTACACATCCATACCAAATTACAACTATTACAAGTCACCCCAGCCAACTGGAAGTGTGTTAGATTTAATTTGCATGATTTGATTATATACAAACAAACAGACCCCGGGACAGGTAGAAATAAAATATAATAATTTTACAGCCCGTGGCAACCCTAACCTTAGGTCCCCAACTCGTTCTTTTACGAGTTTCGTTGCATCTGATGGATTTTTTGTTAGAAAATCAATTTAAACGCACGCGCAGCATATACGGGACACTGCTACTGTTACGATCGTACCTTCGACTTAACAGCTTTAAGTTAACTTTACAGCTTTCAAGTTAAGCCTCAAGTTGGTAGTCAAGTGAGATTTTTCAAAACCAATTTCGCACTTGTTGCTTTTAAAACTCTTGAAAGTGCTTTTTAAATAGATATTCGAGTAAAAGACTATCTCGGGTGCTGATAATTTCTGTTGAAAAAGAAAGACATCTGCATACCTTACAGAATACAGATGTAACAGGTACATAAGTAGCGTGTAAGGCTTTGTAAAAACACTTCCCGTATAAATTAGAGAAGCGACGTTTATTGGGGAACGAAAGAACCTAGGCCATGTAAAAATTACAATTTATTTCGGTATTTGTAGTATCGTTACTGAAATAATGTTACTTTACAAAATACCGATAAAAATAAGTCGAATAACGGTACTAATCTCGGTATAGTTAACCCCTGATTTAAGTTTCCATTGGGGACGGAGCAGAACGAAGATGTGCACAATCGACCAATCGCAATATCGCATTGCTAGGGAAACGGGCGAGATATGTAATTCGACAAATGTGATTGGTCCGTTAGAATTCTGCTCCACTCCGTCTTAATAGAAACGCAACTTAATCCTACTAATATTATAAATGCGAAAGTTTGTGAGTGAGTATGTTTGTTACCTCTTCACGCTGAAACGGCTGGACGGATTTGGATGAAACTTGGAATGGGGATAGCTTATACAATAGATTAAAACATAGGCTATCTTCATCCCGGAAAATTGTATAGTTCCCGCGCGATAGCGATAACCGAATTCTACGCAGACGAAGTCGTGGGCAAAACAGCTAGAACCAACTAAATGAGGAAATGGGTGACATGCCTCTCATCACGTTTTCACACTTGAAAGTAGATACAACTGTGATAAGCTGAGAATTAATAATACAATATGAATAATCATATACCTAACTACATCTGTCATATTCATGACAAGAATGTGTCAGGTAAATTTGGCGATACAAAAAAATGTACTAATAAGGTGATAATATATCTATTTTGGGTGCTACGGCGTCAATATTGACGGATTAAATTAATATGATTATGATGCACGCACGTCGAAAAGATATGTAGGTGTAGTGAAATATATACCTTTGGTTAATATTTGTTACACATTTTAGTTATTGGTTACCTAATTTTGTAAGATATAAGGATACTCATACTCATACTCATTTATTCGTAATAAGGTATTATCACATGTCATTTAAATTAGTGCGTTAATTCGCTGCACAGCAATACAAAATAAATTATTACGTCCATAGATTACAATTCAAATTAAGTTAATAAAATAAAAAATAAGTTATGTCATTATGCTATTATCATAATTCATCACCAATTATACCTAATAACTAGTGGGTTTTGGGCTTAACACACAACACAACACATATAACATTTAATAATGGTGGTTGCTATTTTGTATTTGTTTACGACGTAAAGTTTCGTTTTTGTTTTTCATAAAAAACTTACCGTTGTATGTTCTTATATAAGCGCTATAAAACTCAGGAATGTGATTTGATTGTTTTTTTTGAATAGTATAGCTACCTGGGGGAATTAAAAGAAACAGGTACAGCGGGTTGATTTTACAAAACAATACAGCTGTGACAGTACCACTCGAAAGTTGTGCAAATCTGTGTACTGTGTACTCCTTAACTACTGCTTGAATTAAATTGTTTACTAGTTAAGGATATATTTTTTACTACTCAATAGATATTTCAAATTTAGCAGTGGTATTGTCACAGGTAGGTTTTAGATTTGTAAAATCGGCCCCCGATACATATAATGTTTAGATTCGTAATAATGATAATGACGTCATGTCACAAGTTTCGTATAATTAAGACGTTAACATAATTATAAAAGAGAGCGGTGATACAATTTTTGTATCATGCGTCTCGGAGTTATTTTGAATTGTAAATGTGAAATGCATTCTTTTACTTTCCCACAGGTCTCATAATGGTTACTTAAGAATTTATTTTATGTCTATTATACTTTTTAATGCGCACTGAAATAAGAATACATAGAAAACTAGAAAAATATGAGCAACCCAGGGAATCGAACCTGGATCCTTGACATTCCGTGTCACTCAATTTAGTACTTTTGTTTGTAAGGCGCCCAAAAGACTCTAAAAAATTTTTTGTATCTTACTTTTATTTTAATTTAGGATATATTTTATGCCAGACCATTTCTTACCTGTTGCATAAAATATGACTTAATTCAACGCAAAAAAAAATCAGCCAAAGAAAATGACACCCCGATATAATATTCGACATTAAGTATTAGTTTTTGTGTTATTATGTTTATGTGTCTACTTTTTTTTACAAATAAGATTGCGAAGTTTTTGAATGACCCAAGTTTTTGATTGACGTCAGGTTAGGCGACAGTTTTATGTTTTTTAGTAACAATTAAATATAACCTCGTCATCCGTTACAGTACAATACAATACAAGAACTGTTTATTGTACACCACATAATAAGCAAAACAAAAAGGTACAAAGAAAATGCAAGGTATGAATGGGCGACCTTATCGCTACATAGCGATCTCTGCCGTTGTACGATATGAAAGATACATCAGCAACCGCCAATGTCAAATAAAGTTCAACTTGTTATTTTTAACAAAAACAGTTTCATTACGGACCGGGAGACGAGCTGTCGGTAGACCTCCAACAAGATGGAGCGACAACCTGGTAAAGATAGCGGGACCGCGGTGGATGTGGAAAGCACAAGACCGGTCTGAGTGGAGAGCCTTGGGGGAGGCCTATGGCCAGCAGTGGACGTCTTTCGGCTGACATGATGATGATGAGTTTCTTTACACGTTTAGACAAACAATAATGGCGAACAAATAATTTCATGCGAATGGTCTTTCTGTCATCGCTTCTAAATAATAATTAAGTCTTAGTAGCTACAACATTTTGATATTTAGTGACAAAAAAAGCAATAATTAAACTTAATGTTTCGACAGTCCCTGGGGGCTTTAGCATCGGCTAAGTTATGTTAATGGAGGGCAGGAGAAATGTGATCAATGCGTCTGAGATAGGGCTCTGCATTATACGGTAGCTGGTGCGCTTGCGCGTTATTTATTACAGAAACGTAGGGACGCCATCTTGGGGGATGTTGGGGAGTTTTTTTTTTAATTCGATCGTGCGTTGGGTGGGGTTGGCAGATGACTTTGGGGATGATTAGAGTTATCTCACTGACTGACATTGTCTAAGTCACACCTAGAGTACCTAGCCAACTGACGTTGTCTATGTCACACCTGGAGTAGCCAATTGATTTCGTCACACGGTATGGCGCAGCGGTCAGACTGAAATTACCAGAAATTATTAATCAAAAATTAATTGTTTTTTTTTAAACGTGGTTGCTTTACATAATGTACAATTATTCATAATTTATTAAATTTTAATGCCATGCATGTTTTTTAAGGCACATATTCCGGACCAATAGTTTGTCCTAATTTACATTAGGTACTCTTATGTCATAATTTGACTGTAAAAATACTACTTTAAATAATAGTATTAACTTTTTGCTCTCAACAAAGACAATACATATATTTCCCTACAAAACTTGAATTCTAATATCATACATAATTCCCTCGTCGAATAAAAAAATTAAAAGAAATAAATCCTCAACAAAAGGACACTCGTGGTCGACCTACGCATCGGTAGCACCAGCGCAACCCACGTCCAGGGGATATCGTAATGACAAATATTGGAATGATTGTGGCCGGTATTCGGAGTGGGTTTAGCGAGAAATATGAGCTACAATTTGTGCATCATAAATTCATAAACAATGAATCTACACGTAAGAGTAATGAGGGCGGCTTGGATTCCTAAGATTGCGTGTCCACCGCAGAACTGATAAAAGGGGGATAGAAATGCTATCAATCGTATTTAATTCGAGAGCCAATGTCGCCACTTTGCCCCCGCAATCACGCACTAGAGTGAAGATTTGACAAACCACACTGTTTCCACTAACGTGGAGAGGATATTTGCCTAGCCACACTGTTTCCACTGACGTGGCGTGGAGTTTTGACCAACCATACTGTGTTTCCACTGACGTGGAGTTGAGTTTTGACCAACCATACTGTGTTTCCTCTAACGTGGAGTGGATATTTGACTAGCCACACTGTTTCCACTGACGTGGAGTGGATATTTGACCAGCCACACTGTTTCCACTGACGTGGAGTGGACGCCCAGCCACAATGTTTCCAGTGTGTAGGTAATCTGTAAGAGAATAAATGCTGATATTATGTAATGCTGAACTGTATTCATATTTCAGTATCGACATTCAAAATTGGTGGATAATAACTGGATGTCATTTTCTAAAGTGGCCAGTTAGTGGCAATGTAACCTATATGTACCTACCTAGTATAACTTTGAAAAAAAAAACAATGTTAAAACTTTGACTTCGAAAATCAAACGGTAAATCAATAATAATGCATTTTGTTTGTAGTAAAAATGCACGACCGAAAAATCCCAAGCTCAAATGTCATAGTGCCAGTAAAAATCTCAAACTAGTACTCGTGTCAAGTACAATCAACTAACAAAAACTGCTCGTAAACTTATTCGTAATATAACAAAACATGTGGATGGTCAGCCAAGAATGTTGGCGACCGTACAGTATGTGGATGAGCCGGGGTCATCGAGGTCAGCCGATTTGAGCTGAGATTCCTTGGCACGGAATGACTTGGAAAGATTGTTATGGGGTTCCGTATTGAAATTAAACGTAAGAAGGTCAAGTTAAAGTGAGAAAGCTTTCCTTGTCAAAATGTTTATGACATTGCCATAACATTGATTTTTGCTTGGCCCGTGGGAAAGGTTTTTCTACTATGTATAGAATTATTTTTGCTGACAAATATATACACAGAGTGTCCCACGGCTATGCCACATGGAGGGGAAGTACCTTAAATATGGTAGATAGGATATTTAGCTCTAAGAAACGAATGAAAATATCTACAACATTTAAGGTACTTTCCTTCCATGTGGTGTGAGACACCCTGTAGGTCTACTATACTCGCCTTAAAAGCTTTGATTAAATTTTTTGCGGGTGGTAGGATAGCTAGCTACCACCATCTTACTCGCTGATCCTGCCGCTACGCAGCAGTGCTTGCACTGTTGTGTTCCCGTGTGGAGAGTAAGACAGCTAGGGCTAAAAGGGCACAAGAAGTATTTCATCTTGGCCCCCTATGTAGGTTGGCAACGTGTCTGAAAATAGAGTGAGTGGCGTATGTGACGTAATTTGCGACAGACAAACAAAACAAAATGGGTGATAACAATAACCATGGTTTAAGTAAGTCCAAGCATAAACTGAGCCGAAGTGTTTTTTTATATAATCTTTGACATTGTCAAAATCAAGTGAGACCCTCCTGAATTTAATTTTATTTATTTAATTAATTTCATTATTTAGTTGTTACCAACATAAAATATCAATATTATTTTTTAACACATTTAAAAAACTTACCCTTTTAAAATGTTTGGAAGAATTACTTTCTGCCGTACTTTAGCGCCACGAAATTCCGTGAAAAAATAACCGCTCGACATTTATTAATTAAAAACGAAAGACAATCGGAATGCGAAAATTCTCCAAAGAACCCTAGCAATGAGCAATGCCTGGCTCGCAACATATGGCATGTACGCCCGATGGATGCCTGGACCATTCCTACTGCAACGGCCTTATACGCCGCGTTGCATGCGGATGCAGAGTTTGACCTGACGTCTCTTGGGTTATGCTATAAACCACATGAAGCAAAAGATTTTTAAAACTGTATACGGGTCAATCAACATTTTAGTGTTATGGTTCTGTCCTGTCACTCAGAAGACAACAGTGATACAGTTTTAAATGATTCGCGGTTAATTGCGTTAGACATAATGAAAACGGGATATTCGGGATATACAGTCGCTTAGAAAAATAGTTTTCATAATAAATAAATAAATAAATATCATGGGACAAATTTACACCAATTGACGTAGTCCCAAACTAGGCAAAGCCTGTACTATGGGTACTAGACAACGGATAAACATACTTATATAGATAAATACATACTTATATACATATTAAACATCCAAGACCCGAGAACAAACATTCGTATTCATCATACAAACATCTGCCCCGACCGGGATTCGGGATTAGGTGCCGGGACCTCAAGCTTCATAGTCAGGGTCGCTAACCACTAGGCCACCCGGTCGTCAAATAATATGTTACTGTTATTAGCATGCTTACAAGATAAGACATGAAGGAATAGGCTTATGACTGTTACAACTCCTAATTAACCGAGGAGACGTCGCCATGGCAACGAGCAACACTTGAAAGTACCCTTGTACCCTTCTTAAAAATACGAATATTTCCAAGGTACTCTGGACAGTCGAGCGAAAACGCAGCGCGATGCGAGTGAAATTCACTCCCTATGCACGACCCAAATGAGGCCGGTCGAGCGTAATTTTGCGACTTGTGAGCCGCTTAATCTCAGCCGCAGAAATCGGACAACAGATTCGAACCAAACAGGACTTTTGATCGTAATCAAATGTAGCAAAAATTTCGCGGCTCATAACTCACAAAATTACGCTCGTTTGGTTTCACCCTTCCGCGTAAGAACTTGACAGTCTTACTTACTTTATACTTAGCCACTCGGAATATAAATAGTAGGACTAAATGGCATACCCTCGTATTATACGCCCAGATACAAGTAAGCGATAATTACAATGCCCAGCAGAAAATAGCGATAACGCTTTATCAAAATAGAGTTACCAATATCCAGAGATACATATCAATGCACGAATACTTATTCTTAATGTGAATAATTATGTTAACAATGTGGTGGAGTGTGCAATTATGCACAACGTTTGCCCGGTAGCCCGCCGCGAGTCGCCGTGAGTGGTGATTATTTTAATTTCTCGAAGCGACTTACGAGCAAGACGAATAACTGGTAAATGCTGAGTGCCATACAAATGTATGAGTGAGAGATTGCGTCTCATAGTGATTATAAAGTCCTGTGGGCATTTTGAAGGGTGAGTTTCACTTTTTAACCGACTTCAAAAAAAGGAGGATTTCTACGTTCCACTGTATGTATTTTATTTTTAATTTTTTTATGTATGTACATCGATTACTCCGCTAATTGTAGAACAATTTTCAAAATTCTTTTTTATTCGATAAGGTATACTCCTGAGGTGGTCCCATTGTCACCAAATCATGATCTGATTATGGGATCCCAGGGAAATCGAGGGCAACCCTCGATATGTGTTTCATATATTTTTTAAGGCTATTTAATTATTTGAGTCTGGTAGTCATGTTGATGAGCTGATGATGGAAGGTACAACTCCTTAACGGTTAGGAGTTGGAGGATATTTCTGAAAATGTTAAATCAACGTAAAATTGTGAAATAAAAATCTTTTAACAAAAAAGTAAAACCTTAGAAAAAAACGTAAAATAATCCTCTAAAATAATAATAAATAAACGAAACAAAATAAAATGCATTTATTTCGGACAACAGAGACTAAAGCGTTAAGTTTTATGGCCTAGCACTAAGTAGCAGAAATAGGAAGTCGGTGCGATGCGAGCGGAATATTCTTTGAATGAAGCACCGTTTTTTTTTAAGGCGGTTTTACTTTTTACGATGTACGAATCGCCTGTCTTTGATGGTACCAACTTTCTGGAATTTGGCGCTGCCCAGCTTTTCGTTATTACTGCATTTTAGTTACATATCGACAGTACTCTGAACTCTGACTCGACCTTGTATATAAAATTCGACGAAATTGGAATAACCACTTTAGACCGCGAAGTCTAGAGTTGTTATTCCAAATTCATCAAAGCGTATATACACTTTGCGATTCATTTTGCATGATTTATCCGTAATCCCCGCACCTCCACCAACTTGGAACACTTTATTCTTAGACATAACGAAAACCGCGAATCATTTAAAACTGTCACTTTATTCTTGTCTAATTTACTTATTTTATAAAATTTTGTGTATCCTTTCTTTTTAGCGTTATTTCAAAGTTATCTACATGAACTTCTGCCATACAAACAGACCGCCTTTCCAGCCTGCTCTACAATTATTAAATAAATTAAAAAACCAAAGAATTTAAATGACTTGCTTGATCCAATGATTTACGCGCAAAAAGCTACGTCATATTAAAATTCCTCAGATAAACCTGCGCCTGACCTTTAATCGTTGCATCGAAAGGCGTTAAAGGTATAATTAGTCATTTAACTATTACAGTAAATGTGTATCTTAATCTAAAGAATGCCTATAACAACTTTTATGGTAAACGTTTTCTTCGTCACGAGTCTACGCATATTTCTCTCGTGACTGTACTTTCAATGCCAATGACACTGTATAGACACTTCAATGTTGCTTTAAAATAGTAATGATGTAGTAAAGATGATGAATAGATTTTAAGTTATGTGGGGGTCCAAAGTGGCCTGAAATGGTTCGTGCTATGTTACCCACGACGTCTCATTTCTCTTTGCGAACTTGGCTAGACACACTATAGTGGGTATAGTTTTTCCAAATTGTGTTGTATAACAATACAAAATAGTGTTGGATGTAAAGATGAAAATGATAGAGTTGATTTAAACTTTCGCGATTTAACACACATTATCATGATACTCGGGACTTAATCACGTAAAAGATATTATTTAAATTCAAATAACTCGACGTTTCGGACGCGACCTTGCGTCCATCCGAACCATCGCGTCCGAAACGTCGAGATATTTAAATTTAAATATTATTTTACTTGATTAAGTCCCGAGTATCATGAAATTAATAGAGTTATTCTAAAACTAAAAAAAACTATGTAAACTTGTGTCATTAATCTTGAAATTCAGCTGTCAACCTTTAAAAATTTCATTCATGTAACCATGCAGAAGAGTTGGAATATAAAGGGCATGTATTTTTATTAAGTATATTCTCAATTTTCACATTGCACAATCCCTATTTTAGACGCCAAGCCAACAACCAGGTAAAAATGCATTAAAAAAACTCGAGATTATTTCGGAACGCATCCATAATTTTGTTATGAACCATGAACGCGGGTCACAGAGCAGTAATGCAAGCGTCTCGAAATAAAACTCTCGGAATGTTTATCATCCGGAATTCGTTGTGTAGGTCGTAATGAGAAATGCCGCGTATTCAAGCGTACGTTATTTACCTCAATTGTTGAAATAATTACGAAAACACGTCAAATTAAGTAAAGCAATAGAACGATCCCTGTTTAAAGCAAGTACCCAATCAAAAACTGGTCATGTGAGTTTCTTCATACAATTTATAGGACTATACGACATCCATGTCATCTATTAAAGTTTTCAGTTTTGCGTTTCTATGGACATCTTTCGTCGGCCTTTAATAATTGGGGAGAAATAAGTTACCCCCCTCTATCTTACAAAATTTCTACTATTAGGTACGTTTCGGTACAGAGACTCCTGTGCCTCAACTGTATCGGCCCCAAGTACCCCCTCACTCTTTTTATGTAATATTACAGTCTAGAGACTGGCTGCATCTAAGTTAGCTCCAATATAAAACCTAGAAAGAAAAAAAAAAGTAAATCGCTCTTTCTCAAAGTCAACAAAAGCCATGTCCTTCAGGGTGACTAGCAACAGTGAAGGCTGCCCTCGCGTCCTCGACCCGCGCATTGTTCCACCGCCGTCTTATGTTACACGTCGTCATAAAATCGCGCTGGGGACACCATGGTTATTGGCTACGGGAGGACGGGTCCCGCTGTGGACTTCCGTGGATTTCGATGAAGCTTAATATGCCTCGTTTGTTGAAAATTTTTTTTATACAACGAGGAAGGCAAACGAGCAAGTGGGTCACCTGATCGTAAGTGATCACCACTGCCCATAGACACCCGCAACCGGAGGGTTTGCAGATGCGTTGCCAACCCAGAGAGCTAAGATGAAACGCCTCTTGTGCCCGTAATTACACCGGCTGTCTTACTCTCCACACCGGAACCGGCAGGATTAGCGAGTAAGATGGTGGTAGCGATCCGGACGGACCTCGCACAAGGTCCTACCACCCGTAAATTCGTTGACTTTCATTGCCTCCCACAAATGTTTCGCCGCTCAAATATGTATGACTCCGATTTTCGGCAAGTTATTGTATGACATCTGATAAGGTGGGCTTAATATCGTAGAGGTTGCTGTGGAACTGGCCTCTATTTCACCAACGTTACAATTGTCGGTTTACAATGACAATTCGATCCACATTTCCTGAATTATATCGTTATGTAACCTCTTCAATTCTAGCACTCATAGCTTTAAAATTCAAGCCTCCTCAATCCTCAATAAGGAAAGACCACGTACACTTAATTGGAAATTCAATCTTAGTATCTGAATAATATAGCACAATATCAGTTGTGTTTATTTAAAATGCGACTTGCTTCAAAAATATCCTTTGTCGGGTTTGTATTCCATAGCTGCTACGAGTATTCATCAGTGGTAGTAGGTATGTTCCAGTAAATTAAGGGTTAACTCTGCAAGGGTTTTGCGGGTGGTAGAACCTTGTGTGTGGTCCGTCCGGATCGCTACCACCATTTTACTCGCTAATCCTGCCGCTAAGCAGCAGTGCTTGCACTATTGTGTTCCGGTGTGGAGAGTAAGACAGCCGGTGTAATTATGGGCACAAGAGGCATTTCATCTTAGCTTCTAGGTTGGCAACGCATGTGCAAACCCCTCCGGGGTTGCGGGTGTCCATGGGCAGTGGTGATCACTTGCCATCAGGTGACCCACTGCTCGTTTGCCTTCCTCGTTACTTAAAAAAAAGCATCCCATGGATTCGTCCGTGGAAAGTCCTTATTCATCCCTACCCTACCCCTATGCGCTGTAACCAGAGATTGTTTTCTCGTCGCATGCGCACGCTCGCGAACGACCTCCGCGCCGGACCTTGCCATCGCAATCATGCATTTTCATACGTTTTTAACATACATAGCTTTATGTACTATAGGGCCTTACGGCTAGTAATTATCCGCGGATGTGATTTGATGACGCGTTGTAATGTTTAAAGGGGTTCCTATTAGACTCGTTAAATTAGTAGTGAGACTATCATACTTTTAGTCCTTAGCCAAACTCAACGAACTAATCAATTTCTACAACAAATTAGTAGTGAGACTATCCTACTTTTAGTCCTTAGCCAAACTCAACGAACCAATCAATTTCTACAACAAGTACTTAGTTTTAATATGCACAGGATTTCTCGTCTCTCTCTGGACATCATCATAGTCACTTCAATGTCTACTCGGTATTATTCACGGACTATATTTGTCAGACATTAACTAAAAACAATTAAGTTGCTCATCTGTGACTAAAGTAAAGACACGTGTAAGACAGCTATGACTATGACACAAGTGTAAGTTTTCATGCAACACCTCCCCCTGCACTGCCGTAATAATCTAAAGGTGTCACATAGACTCAATTATTACCACCACCACTACACTACACGCTGACGCGTTTCGAATTCCCTCTTAGCCCATTCTCAGAGCACAAAAAACAGCCGTTCAACGTGCCACCAGTTCCTCTACTTAGCAAGTATCTAACAATAATCTCAGTTTAATTCATAAACATGGGCCTCCGCAAGTAACGCCTTCAATCAATTACTTGTCGGATTCTTCGAAATCGCATTTTCGGAAACACTAACTCAATTCCACGGTCGTTTTCCATCTATTTCAACTTACCGCCTAAGGCCAAAATAATCACAGCAGTTGACGTTGCATTTCAAGGAATACCACAAACGCTGGGTAATCAAAGCATTCGATTATTGGATTCCATCTCGCCTGTCACATCGATTACGGGTGACTGGCGTGTGCTCGTTTGAATTTAATACAGAAATACGCGTAAGGTGCGTAGTTAGAATAACTCTGTAACTTCGAGTGCAAGTCGAGCGTAGTATGACTCTGCAAAGTAAGGTCCTTTTGAATGTGCTTAAGAACGTTAAATGTAGACGATTTTTGCTAAGCCTTTTCATAGGTAACTTCAAGCTAGGGTCACTACTTCTGTCAAGATCAAGACTCAAACTAAACGTTATTCTGTTTCAATTATTATAAAGAAACTTAAGGTCTGTTTATAGCGGCTTAGCAACTTCTAGATTTGAAATTCGTCTGTCTGTCTGATTTTCGAAATTGTTGGTTTTCCAATCAAAAGGACGGATTCTGCCGTCGTACAAAAAACGCGGCTACATTGATACAAAATACTCTACTTAACAATTTTAGGCCCTCCTGCCGCTACTTGGCTCAGTGTTAATATTAAGTAGGTATGTTAGACAGTACAGGTAAGGTACGTCAGGTTAATTCCGAGTTAATTTCAAACTCAGGTACGGTCGGCGCAAATCGGCCTTAGAAATAGCAAAATTTCTATTACATAAAATGTCATTGTCTGACATCGGACATAGTTTTATTTAACTCTACGATAGGAATACTAAGGTTTTTCCACAGTTCACCGTATCTATTCCTCAACGTATTCTAGCCCTGTAATCTCTGCCCCAAGGGCTGAAGCCGGTTGTCTTCAAACTGTAACTAGCAGAGTGATTTACAACCTGTGTAACTGATGCACAAATTGCTATTCCTAAGTAAATTGTATTGGCAATTTGCTAAAGGATTGTTGAAGAAAAATGCATGTGCAAATGTAAAATAAGATGTGGTGTTGATTTATTTGTGTCTTGCCATTCTTTAGTTAACTATAACTATGATGTTTATAGTACCTACTTATATGATGTGTCGTTTCTATTTTTGATTTTGAAAACATTATTTTGACGTAATTGCAAAAAACATTAAAAACTTGTTTCTGATACTAACAACTAAAATGTATTATTTATCAAATGACTTTACAAAGTTACAAACTATGCCTTTCTTGATTTTAATACCTACAAAAAATAATAGAGATACTATAGCCAGGAATGCAACTCATTATTGTAACGGTTGATGCGTTAGAAATCCCTTTCAAGTCCTTTATTAATCATTTGATTTGTGCTACACAAAGGACGAATCGAAATCCACTCAAGACGTATGGTTTTTTTTATCGTCAGCAGCATGGCACGCGAATTCTAAGAACCTACGTTTCCCAGCAGCGGAGTCCACGTTTTTTTTAAAACCTCTCACGGGGGATTTCACTTTTTTCATCGAATTCCTAAGATGTTTATATTTGAAGGTCGCAGGTAGACGGTTTGCATCCTAGCTAAGCGTAACCCAATGCTCAGTGTTATACAAAAGGTGGCATTGTGGATACAAAAGTGTAAGACTTAAGACGTTTTTAGTTTGAGATGGTTTTGTGGGAAAAAATGGTCCGAACTAGCATTTGCGGCGTTGCTGTGTTCAATCTTAGGATGAAATTAAGGAGACGTGTGTTTTAACATGAAATTTTAAGTCACGTCTGTCAGTCGAGTCGCTTATAGCCGAACGTGTTTCGGACTAATCCGTAGACTTTCTTAGTTTGTTTGACTATTCATGAAACATGTGTTAACTCATCTCATCAGATTCGAATATATCGATGCTGTAGACGTTTAGTTTAGTTTGTTAAATCGATTTTATTTTAATGCTACACTCGTGACGCGTTTAATACTAATTTAATTCATAATTTTTACATTTACATGATTTTATGGCCAGTAATTACTTCCGCATACCTAAAGCACGTGTTACGTACATACCTATGTTTTTACCTAAGTATTTAAAAGTTCCCAAGAATTATATGATTGTCCATTTAGTTACTTATTTCTAAGCTCAATTATGCAGTAATTACTACTTTGCGAAAGCAATCGTCGTGCCATAGCGATATGTTGATTACTAGAAAATATTTATTAGATAGATTAATTTTGTTCTCTATATGAAGTTTGTAGATGGTATTCAGTACTTAAGTTACTTGTGGTAAGATTTCACAAACGATACAAAGTATGTATGTTGATCTTTTTAATCGGGATGTATGACAATGAAGCAGTTGGTGAGAAAGTAGGTACGAGGTTTTTTATTTCAATTTATAAACCCGCGTAATTTTTTGTATCGGAAACTTGTTTTAACACAGCAGTATCAAAAGGTTTAATGCCTTGTTATGAATGGATTAGGAAGCTCTGCCGATAGTTTTTTCGCCCTAGACTGATGTTATAATCGTTGAGAAAAAAAAAACTGGTTTTATTGAGATTGTTTTTTCATGATTTGCTAGGGTATCCAATTGATACTCATGTCGAAATGTTCCATGTCTTCTTGAATTAGTTACATTCAAATTACTTAAGTACCACAGTTAGGTACTTCAAGTACAGACGTGCAAGTTGCGGAAAGTTTCCCAAAAAGCTGGAAAAGTTCTCGAAAATTTCTAGAAAATTTGATAGAAATACAGGAAATTTCCATTTTCAATTTCGGAAAGTTTCAAATTTAATGGAAAAATTTAGGAAATTTCTGATATTTTCCCATGTGGAAAATTTCGCAATTTTGGAAAGTTTCCGACGGCACATCAGTAACTTCAAGTAATGGGTGCACCCACCCATCTCCTAGGCAACAGTAAGCAATTAGACATGGTTGGTGTAAAAAAATTCGCACGTGAATATGTCAAGGTACCGGGTTCGTTTCTTTCCTGGTTCTCTCTATGAAACAAGAATTTTACTAAGTTTTTTTATACGACAAGCAAGTGATTCACCTGATAATAAGCGTGATCACTGCTTCCCATAGACACTCACAACCCCGGGGGTTTGCAAATGCGTTGGCAACCGAGAGAGCTAAGATGAAATGCCTCTTGTGCCCGTAACTACACCGGTTGTCTTACTCTCGACATCGGAACACAGCAGTGCAAGCACTGATGCACAGGCTGCTGCTGCTGCAAGTATTTAGAGGTTTAATATAAATAAAAACCCTAGTGGATTGACCTATCGGCTCTCAAGCAGAGGGTCGTGGGTTCAAACCCCGGCTCGCACCACTGAGTTTTTCGGAATTTATGTGCGAAATTGCATTTGTAATTTATCATGAGCTTTTCGGTGAAGGAAAAACATCGTGAGGAAACCTGCACACTCCTGCGAAGCAATTCAATGGTGTATGTGAAGTTCCCAATCCGCACTGCGCCCGCATGGGAACTATATAGCCCAAGCCATTCTGAGAGGAGGCCTGTGCCCAGCAGTGGGACGTAGATAGGCTGATGATGATGATGAATATAAATAAAAATTAATTCCTTAACAAAATTAAAAACAAACAGGTTTCAGTTCTGCTCCTTCGTACGTCTACGCCGCATTCCGCCGCCGCTCCGTAACACTGGGAGCGCCCGGCCTAATAATAAGAATACGAATGTAAAAAACGAATACATCAAACTCGGCGTTTCGTGCAGCCACGGTCTTCTGTCATATATTTTTTTATGACCATTTTGCCTTTTTTTGTTTTTTAACTTACGGCGTTTTCTCTTCAGGATAATCGTGTGTGCTGGGCTTGGAGTTTGGAGGGTACAATGGGGTCACTGATGTCAAAATAAAATCATTTTACATTTTCACTTATCAAGCTTCCGAAAATACTAGTAAAAAATCGATGCCTCACTTATTGCTGCAATTAAAACGATTTTTTATTTAACGAAAACTAATAAAAGGTGGCAGTTTGATCACTGAGAATTATGACGTCATAGTTCTGTAATTTAATACAAACTTCATACTAACGGATCCGATCAAATAGTTTGACATTTCAAAAAAAGTTGCTTATTTCACCAAGAGGCAACATTCCTATTTTCTTAAAGTTTCCTATAAGGCTGAGTCCTTTCCTATATATCTGAATTTGAATCGATTTAAGTGTAGAAACTAAAAAAAAAAGATTCCGTCTAATTGAGAACCTCCTCCTTTTTTGAAGTCGGTTAATGAGAAGTAAAACTGCATGATCATTGCTCATATGTCAAAAGATTGTCTTTCCCCTAGCATAGTGTGTGCTCGTATTCGTATGATATGACAACTTGTTCGTTTTATTGATATTAATATGATGAATATTCGGTGCATTCTTTAGTCGAGGCCAGCTTGATGGATGGGTTGTATGTCCTTTAATACACGTAAAGGTGAATTGATTTACACCTTCTATTGTACTCAACTCTTTATGACGTTTTTTAAAAAGCTTTGATTTTTAAAAAAGATTTGATTTTCGTTGCTTACCCCTTGAAAGGATTCTTTTGATGCCTTCGTGGCTGGTCTGAGGTTTGGTAATCTAAAATTGCTCGTGTTTAAAGTAGCACAACTCTTTGTCAAAAGCTAAAAAATGTTTTTCTTGTAAAAAGTACGAAATGCTCAAATTAAAGTCGTAAAAAATTAAGGCAAATTGCTAAGAACTAAAGTGCGTATGTAAAAACAAGTATTTTAAGTAGGTACACTGCTTTCAATCTTCGTAGCCAATACCTAAACATAGTTCTGTAGCGGAATATAGTCGAAGTTTTCGCTTTTCTGCGATAACGCTACGTAGCCTATTGGTTAGAGCGTTGGTTTTATTAGGCCGTACGCTGGGTGTCTCGGTTCGAATCCTGGCATGGTTCCACAGATGGTGCGCTGTTATAGTCACACATCTTCTAAGAACATGCAATATAAATAACTGTGTTCCCTTATAAAATTGTTTCTCCTGTAGAAATAATTTCAGAGGAATACTTGTGACACTCTGTCATTTTGTGTTTTTTAATTTTAGAAGATTGTGCAGTTACTTTTCTTCCTTTAGTTTATATTTTCGAAAGTTTTGATTGCCACTAGTCAGTTTTTTTGTTTAAAAATACAATTTAAGAACTTTCATGAAAGAAAAAGTGTTTTTTTTTTGCTGACAAATATTTACTCACGTAAATTATTTCATCTACTGTAGATACTCACAGTTACAATCAGAATAACACCCACATAAATGAGTATGTTTTTCTGAATAGATGAATTTTTTTAATGTATGATTTGCTCAATTGGCGATGAATGATCGAATTCTCATCTCTTTTTTCGGCCATCACCACCCGTACCCAGCCTCCAAAATGATACCTAAACCTGAATTTCACTTACTTTTTAATTTGCCATTCCCCTTATAATTTGTTTGGTATTTTCGCGCGGACTGGCGTGCCGTTGTATTATGTTGTAATGGTAATCATTTTTGTAATATGGTAATGCCGGGCATGGCTCTGGGCTCGGGCTTCTTGCTGGAGATTGCTCGGACGGGCCGGTGGCGTGCGCTCGCGCAGACAGACGCGGTAGAGGCGGCAAGTGTTTTAAATAAGTTTTTTTTGAGGTTGTATCGTGTCGTGGAAAGACTGGGAATCTTGGATATTTGTTTTTCTTTTAAAACTCTCTGCTGACCACTTCAATACTTAGATTTGTTTTTGTATAATTTTTTTTATCGAGATGTCAGAAAAGTTTTTACACTGAAGCCTATAAGTGAACTGGTTTCTTGTAATACTTACGAGTGTTTGTTTGCATAGAAGTAATTGTGTAGGTTGTTTAAGATCTAGTTAATCTAATACATTCGAAACAGTTTAAGATCTAGTTAATCTAATACCTACATTCGAAACAAAGCTTATTCTAAGGTTCCTAGAACATTAGGTTCTTTATTCTATAAGTATGTTCAGTGTAGAAAAATATATTCACTACATCGTCTTGCCTTAGAAGCGGTTCAAGAAATATTTTCCACCGTATGAATGCCACAGCCACAAAGAAACAACTTAGCTTATTTATAAATTTCACTAAGATAATTTATCAACGCCGTATCCCCTATACTTTACGTTTTGATCTCCACAACCGTTACTCAACTTAAAGCACTTAATATTATAAATAAAAGGCATGCAACAATAAGATACGTTCCCGATTGTCCGGTCTATGGGCATCGCAACGCCCAAGGGTCGGAGGCGTGTGGCATCCGAGGAATTTTAATCGCATCCAAGCAACTCGGACGAGAGCAATAAAAAAAAACTCCGACCGACTCGGCAGGTTGAATTTTGGACGTGGACGGACATTATCTAGCACTGACCTTCGGGCTTTGTTTCAAATGATCGACCATTGTCTTGAAACGCAACGGATTGATATCGGAATTTTGGATGCACTTATCCATATACGAACTCAATCATTCAGTCCTCTACGTGTGTCGTGAGATTCCATCTTTAACGATGCATTGACGTCATAGCTAAAGCACTAAAAACTGAAGTGATGTGAACTTGAGAGTCTCATGCTGAGTTATAGTATAAGTTTACGTCAAGAGCTTAAAACGTATTTTGTGTCATGATGCGATGTGAGAGCAAAAAATGTATGCTAGTTTTCGGAACACGCCAATGTCATATAAACCAGGCATTAGGCTTCGATGTGAGTTTCAAGCGGCTATAAGAGTAAACGAGATAGAGCTATAGAGTTGAAGTGCCGAGAACGAGCGGGAAGGGAGGATGGTATTGCGAGACAAAAACCGGTCCAAGGGAGGCAGATGCTCTGTAGAAACCCCCAGGGCAAAGTTACCAACAACGAGAAAATAATTATTAAAAACATTTCCAGTGAATCTCTGATTTTGCTTTTTACGGGAGTGCTATCCCGCCTCTCGTGTTTATGCTTTCCGTTGTCCTTTTTGGGATTAAAATGTTTCCATGTTTGCTTCCTGCAGCTGCTTGCTATTCAATGGGATGGTTGAAACTGGGTGTAAAAATTTACTAAAACTAGAAGTTTTAAAGCATGTCATGTTGCTCTTTCAATTGTTTAACTTTGAATAGTTTTGCGACTCCATCAACATTGGAACGAACTTTATTTAAATGGTTATCATCGCGTAGTAAGTTAATTAATTGGATTGTAAGACCAGCGAGGGTATTGTAAGATCTTCAATTAGTTACAATGTAAGCGAGACTTGCTAATTGCTCCCTTTCAACGTTGAAAAATCTTCGTATAATCCTTTGGTATAGTACAATAAAAGCCCATAACCAACCCATGATACCAAATGCGTTTGTAAATGAACTTTACAACTCCTCCAACAAGAGCAATTTGTGCGTCCAGTTCTCATAATTATTCGGTTTGTTACCTGGATTTTGTGCTATGGCAAAAACATCGGTACCTATGTTACGAGTATATACAACATACCACGCGGAGGAATGTAGGCAACAAGCCAAATTACCTGCCTGTTATACGTCAACTGAAGGTACTTGGTAAAATTGCCCATTAAGATGGGTATTTCGGTATGTGAAAGTTACGAGAATGCTTATGTTTATGGGAGTCGGGCTGAAAAATTATACGTGTAACAGACAATTGGTGGAAACGTAATCTTTATTAGCTTGTGCTTGCGGTTTAGCAACGTGGAAGCAAAAAAAGGCAGTTCCCTAATCTGCGGCAATTTTAAAAATTTTCTTAGTGCTAATTTTCAAATCTCTAGTCTCCATCGGTTTAACCTGTGCTTTGTCTGTCTGTGATTTTCCACTTGGTATGATACATATTAGTAGAGTTAACGGTGCTCAATATGAAATACCTGTTTTAGGCAAAAATACCAATTTTGTATTTTTTGTCGTTACCTAAATCAGTTCCCAGTCTTCAATTTGTATAAAGGCTTTTTGGGCCCCCAGCGCCTATTGAAGCCAATTGACAAAATGGCAATTTGTTTATTAATCAGTTAGTCCACTCCAAAGAGTATTAGCCCAGGGCCTCACAAAATCACGGTGCGCCCCTGAAAGATTTTACTAGAACCCAGTTCTACAATTGCTACGAAAATTTTCATAGCTTTGCCATTTGGAATAATGTCACGTTGCATCGGCATGCGGTCTCATTCCTCGTGTATATGGAAAAAATCAAACACAGGCCCGTACATGTGAAGGTTTAAAATATATGCGATTTGTTAGACAGAAAAAAATGCCAACCATCCTCGAGTCGAGTCGTGAGAATAGTCCCTTAAGACTGTCTTTATTTACTATTTATACTTTAGCTGTGGTTCTGTTATTGTTGGAGCAATTGTCTAGTTTTATGATTTTGGTAGAAGATAGGTATATTTGCTTGCTGAATTATAAGTAGAGCAAGGAAGACTCATAAGGCCCGGCAAGTATAGAGATTCTAAGCCAGTGAGCCCTTAGTGAAAATTTCACGTAGTAATAAACGATTCGATCGCGTTCATTTTAACGTGTCCAATACTATGAGAATAGTACGTCGCTAATACGTGCCACTAGTAACTGAGACGTTAACCTGAACGCGATCGAGACGTTTTCTTTTGTGCCAAAAATTACACTAGAGACTATATTTCGAAGCCATCCGCTGCGCCGCCTTATAACTTTCTCGCTTTTAAAAGGTGCTAGGTATATTGGAATGCGACCATTCGACTAGTCTGTAGGCAACTTTTATTCGATAAGTTTATGAAACGAAGCCTGCCCTTGCAAGCTAAAGCAGCCATACAAAAACCCAGGGCTGACAACGACTTTATAACCGCGTCACGAATCCCTCATTGCTCAGGATTCGGATAGGCAACGAAAGAGGTCCGGCGAGTAGGATAGCCGCGAGACGAGATTGCAAATGCGGGTATGTTATTCCGGAACAAAAATTCACGTCTACCTGCGTGTGAGTGGATCTCCGCTGTGCCCTGTCAACTTGAAAGGACGTATCTCCATAGGTAAGTCGAGGCGGTTGCGACTGTTTATGTTAGCTGGCGCTGTGGTAAGGCCTCTGGAGAGAGCCAGTGACAGTTTTAGTTTCATTCGCGTTCTGTTGGAGTTTAGTTGGTATGAAACGTTGATTGCACTGAGCGAGGAAAGAGGTTTTGTTTCATACATTGCCGGCGTATAACAATTTTCGACTGGATAATTAAGCAAGTCACTAGTCAGTGTATAAAGGTGTAAAGACAGACGAATACTGCTAGGAGGATTTTTGGTCGATTTTAGGCGTCGTAAGGCACCCTAAAAATTGTTTGTCGCTAAAAATTTCAAGCTGGATATTGAAATATTTGGTCTGCGGTTTGAATTAGGAGTGAAGTATATACCGTGAAGTCATTAAATATGTTGATATTTACTAACGCAATAGGTAGGTATAGATATAACTTTATGCGGTTCCTCGTATCTTAATATTTGTCCGCTAAACCTGAAGTATCATTACTGCACGGTAATGCAATGTGTGGAATGTTAACTGCAGAGTTTTATTAAAAACTAATTGCTTGTGAGGTACCTATAACCACTCTTGGTTGAGATGCGCCATAAAAACACGTCATGCTTTGCATACAAATATGTGCATTTTATGTCTCAATAAATATGGGAATGACGAGAAGATTCGGGTATAAGATGTATGTGAAGAAGACTTTAACAATGCTTTTACAAAGAACGCTTATCATTGTTATCATCATATCAGTCGGAAGTCGTCCACTGCTGGACAATTGGACATAGGTCTTCCCCAAGGATCTCCACGACGATCGGTCTTGTGCTACCCGCAGCAGCCAATAGCTTATCCCGCGATCTTTACCAGAACCAGTAGGTATTCCATTAAAATAGATGTACAACTCAAGGGAGTTATGCTAACGTTTCTCGCGTACTTTTACCGCTTTGTTGATAAGTTTGAACCACCCCAAGTAAATTGTGTACTCGGAAAATGCGAGAAAATCTCCGACTAACAACGTGATGCATGTGAGATCGGCGCGTTTTTTGCATTCCTGACTTCTGTCGCCGCCGCGGCCGGCGTCTTTGCCTGAATTGCTGCGCTTCTTGCTAACAAGCCCTTTAATAAATATGAAGCACTTGCGCTATGTATACGCCGGTCTGAATTCAATTAAAAGCGCATGTCCATCTCGTGTACTCGTTTTAATAACTGTCGGCATTCAAGGCATTTATAGTTGTTAGTTTTTATTGCGTATTACTTAGTGAGCAATTGAAACTGGTAACCGTTTTCAATTCATACCTTACCCCTATTTCACCAACTTTACAAATGTCAGTTTTCAATGACAATTCAGCGTCCATTGTTGACTTGAAGAGCTTTTGTTTCAGCGTGCTTCATATTGGCAAAGAAATGTAAATCGAAATGTCAATGTAAGCTGACAATTGTAAAGTTGGTGAAATAGCGGGTGGGAAGACCTTGTGCGAGGTCCGTCCGGATCGCTACCACCATCTTACTCGTTAATCCTGCCGCTAAGCAGCAGTGCTTGCACTGTTGTGTTCCGGTGTGGAGAGTAAGACAGCCGGTGTAATTACGGGCACAAGAGGCATTTCGTCTTAGCCCTTTAGGTTGGCAACGCATCTGCAAACCCTCCGGAGTTGCGGGTGTCTATGGGCAGTGGTGATCACTTACCATCAGGTGACCCACTTGCTCGCTTGCCTTCCTCGTTGTATAAAAAAAAAAAATAGGTGCCTGCAGCCTGGTAGGCTTTGTTGATAGTATTGCTAAATACGAAGGGGTAAAGTTTTTAGGATTTAAATAGTTCTAAAGTCGAGACTTCTCAGGTAGCGTGTTTAAGTCGACGGCGTATATAAATGCTGTGTAGACGTTATAACATCGAAATTGGTTGAGTGATCGCGTGCGGAGGACACGGGTGAGGTCATTGGGAGCCCGTTAGAGTCCGACCGAGCTCGACACCTCTCTTCTCCGAACTTATTACGACAGATGGCCGGCACGGGAAGGCGGGAGCTGCGCCCGGAGAGATCGACCTCCGAAATGCGCCCGAGATCGCATTCTTTCGGCGGCGCGGGCGCATTCCGCTGCGCGCCATCCGAGCTCCGCGCGCCCGCGTCGTCAGTCGTCGCGCGCCCTTTTGGGGGTTAAGATGTGTCCGTTGCGGCGGGCGCTCAAAATGTGGTCCCAACCGCCCGTTCCTGAGCTTGAGCCCTTCCGCGAACGCGCCGCCACCGTCAGCGCTTGGTGCAAGGGGTGCTTCGGCAACCAAGTGGCTAAGATGGTGCGCGAGCCGCCCGAGTACGGCGTTCGCGTCGACCCAACCTCCAGCCGGCCGGCCGGCTTGCGCGTGCGCGACGAACCCCAATACCAGAACTTGGAGGAGCTCCGCAAGCGTCCGGAGTACTCGAATTTGGACGAGATCAGCCGCGAGTTCGGTTACCGTTTGTGCCCCGAAGGACAGAACCTCGAAGACGAGGCGATATATGAAAACATTTTGTCCGTTCGTCAGATTCGATCCGCGGAAGTGTGTCTAGTGCCGATGTCTGAAGTGCCGTACTACGAAGGTCAGGGGTACGTGGCTACGCAGGTGCTGAGTCGCAATGGGACCTTCCCCCAGTGCCCTCCTCACACTTGGAGTCGTCTGCACCACGCTGTCCGCCACACTGGATCCTTGAGAGTTTTTACTGTAAATATCCATTGTCACAAAACTTCATTTTCGAGGTCTTTTATAATGATGTCCGAGCCTTGATGATTGAGACTCATACAGTGTTTGCTTTTAAGAATAGTCGCTAAACTTTGAGAACTGTCCATAATGTGCTCATGGTTTTATCGATTTATTTTTTATGTTTTACGAACGGCTAAGTAAAAAAGCCAAAAATATTATTTGTTAATACATACATACAGTCACGCCTGTTGCCCGGAGGGGTAGGCAGAGATCACGGACTTCCACTTGCTACGATCCTGACATACAACCTTTGCTTCCCTTAATCTCATAACAGTCTTCATACATGCTCTTCGATTTTGGGTACTCCTGACCTGTCCTTTTTCCATAATATCACCGAATTTGTTAATTTCATTGTAAAATATGCTATTTTGTTTCACATATTCTTAGTTACCTAAACAGGTTGTGTAGTGTACCTACTTATATAGAAATGGAGATTCGATCCGTGAATAGGCGATGTGATACCATTTGCGAGCGTGTACAAATCTATTGATAAGTATCTGAATTTTCGATAGCATTTCGATATTCGATCAGACGCTACAGGATGTACCCGTATGAAATGATGTAGCTGCTTTTTTACACGCATTCCAATCAAAAACTCGTTGCTCTGTAGGTATAACTATATACCCAACGCTGTAGTTAGTCTGACCAAGTTTTTTATGCAGTCGCCGGCGTCTCTCCTCTCGACTCCGTTCCCCTAAACGAGACGATGGTGATTCTAATTTCGATCACCGGCCAATTTCAGGGTCTGCAAAAACACTTGGCCAATAAAGCGCGGCCGCAAAAAAGTGCTCAGGAATTTTGCTCTAATGACTCGTTAATTTTGGCGAGGTCTTGATGAATTTCGTATGGACACGTGAAGTTTGACCCGTCGCCGTGACGTTCCATTGATTTGCTCAAAGCTGCGAATTTGTTATTGTCAGTTTCTTTCGGCGAATTAATAATGCGAGCTTTTGACACCGATTAATTCTCGATTTGCTCTTTTACATGCAAATGAGCGCGTTTGATGGATGACTTTCGACATACGCAGGTATTCTTTTGCGCATGGAGACTTAAAATTAAGCTCGCGTGATTTATTTTTGACTTTATTTGCTGCGTCGTCATGTTGGGATTCAATTAGGACCTCAATATCAGTATTCAGTAAAGATTATTTGTAAACAAATCCTTAATATGTAATTTGTTTCTAGAACGACGAACTCTATGACGAGCAAAGTAGCTACAATTCGAATAACTAGGCTAGAAGATTGTTATGTGGTATGTGGACTGTGGTGCTAAAGTTTTTTTTTCATTGTCAACAGGCGAAGAAGGAGATGTACGATGTAAAGAAACAGAGGCTGTGTTTGGCTCAGGACGAGTACAAACATCTGAACAATGCACTGTCCACTCTGGCTGCCTCCAGAACGAGTTGTAAGTGCCTTTAACTTTACTGAAATCTAGCTATCAATCATTTATTCATAGTAGGTATAATTTGACGAAGAAATTTAGTCGCGTTTATATCCAAAGGAAAGTGCAATACCAATCGTCACTTAATGGTTTTCGTGGTTTATCAAGATTTTAAAACAATTTTGAAAGCGGAAAAGTAAATTGGTAAATGCATAAATTTCTTGACAGAGTAACATGGGTAAATACTAAATATTTTCTAAAAACGTAATTCTTCTGTAATGCCGACGAGGAGCTTCACGCAGCATTTTCAAACCTAAATAGTTAAATGTGTTTTTTTAAACGAACTTGTAATGCTGCATCCTCAGACGGTCTTTACTGGCCATTTCGACTATCTTAACACAGATGATTTTCAATTGACTTTTGTATTTATTCGATAGGACATTTAAACTATTATCACTCTTATCGTCATTGCCGTACGGTTCACGATGGTACTGTGGGCAACAAAAAGCAAAGATTGTAAATTGTAATCAGCACGAATGCAAAGTACATTACGATTGCAAATCGCACAGATGGTATGTGGATAGGGCTTGTTTACATTATCGGGACGCTAGCGTGTAAGCCGCAGAATATACACTATACAACGTGTTACAAAATTACCAGTAAAAAAAATTGTGTTAGGGTTTGCATGTTGTATAAAAAAATTTTTTTTTTGTTTCATTCAGTGATTCAAATATTGTGAATAGACTCTCTATAATTGACCATTTAACCATCTTTCGGCTTTACGGGTATTTTTGTAACATTCTGTATACAGACGCCAACACTCGATAAAGTCCATCCGTGAACCTTAGGCCTCATCATATCAATCATAGGCCAGTAGCTTGTCTCTCATTGGTGGAGTAATGACAGTACCTCAGTCGATACTAGCGATCCTAGCGGATTTTTGACTCGCAATAGCCCTCATGGACCGTGTACAGGGTCTAATGTCCTCTTCAAGGACAGAGTTACTGAACCAGCGAGTTACACCTTTGCCTTTGGCCTCATCTGCACTTTCCATGTGGTGTAATAGGAGTCAGTTTAAAAAAAACCGGTTAATCCGAGGCGTCATCTAATATTATTCGTGTTACTCGCAAATTGTTCCATCGCCAGCGCCATCTATTGTCCTATGGGGGAACTTCTATGTTTTTTGATGATTTCTAAAATACTGGGCTGTTTAGAGACATCGTTTTATTTTTCCTGTAAACTTTATAAGAGGCCCTTTCAGACCCTGTTAAAAACATATTTTAATTACTTTCTATTTCTGAAATACTTGGGTAAGCATCATCTAAATCTGTTAAATTTTTCATGTCAATAGCATTTAGTAATTCCTGGAATAACCACCTATGACGGACAGATAGACAGACCGAATCACCCCACCATAAGCGCGTGGGTGTCTACCTCCCCGCAGGCGATTGAGTGTTTACTGTTTAGTATACCATGGTTGGGTTAGCTCAAGACATATACACTGAAACTGGGGAGTGCGCAGGCGTCATCTCTTCCACTACACACACTACACCTTTTCAATTAAGTATTTTAGTGACTACATAATTTCACCTATAACTAATAAATGTCTACATAGACTCCCGAGAAGCGCACGTTGAAAAGGTTTTATTATTCCTGAAGCTAAAATGAAAATAATCGATTTATTGATTATTTTTGTTTTTATTTTATGAAACATTCATAGAATGAAATTCAACATACAATGACAATGCAAAGAAAAATTCGTTAAGCAGCTGGACTTGAACCAGCAACCTCGGTAATCCGTACCACGCTCCACCAATTAAGCTATACTTAACGTTGGTGTACCTAACGAATTTTTCAATGCCTTGTGTCATATTTATTTGGAAGATCTCTCCTCAGCACCATCTATGAGTAGCTTAATCAAGCAGCTCACCCAAGGCATTGAAAAATTCGTTAGGTACACCAACGTTAAGTATAGCTTAATTGGTGGAGCGTGGTACGGATTACCGAGGTTGCTGGTTCAAGTCCAGCTGCTTAACGAATTTTTCTTTGCATTGTCATTGTATGTTGAATTTCATTCTATGAATGTTTCATAAAATAAAAACAAAAATAATCAATAAATCGATTGTTTTCATTGATTCAGAAAATAGCTCCATCTCTTGCCACTAATGCGTAACTGTAGAAGTTCCGTAGTGGGTGAGCTGCTTGACTAAGCTACTCATAGATGGTGCTGAGGAGAGATCTTCCAAATAAATATGACACAAGGCATTGAAAAATTCGTTAGGTACACCAACGTTAAGTATAGCTTAATTGGTGGAGCGTGGTACGGATTACCGAGGTTGCTGGTTCAAGTCCAGCTGCTTAACGAATTTTTCTTTGCATTGTCATTGTATGTTGAATTTCATTCTATGAATGTTTCATAAAATAAAAACAAAAATAATCAATAAATCGATTATTTTCATTGATTCAGAAAATAGCTCCATCTCTTGCCACTAATGCGTAACTGTAGAAGTTCCGTAGTGGGTGAGCTGCTTGATTAAGCTACTCATAGATGGTGCTGAGGAGAGATCTTCCAAATAAATATGACACAAGGCATTGAAAAATTCGTTAGGTACACCAACGTTAAGTATAGCTTAATTGGTGGAGCGTGGTACGGATTACCGAGGTTGCTGGTTCAAGTCCAGCTGCTTAACGAATTTTTCTTTGCATTGTCATTGTATGTTGAATTCCTGAAGCTCTTTATATTTGACTATTAAATAAAAATTTCGAACCCATTTAAACTCCAAGTAAGGTTTATCTTTCATCAAGAATCCGCTTCGGGAACATTATACGCTAGCGTCTTAATAATGTGCTACGTTCCTATAATGATTTCGCATTACCGTACCATACTGGCGTCTATTGAATGAATTCAGTTTTGTTTTTCCTTTGGCATTGAACTGCTAGAAATTATAGAGTCACTGACTTCTTGTGTGGAAACGAGTCACGTGTTCGATGAATAGAAGGAGTTAAATCTGTGATTTTGTCAAGTGGTAATTGATGTTTCAGTAAGTACTGCTTAAATTCTTAATTCAGGAACCGTAAGCTGCAGAGAAAAGGTGCTCAAGGTGTTATCCGTCGTTACCAATGGGGTGCCTTTTTTTCTGCAGCTGACGTGTACTCGTGAGTTGAAATTTAGGCTTTATTTAGTTCGTAATAAACAAGTTTTTCGAAGACAGAAATAAAATAAGACATGAATAAGCAAATTGCAGTGGTTTTTTTTCTAAATATTCTGGTCAAAGAAATTGTCCATAGACTGAAAAATCAAAATCACTATTTATAAATGCCTCCCTCGACGACACCGAAAGAAGTAGCGAGAATGAGTAGTTAAATCTATCCTTAGTCTCAACGAGCCATTTCAGCCAGAGCGACGATCACGCAACGACCCGGTTTTATTTGTACTATTTCGCTAAAATCCACCCTTTATTTCCAGTGTGCTCCTCAACAACATCCGTGACGACGACGTCGACGACGTCACGACACGACCCCGACCTGTTGCGGTCCGAGGTGACGCAGGCGCGAGGTCGTGTCGCCCAGTTGAGGAAGGAGCTGCGCCAAGCAAGAGCTGAGGTGGCGTGCGCTAGGCGAGGCGTTGATACTCTTGCTGAGTGAGTATTACTTTATAAAAATGTTGGTGGTACACCTCAGGTGACAGTGGGCGGGGCACATTGCTCGCAGAACTGATGGCCGATGGGGCCGTAAGGTTCTAGAGTGGCGACTGCGTACCGTAAGGCAAAGTGCTGGTGCCTTCCGCAAGGTGGAAGGACGATCTGGTAAAGGTCGCGGGAAGCCATTGCTTGCGGGTCAATTCAACGACATAAGCACACGACGACCAGTCGACTGATCGTCTTGGAAATCCTTGAGGAAGGCCTATGTCCAGCAGTGGCTGATATGATGTTTTTTTTTTTTATACAACGAGGAAGGCAAGCGAGCAAGTGTGTCACCTGATGGTAAGTGATCACCACTGCCCATAGACACCGCAGATGAGAGGGTTTGATGATGATGATGATGATGATGTTGGTGGAATATGGATGCGAAGATCACTTAGCTCGGCTCATACACCCTGTCCACAGTATTAGTATTACTTTCGTAGCTGACTATGACGTTTGAGGAAGTTCTCCAGACAGGTAGTCAAATTATAGGGGAATAATTCGTATTGCACTGTATCTCAAGAGGCGTTAAGACTTTTCAGTGAGAATTCGGTTACTAATTGAGTTACGAGCATCACAACCACTTGACCCTTTTGAGATCAAAAGGGTCAAGTGGTATATACCCAGTGGTAGATACCCAGGAGATTGAAATTAGATAACGCGTTAAAGATGTCCCCCTGTTTTTTTGTATACCTACATCGAATAACGGTTGTTTCTTTAACTTTCAGGGTTGAACAGAAACTTAGCGCCCAGCAAGGATGCTACAACATCACTGAAGCTCAAGCCATCATGACCGAGTTGAAGAACATCCAGAAATCTCTCACCTCGGGAGAGAAAGAGAGAGCAGACTTAATGCAATCGCTAGCCAAACTAAAGGATGATCTAACAAGACTACAACTTGGTGACGCATCCCCAGACATGTCAACCTTAAGTATCCCCCAAGAAAAACTGAGCACTGCCTCTCAAACAGACTTGTGCTCTGACTTAGTACCCATCGGCACTAGGCTAGCTGAAATGGCTAGAGTCCGCTTACAGTATGACGAAGCTAGAAAAAGGATACAGCAGATACAACAACAACTAGCAGACTTAGACGACAAAGTTCAACCTGGACAGGCGGAGTCGGACAAAGACCGACTCCTGCTGTTCCAGGAGAAGGAACAGCTGCTCCGAGAACTTAAAAGTATAACGCCAAGGACAAGATCCAAACAAGAGATGACGGATATACAGATTGAATGCAAAAGGCTCGAGCAGGATCTGAAGAACGCCTTTGAGATGTCCAACAAGTGTATCGCTGATCGATTGAGGCTACACGAAGAGAAGCAGCTATTACTCCAGCAATTGAAAGATGCTTTGACCTCTATGACTACTTTGGAAGGGCAGTTGAAGACGTTATCAGCTTCGACGTTGTCTGTCTCCAGTAGTTCGAGTCTTGGGTCGCTTTCGACTGCTAGCAGCAAGGGATCTCTGAGCTCTGGCATCAGTTTTACGGATATCTACGGAGGGTCACAGATCGCGAGCTCGTTTCAAGCTGACAAGCCCATAGACATGGTTGATCTGCATAGAAGAGTTGAAAGGTTTGTCAAATTACTTGGTACTTTTTATTCTGCTTCTCTTTTCTAATGTTGAATGAGCCAGTTATTAATAAGGTCTTTTTAATTTTATACTATAATTATCACCTGTTCGATTGGTTATCGAAGTTGAATTTACATTTGTTTTGTCATCATGGTTACCATGAATAACATTGTTGTTTGTAACTACTAAATTAAATTAAATGCTGTTTGGCCACTCCTTATTTCTACTTACACCTGCAGAATTATTCAACTTAGAAGGATTGATGATTTTGAACTGTTTGTAGACTATTCTTCATTTCTCCACCCATTTTTATACCCAGGTTACTCCGAGGCACGAGTTACCCCGCCGACAGCGCGACGCCGGGCGCCGGAAGCTCACCCTCGCAGCCTTCGTTGTCGCCAAGAAGCAGTCTGTCTTCGGCCAGCCCTCCGCCGCCCCCACCCTCGTATACTCAGGTAACTGAAGCCTTGTTATTAACTGTTGTTGATGTTGTTATCTCACGAACGTTTATATCTTCTGTGATATCTCTTGGTTATCTTACTAATTCCTTAGCTTGAGTAGGTTGTGTGTCGTGATCATTATGTTGCTACCTTACGATGATTTTACTTGACTTATGATGATTTTCGTCCTATCATATATTTCAGCTTTATAAGCCTTACTAGAAGTTGTCCATGACTTCGTTTGCGTAGAATTCGGTTATCTCTTATCCCGCGGGAATTATGCAATTATGCGGGATAAAATGAAGACTATGTGTTATTCTGATGTATAAAAAATTAAGTATTTTTAGTGAAAGAGTCACAAACATCCTTCCAGATATTTATCCTCAGAAACTTTTTCGTTTATACTATTTGTAGGATTTAAGCTGACATAAATCATCAACTTAATCCACACCTACGCTTAGTGTCGCGTCAGGTCTATCTGTCAATTTCCACCAATCATAGGCCAGTAGCTTGTCTCTCATTGGTAGAGAATGACAAAATAGACCTCACTCAAAATGTCCTCATTAGGTTGTACTTGTAAACTAATTTTAAAATAAAATAAATTTACACTATCACTTAAACAAGTTTTCCAAAATACTTTTTAAATTAACAAAAACTGATAAAAGGAGGCTGCTTGATCTGGTGACTAAAAATTGTGACGTCATAATATAAGTCAATATAAACTGCATACTAAGCGTTTGTTTTGACATGTGAAAAAAGTTGCTGATTTAAGTCACTAGGCCTTTTTAACTAGGCATTGTCCCCATTGTGTTCACGTTATCTCTTACACATTCTCTATTCTTTTACAATGTGTGAACTTGTTACTTATCTTCGGTAATATCAACAGGTGGAGAAACAGAGACGTCAGCAGAAGGAGCTCGAAGAAAAACTGGCTGAGATGAGGATAGGTGTCGCTACTGGACTCAACGAAATAACAGGACTCGCTACAAGTAAGTTAAAAAAACTGGACTTTTTCAGAAATTTTTTCGACAGATATGGCTGCATGGACTTCATTTCCTTTGCCTATCCCTGAAGGGATGAACTAAAAAAAGCTAAACGTGTCAGAAAAGGTTACATTTCACTTGTGGCATCTAGTTTTTAGGTTACTTGGCGTCTTGCCCAAGGCTTGTATATCTGTATCTGTCTTCCTATCTTTGAAGTGTAATGTAAGGTTTTGTGTTTTTCCAGTCCCGGTGCAACTTCAGGGCCCAGGACGACCTTGTGAGCCGCTTTCGCCTATTTCGGAGACGCCGCCGCCACCGCTTTCGCCTAGGACTCCCTCTTCTAGTGGTGAGTCCCCTTAGCATAAAAAAAAATCGCGAGTAAGGAGGTGAAATGATAACAATGGCGGACGAATTAATACTGTTTAAATTAACACTAGTGGCTCTGTGAGCTGTAGACCTCGCGACGTCATTTGTATGTGTGTGTGTGTGTGTGTTTTAATTGTCGATATTATTCCAGGTACGAACACTAGATCAGTGTCGGCAGCAGTCAGTGACGAGTCTGTGGCGGGCGACTCAGGCGTGTTCGAGGCGGCTCAGGCAGGGAACGATGCTGGCCAAGGTAAAGACACAAGTTACATGGAAGGGACGCGGTAAAATTACAAGTTTGCCTCTGTGATCTTCGTGAAATGTTTGTCTTGAAGATTTAAACCGTTCAAATGCATCCAGAACAGCCATTGACGCAATACTTACACTGAGTGAAACTGTGTAATTAAGAATCAACTGAAAAAATGTATACTAGTGTTAACAATTGTCTTTTAAGCATCTTGTCAATGTTGATGTAGGTAAATAATATCTAGACATACAGAAAATATTAACGTTCCTTTAGCATAAACAATTATCGTTCGTATTTATTTTTTTATCATAGTTTTACTTTTTGTTGCAGTGAACAGTACGCAAATTGAGATCAAATTGCGCTACTGTCCGGAAGACAGCGCGCTGGAGATCAGCATATTGCGGGCGAGGAACCTCAACGCACTGTTCATTGACGTCGGCACTGAAGTGTAAGTGCTATGCTAAACATTATTAAGAAATTGCGCACTTGAATATGAGTTCTCTATGGCTCCGCGTGGTGAAGTTGCTATATCGGTTTATGATAATGATAATATTCAAAAAATTAATTAAGTGTATTGCAAAAGGCATCTTACGTACCAAAGGTTTGCCAGCGTTTTACGTGAATTTTGGTTGCGCAGAAGCGTGCTCAATAGGCATTCATTCTTTTGCACTTTATCGAAATTTAAATCCAAGATGCTTGTGCCTTTGTTTATGTAGCTTACTTACTAATCATCATCATGTCAGCCGAAAGACGTCCACTGAAGGCTCTCCATTCAGACCGGTCTTGTGCTTTCCGCATCCACCGCGGTCCCGCGATCTTTACCAGGTCGTGGCTCCATCTTGTTGGAGGCCTACCGACAGCTCGTCTCCCGGTCCGCGGACGCCATTCGAAAACCTTCTGATCCCATCGGCCGTCAGTCCTGCGAGCAGTGTCCCACCCACTGCCGCTTAAGTTTCGAAATTCTTCGGGCAACGTCGGTAACTTTAGTTCTACTGCGGATACCATCATTTCTGATCCCGCAGAGTAACCCCGAGCATAGCCTACTTACTAAATGCTATGCTCTTATTCCAGTGCGGTGCTGGGCGCGTTAGTGGTCGGCGGCGGCACTTGTGGCATAACGTTCAGCAGCGCCGCCCTGCCGTGGCGCGGCGCGACGCTCGCGTGGCGACATGTGGCGCGGGCCGGCGTGGCGGGCAGCAGGGCTTTGCGAGCCGCCACCCTGCAGGTCAACCTCGTGTGCCGCGCTGAGTGCTTGGTAAGTTGATAGCAGCACTGGTATATCTAGTTTATTGGCGCTAGTCTACCGTGGCGTGGGGGAGTGTGCGACATTATTCTTCATTACCTCTCAACAAACACAGTTTTACTCCTTTAGGGGTAATTACCCCCAGGTTCGGAACCACTGGTCTAGAGTGTTGCTAGACACGTCTGGCGTAGGGTTTAGTGCTGCTCTACCTTGGCGCCGGTGTGGCTTTGCTAGTTGCCACGCTGCAAGTCATTTGACGGTTAGTGATTACAGAAAAAATAATCCAGGTCCAGAAACAAAACACTACTTTTATTATTGGTCTATTTAATAGTAGTAGCCATAAATCATTCAGTTTTAAGGGGTGGGCGCGTGAGACGCGCTTGTGCGATGGGATCGCTCTGTAATGCCATTCTGCTCCCCACTATACGGCCCCTTGCACAGCGAGTGTTCGATTAGTGTAGTTAGCTACTGTTTAATGATGACAACTAGCCAAATTCGAGTATTCGGCGTACTAGCTTCGAGTGCCATGTGAATTCCCAAGGCGAGAGCGATACCACCTGAAACAATACCTACCACTAAAACCCCAAATATCACCATGATATGCCCCCAATAACACCGTTCTTTCTTTGCAGGGTTGCGCCCAAGTCAGCCTAGCGGATTTCGATCCTGACGTGGTGTCTCAGAAGTGGTACAACGTGCTAAGCTTTAGATGCATGAGGAGGGATGAGAGCTCTGACGAGTCCACTGTTATATCTTCGCAGACTTCCACGCTTACTAGAAATAGAGGTTAGTGGAATGTAGAAATTAAGTCCCTTGTATACTTTTATTTAGAGTTTTTATGGTGAATCTTTTTTTTTTTCTCAAAATAAACTTGATTTGGTTAACCTAAATTAAGGGTCACTTAAGTACATTGCAGCCGTGGTCCAATGGCGAGCTATCTACAATAAGGTTAAAAAAGGACAGTTTTAGTTGTATTTCTGGCTCTCCATAATATTTTACATGCTTTTTATTATTTGAAATTTGTTATGGATATTCGCAACTTACGTAAGTTGCATGAAAATATAAGTACAATCAGTAAAATAACTTGTCTAAAAATGAAGTTTCTATCGGAAAACGTTTTCAATTTATATACTAAAACTTATTAAACACCATTATGTCTAGGATTCGCCGCTGGATATTGGCCTCCGTCTTCAGGTCCAAGTTGGAGCCTTAACAAACCTGATCTTACCTAATGCTTTTTTCTTCCGAAGGTCCTGAAAGTATGACCGGTGCGGAATTCAACGTGGACTGTGGCGAAAATTCAGCGTCAGAAGACGAGGAGTCCAGAGAGCCACTTAATCAGGTAAAATAATCGTTACTGCATTTTGGTCCTACTTTTTCCTGTTCTTTACTTGTCTACACAACTACTAAATCTGTCACTTATAGACCCTTGTCTCTAAATTAATTATTTTCCTCAACAGATAGTCGAAGAAGATTCGCTAGAAGACTACATTCCGGAAGACGATTTAGCTCTAGAAGAGGAATACCTTCACCCCACCACTGCCGAGAAAGAGACCAATACGGAGTGCAACTTCTGTCCGGAGGGAGCGAGACAGCTGCATAGAAGGTACGTTTTCTGTGCGGTAGAAAGGGATGGGTTGGGTGGTGGTCTGATGGTTATACAGTGGGCTTTTGTGACTAATTTCTTCCAAATTCTTCTTAAATTAGTATACAGTTACTGTCTGAAATTATATTTAAAAAGCTACCACATGTAGTGTCGCAGTTAGGTATAAAAATATATGATGCTTTTCTTAACTTGTTTAATTTAAAAGTTTATTTGAAGTTTTTTAAATATATTTTAAAAGTGATGTTGGTCTTACAAACATCCTATTTTCTAATCCTTTTAGTACACACTAACAAAATTCGCATATAAATTGGGTCTTCAATATTTGAAAAAAAAAAAAAAAATGGTCCTCCGAGCCGGATGGCCGCAACTAACAAAATGGTGCAGGGTATTTAGTATGATTTGTGCTTTCTCCAGATATATGAAATGCTTTAGAAGAGTGGAGGCAGACGGGATGCCCCAGACTACAGCCTTAGAGAAATAAATTATCCGTCCAACATTGTACATAGTTGTATATAAATAGGTATGTTTACATTGTGTCGCACGGTGTGTTTACCTTTAGAGTTCTTGTTTTTGTAATTTAAAAATGGCCTGAAAAAGCTGCTTATGTTTTAATAATTTTCCCTAATCTATAGGCTAAGAAAATTTGTCTAGATATCGAATGCGAATCTTAATATTCTATGGATATTTTTTTTGTAAAAATAACTCGGCGAAACTCACTTTCCATGTTTGTAAAGATGCTCCGATACCTACTGCACCAAGCAAAATAACTGAAACGACGAAATTAGCTTTCAGCATTTCACACTCGTAACATACACACATCAGACCGCCCTGACATTTGACAGCGCACCTGTCAAAGTGACACGGCGAACAGCTGATCCCAGTAAATTGTATGATTATTATCTGATGTCAAATTATTTGGAGCGAGGCCAAACGTTGCATGTTTAAGATCACGGAATATTTATTTATATAATATATAGTTTGCATGGTTCGCATGGGACGTGCCACAATGTGAATGTATCTAGTATTTATGTGACCATGAAAATGTATGTTTTTTGCAAATGGGTCAGTCAACTTTTCTTTGCCACTCGTTGCCATGGAGATGTCCCCTGGGTCACATGTCTAAAATATAATTTTCTAGGCACCATTCCATCAAACGGTGGGAGTTTCGACAGTCATATGCCAATTCCTTCATGCTTCATCTCCTAAGCATGTAAATCCTGACTTTCGGGAGAGGGTCTTAGAAAATCTTATTTTTTTTGTGTTACCCAGGGGACACTTCCATGGCAACGAGTGGCAAGGAAAAGTTGATTGACCCAAATACTTAACATAATGTATGTTACTTTACTTTCAAAGTGTCATAGATAATTGTAAAGAAGACTAAAAACAACTTTTTTATAAAAATACAGGAGCGTTATTACCTTCGATAGCATAATTTATATACAGCCATCTAATAAAATTAAAGTTCTTACTCAAGACATTTACTTTTAATGCTCTTGTATTTTTATGATTATCACATAAAGACGAACAAAATGCAAAATTAAAATGTATTCGAACGCCAAAAGATCGAAGTTTCAAATTTTTTCTAAGCGTCACTTTAAAAATTTAACAATGATACCGCAAACCAACAAATGTTGATATTTGAAGCGTTCCTTTTTTATTAATAATGGTTCGTCGTGTTGTAGGAAAAGTCCGCAAGTAAGCGCCAACCCCGAGGAGTCGCTGGCAACTATCAAAAGGTCGCAAACGTTCTCGCCGCAGCCGCAGAACATCGGCAACAGGCAGTACATCTGCAGGTACTCTACCTACTAATATTATAAAAGCGAAAGTTTGTGGGAATTAATGAAAAGGATGTTTGTTAAATTGTTACACCTTCAGGCAAAAACTACTGGACGAATGTTGATGAAAGTTCGCAGTAATATTGTTTAGATGTCAGAATAACACTTATGCTGTTTTTAACCGACTTCAAAAAAAAGGAGGAGGTTCTCAATTCGTCGGAATATTTTTTTTTATATATGTTTCCCGATTACTCGAAGACGGCTTTACCGATTTCAATAATTCTTTTTTTTGTTTCAAAGGGTATGCTTTCTAGTTGGTCCCATTGTCACCAAGTCAGGATCTGATGATGGGATCCCAGGGAAATCGAGGCCAACCCTCAAATTTTATAGAGACGTATCATGTGTTTTTTATCCCGGAAAATTGCGCAGATGAAGCCGCGGGCAGCGGCTAGTAATAAATAATCAATGACCCCATGTATTAAGTTAAGACACAACTACAATTTTCTGAAATAATTTTTGTCTCACAATTTTAAATATGGCTATTTTTAAATCTCTCCCTCTGACGCAAAGGTATTATAAATCCCTTTTAACATGAAACTACCGTGAGGCTCAATCGTAGTGAAATAAAACACGCGCAGCAGAGCGGTTCGTAGTGTGCGTCTCTCTGCCGCTGGGTCGTGCGCTCCCAGAGGAAGGACTACGAATTAATCCGAAACATGTCGGGCTAAACTCGACTTATAAACGTCAGTGATCCGTTTTATTTCACCATATATTGTAAATCCATTAAAACTAGCATCCTAGTCCTGCCTCAATTGAGTGAGCAAACTTCGCCCCCAAAAGCAACATCACATAACATTTAATAAGAATAAATAATAATATAGTATGTTACATAGTATATAGTATGTAAGTATACGTATTGTATTGTTGCAGGCTTAACCGTTCGGAGTCGGACTCGTCGATGGCGCAGCGCGCGCGCCGCGTGTCGCAGCCCCCGCCCCCTACCGGCATACCGTTCGATCGCAGCGTGCGCGAGCGACGCTCGTTAAGGTAAATCTCTTGACTTATTTATACAATGCCCCGTTATTAGTAGTCTTAGTGCTTAGTTTTCTAAATATTATCAATTTTATTTTATGTTTTGCAACGTTTTCTCAGTAATTTATATAAACAAATTTCATCGAGATCGAGTTGATGAAACTATTAGAAAATAGGTAGTATAAAAATGTTTACAATGTCTTTTTAGGGTGAAAAACTTAGATCGCAATCCCATTCTGTGCAGTAGGTGTAGCACAACTCATAATGCGACTTCTGTCTTGCGCGAGAACAACTGCCCGTCCTTTTCTGTCACTCAGAATGCAACGGGACGAGTAATATAATCTCGCGCGATAAAGTAACAACATTGAAATGTTATTTGATAATGTTGTTTGATTTTTTTTGTTTTCTCTTGCCTGTTTGCCGCCTTAATGGTGTAAAAAAAATGAAAAAGAAAATGCAAACGCTTTCCGCCCCCCTTGACACCTCTCTATGCCCCCCTTGGGAGGCGTGCCCCCCGGTCGGGATCTCCCGCTATAAAGCGTGGTGTTGTGCGCGCAGATGGGGCCGCGCGGCGGGCGCGCGCCGCCCCCCGCTGCGCGCGCGGCCGGCGCGCACGTCGCTGGACCTGGCGCTGGACCTGAGCGCGCAGCACACGCGCCTGCGCGACCTGCGCACAGAGATCGCGCAGCTTAGCCAGCTCAAGAAGAGGTATGCGGGGATGGGACTTACTTGGGGCCTTCTTTGTTTTTTGTTTATGACAACTTTTCCTTTATTTCTAAAATTTCAAACTGAAACGTAAATATACAGAAAGGCCAGAAAAATTAAGACTCGAACTGGGGTTCGAACCCAGGATCTCCACCATACCGTGGTGTCGCGCTACCTCTGCGCCATCCGAGTATTTTTCCGGTCTCTCTGTATATTTACAATTTTAGAAATAATTTCGAACGGGATGACCAAAAAAAAAGTACAAAAAGTTGGTTAAATCTTCCTTTCACGTGATAAGCGCTTTTGAGTGCCGAAGTATTTATTTTTTTATATATATACCTACGACAAGCAAGGCCTTGGTCGTAGCATACCGCATGCCTGACCCCGCCCCGCAGGCTGGAGGAGGCGTGCGCGCGCGGCGACGGCGCCGTGGCGGCGTGGGCGGCGGGCGACGCGGCGCTGCGGCGGCTGCTGGCGCCCGCCGCGCCCGCGGACCGCGCCGCGCGCCTGCTGCAGCGCACCTGCCGCGACATCTACCGGCTCAGGAAGTCGCGCCAGGGCGGACGGAAACCCGACCTCGTCACCTTCAAGTGAGTACTCTGGCCCTGCTGTTTTGGTTGCAGAACTCCTGGTATTCTCTTGCGAAATCTCGATAGGAATCCTGGGTAGTATATAATTGGTGCACCTGGATCAGAAGAAATCCAGGTGTACCAATTATCAAAATCAATATTCATGATTCAACTTGCTCATTCAAGAGATCATTCAGACTAATAATCATCTATTCAAAACCAACACTCTTCATTTAACTGGCCTATTCGAGAGATTAAGTTAAGTACCTAAACATTATTCATTACTTCTATTCAAATATTTAATCTGTTCTATATTCATTATTCGAAAAGCTCAAGTTGAGTTTTCGCTGTTTATTCGAGCATTGGCTGTAAGTATTTTATACATATTCGAATAGATTAAGTTAAATACCTGAGTATTATTCGTTACTTCTATTCAAATATTGATTTTTGTATAGATGATTGGTGCTGCTGGATTTCTTTTGATGCATGGATTATCAGACCACTCGAATAGGCCAGTTAAATGAAGAGTGTTGGTTTTGAATAGACGATTATTAGTCTGAATGATCTCTTGAATGAGCAAATTTAATGATGAATACTGATTTTGAATGATAATTGGTGCACCTGGATTTCTTCTGATCCAGGTGCACCAATTATATTCTACTACCCTGGCTGAAGGAGAATGGACTTACCTGATTTTAAGTCTTTTATCCACCGTGGTATCCTAGGATATGGAGGTATCTTCCCTATTCCTGTTGAGTGGAAAGGATTTCGAAGTGTTCATCAGCAACTTAGCCGTAGTGCCTTTTAGGACTCGGTAGAACACCTAATGGTTGACCCTAGGATGTTGGGGCAGGGCGGAAAGAAACCCGACCTGGTCACCTTTAAGTTAGTGTATTTATCACTCACTCCCGGAAAACGAGGATAGAAGTTTTCAATCACAAGAATAAACAATACTATGATTGTTCTATTCTGTTCAGTCTCAATACATTGCTATTATAATGCTTTTAATTTGAGTCCAGCATTACCCTTATTCGTATCAATGGCTTGCCCTTCTCGATGTCATATCGGCCAAAAACCGGTCTTCGTTCCTTTCCTAAGTCATCATATTCTCTTCTCATAAATGAATCACTTAACCTAACCAACTTTTCGGCTTGTTACAGAGAAAAGATGGCTTTCTTCACGCGCACCAAATCTACCGTGCCGATGCTCGACGGCGAACCAGAAGACATCCTCTCCGAGGACGAATGGGAGGACGAGCTGGAGGAAAGGCGCACGCCCGACGGACGGTCTTCCAAAACCTCGTACGAGCTCCGTCGCGACCACCGCTGCGCTGACATCAGGGAAACAGCTGGCCAGAAAGCAGTCGAGCAGGAGGGATCGCGCGACACGACGGAAAAAGTAGTCGAATGCAAGAACCCCTGCCTCGACACCAGGTTAGAAGCGGCCGACGAGAAAACTGAACTGGAAAAGGAAAAGACTGAAGAGGATAGGTATGAATTTGTTGTTGATAGAGTGTTCGGTGTACAAGTTTGAATGTGTGGATGTATTCACAAGAGCTGGCAGGAATGGTAGTAATGAGGCCACTAGGTTCGCTGGGGTCATTCTCCACCAATGAGAAACAAGCTGCTAGCCTATGATTGGTTGGAATTTACAGATAGCTCATACCTCATTGGCTATTGTCTTTGGCTCATTAGTTCTGTATTTGAACCTGGCACCTGACATCGCGCTGGCTTTGTCTTCTCCAGTCGCGCTGTCAGGCTGGCACGGAACGGTAGCATCTAGTGTTGTTAATATGTATGGTTTGAACGGAAGTAATGCGTCGCTTGTTTTCACAGAAAAATAACTTAGGTCTGTAATTTTCATATGTGAAGTCTCAAAATACAGAACAAACCAGAAGCCGCGTTCAATCATAACAGCACGCCGCGCACTGTGTTAATTTACCTATTATTGATTTCGCTATTTACACACAAAATATCCTACTGTCTTTTATAAACCCCACGGCGTTTCTGCATGTAAGAAAGACACGAGATGGCATAATGTAATTAATTTTGTCATTCGTCACGATGCGCTGCGTGCACGGGAATGGCTACGCGAAACTACACTATTTAAGTGTAGTTTTAGTTCCCTCAGTTTTAGGCGCTCTCGCGGGTTCTGGTTTGTTCTGTATTCTGAGTGTGAAATGTATTCAAATAAGTGACATATTTTTCATATCACTCGTTCGATCCATTCATGCCAGCTTTGGTGAATTCAACTATAGACGCTGTTTTGAATCGTACGATTTTTAGTTAATTGTACATTTAATAGTTTTACGGGTCGATACGATTCAAAATGGTTGTTCTGTATTAATTGTTGTAGATGACTTTTAAACCAGTGAAAGTCTTGATTTGGTTTTTAACTGACCAATCGTTAAGTAGACTTCTTTAGATAAATTACAAGAGGTCGTTGTGTTAGGGCACCATATAAAAAGAAATATTGCAAATTTATACTGTGATTAACATTGCCTATTGAGATTTCTGGATTGAAGACTGACGAAAGTTAAGTTATTATGTATTATTATTGGAAATCTAATTATATTTACCCTAAATCAGGACTCTAGACGCGTGCAAAGTAGAGTGCCATAAGGAAGAACCTTGGAGTTACATAAAATCTGTATGTATATTTTTTATGTATTGTACAAAATAGTGCCTTGAATTTTGGTGCCTTGGATGAGAATTAGTGCCATAGCACGGCATGGAAGCTGGAGAGGTACAAAATAGTTGTATGGGGAGTCACAAAATAAATGCCAAACATTTTAATGTAATTAGATGTATGCGGCGGCTACGACTATTTCAATTTGTACATAACGCGTATATGTCTTGAAGCGAGGGCCCACCGAAATAGCTGTTTTCTGTAAGGTAACTTTTAAAGGTTTTTTTAAGGAGTTATTCCACCGAATAAAAGGCATGCTGAGGAAGAGTGAGATCTTTCATGTCAAAGTCATTTTTAGGGCTTAAAGGCGTGCTTTCATACCAACTTGAATTTCATCAAGTAAAATGTCGACGGGAAAGTTGGGGTTCTTAATGAGATTGTTTTAACTACTTAGATAATTTTCAATTAAATTTGCGGTCATTGAATTGAAAATAATCTGGTTTTTTTTGTGGTATTCTTGTATGGAGAATGCTCACTTTTCCTCCGTTATGCAATATGACCTGACAGGCAAAAATGCATTGTAAATACGAGCTCATGATTCGATATTCATATCTCTGGCTCTACTGGCACGGTTCTGTGCCTTTTATTTTGACTCTAATGGTACCTATGTATGTAATTTTGACAGATTGCAAGCCTTTAATAGCTTGTGATGCCATTTTAGAGAAACTATGAGTTAATGACGCTTTCCCTTATGAAACATAACCTATATTTTAGCTGTAACGTTGTAGAAAAAATTCTTCACGTTGTTTGGTTTTCGTATGGTATGGTAACATCAGTGATATTTTAGTGAAAGTGCAGCGAGACGCACACTACACGCCGCGGCTCGGCTACGTGAGTAATCCGTTTTATTTCAGTATGATTGAGTCTCATGGTAGTTTTAATTCGAATCAGAGCTGCGAATTTACAGTAAAAATATTTTGAGCCAGAGATTTAGTGAAATAAACGGATCACTCACGTGTATAAGTCGAGTTTAGCCCGACATACTTCAGACTAATCCGTAGTCCTTCAACTGGGAGCTCATCTTGTTATAAGAGCCAGAGGTTTGTTGAATTTGAAATTCGAAAGCAGAGTTGCGTTTCAAAGTGCAATAATGGCGTACATTTTTTCTGTTTAAATTCCATGTTCTTTGTTTAGAGATCTGAATCCGCACTGAGCGTTGTCTAATTATTTTTAATGTTTCGCTTCGGAACTAGACTATTTTAATTTATCTAATAATTTACTATTATTATTTGTACATTTTGTATCATATTAGAAGTCCTAGCGTATTTGTAAATAGTCTGAGACTAACTTCAAGAATTTGCATATCTGTATTCTGATGTTTTAAATATAATTTTAATTAAACTAGCGTATTAGCAATATTATTTGATGTTAAGTATTTTTTTAATAACAGTAGTCTTCTAGGAGACTTGGTAATCTAATGTTACATTTTTGTAAAAAATGTATATTTGAGATAAACATTTGCGCAAGTTTTATACATACTTTTGTAATTGTTATAAATGCAGGTGAATTTGGATTTGCCAAATTAAAATATAGTAAGCCTTGTTTTAATTCTTCCATTACAGAATGATTATATTTTGTGAGACGATACTGATGATAATAGGAACTTGATATCGAAAGTGAAAATAAAAATTATGAAGATTTCTTTTGTGTTTGATTTGTTTCAAAATACGTCCGCTAATATTGACAAACCATCTACACTCAAGAGCGGAAAGCACAAGACCGGTCTGAGTGGAGAGCCTTGGGGGAGGCCTATGTCCAGCAGTGGACGTCTTTCGGACATGATGATGATGATCTACACTTAAGGCCAAAATGAGAGGAATGTGTCTTCCATTATAAACGTTTTCCTCTAATTTGGCCTTGTAAAGAGCTGAGGTCAATATTTAATTAATGAAATATACTCAGCGGCACAATTATTGATCGCCCACCCTATTTTTACCCTATTTATTGTAAAAGTATTCTTATTTAAATAACAGTTTTTACATTAATCAAGGAAATAATGGTGGGAGATAAATTTGGCCTCTGAGTATTAGGTAATTAGCATCTTAGTTTATACTGTGCTAGCCTTACCAACTTATAAAAGGTGGAAAACCCCCGACATTTTCTTTTCAAAGTTCAATATCTCAAAAACAGCTAAACCTATTTTTATGGAACTTAGCGAAGAACCATCTCTATTAAACTACCTTTTGATTAAAAAATCCGTCCAAATCCGTTGATCTGTTTAGGAGCTACGATGCCACAGACAGATACACACCCATACACAGATACAGAGGTCAAACTTATAACACCCTTTTTTGTGTCGGGGTTTAAAAAGAAGGGCTCCACTAGATCCAGAGTCACTTCGATAGCGTTTTAATGCCATTATGATGATAATTAGACATGAAAACGGGATATTGACCGGGATTACCTTATAGGTTTGATGAGCTCCCGATATTTCGACGCAGTTACTTTATTTTGCCCGTGATCGTGATGGATGTAACTGCGTCGAAATATCGGGAGCTCATCAAACCTATAAGGTAATCGCGGTCAATATCCCGTTTTCATTATATCTAATAACCGCGAATCATTTAAAACTGCTACATTGAAATTAACAGTTATTAATTAATATATTCATTATTGAAACCCATATCCTCTAGCATTTATCATTATTCTATCGCAAAAAGTTTACTAAGTAGACGAGACTAGGTAGGTAGAGTCGAGGAATTTAATACCTGACCCACCACATTTTCATACTAAACGTCATAACGATTTTCCTTGTCAAGTTTTGCGATGTCACTACGACGTTTACTGTGAAAAGGTTCCGTGGTGGGTCAAGAATTAATTTCCTCGATCATACATACATACTTTACAAAACATACTGTTATTATGCCTTTTCCTGACTTCAGTGCCGCTGTCATAGTTACGCAGGCATTTGACCGCACAAGTGCGTTCGCAGCATTTTTGTGAGTACTCGCCATTAAGGGCTGTCTTACATAAATGTATTATTCAACAACGACGATAACGACGACCGGATAGCCTAGTGGTTAGAGACCCTGACTATGAAGCTTGACGTCTCGGGTTCGAATCCCCGTCGGGGCAGATGTTTGTATGATGAATACAAATGTTTGTTATCGGGCCTTGGATATTTAATATGTATTTTTGTACGTTGTCTAGTACCCATAGTACAGGATTTGCCTAGTATGGGACTAGGTCAATTGGTGTCAATTGTCCCATGATATTTATTTATTTATCATTATATTATTAACTAGCTTATGCCCCGCGGCTTTGCCCCCGATAAATATTTTCAAAATGGGCTAGTTCCCTATTCTGTTCGAATTTCGAAAAGTACCTTCTTAGCGCACCTCTAGGATACTCAAGGTATATGTGCACCAAATTTCTCTAGCTTTGGTGGTTTAGGCTGCGCGTTGATAGATCAGTCAGTCAGTCATGTTTCTGTTTATATGTTTAGATGAAGACAAATAACTCGAGCCACTAAGTTAAAAGCAAAATGAGATACTAACCAACTAGACGACTGGATGGCCTAGTGGTTAGAACCCTGACTATGAAGCTTGAGGTCCCGGGTTCGAATCCCGGTCGGGGCAGATGTTTGTATGATGAATACGAATGTTTGTTCTCGGGTCTTGGATGTTTAATATTTATTTATTTATTATTATTTATTAGGTACCTATATTCCATATAGTAACCAAAACATTACCGAATTTCGCCATATTATTTTATATGGGCAACGAGAGAACCACTAAAAGTATTTACGGCCGAGGCATTATAACTCTGAGTACGGCGGTGCTTAGCCGGCACGCAAACAAACGATTCCCCTATCTGCGCCCACAATCGCTAGATTACTGGCTATTGTGCGTACGGCGAATAATAGAGAAAATGCAGACGAAACAGTTTTTTTAATACGTTGAGGAAGGCAAACGAGCAAGTGGGTCACCTGATGGTAAGTGATCACCACTGCCCATAGACACCCGCAACCCCGAAGGGTTTGCAGATGCGTTGCCAATCTAGAGAGCTAAGATGAAATGCCTCTTGTGCCCGTAATTACACCGGCTGTCTTACTCCCCACACCGGAACACAACAGTGCAAGCACTGCTGCTAAGCGGCAGGATTAGCTAGTAAGATGGTGGTAGCGATCCGGATGGACCTCGCACAAGGTGCTACCAACCGCCCGCACAAGGTCATACATACATTTCTTTATAGAATGATCTATGATTTTCTTACAAGATACTTAATGTCTCTTTGTGTACCAACGTACCCACGTAGGTACTAGTCAAAAACCAATGAGAGGGGTGTGAGACATTGTATCAAATAAGTAAATGTCGAATTCACTTCTGTACCTATAACAACAGGTGTGCGTGCTTTTACAACAACATACATGCCATTGCTGATACAATTAGCAACTTATCTAAAAATACGTTTCTCTCTGTCCCGACCGACTGGATTGCGGCGACGTGGTTGTCGCTAGATAATATCAGCTAGTAATGGATTTTCATTCATATTTTGCTATCCTTAGGCCGGCAAAGAACTGTGCTATCCATAAATGTACTGTCTACTTGGTGTCTTCTTTTTTTGAAAGTAATGCGAACATTAATTTGTATTATTGAGAAAATAATATTTGTCTAAATCGCACATGTATCGATCGTATAGCGTGTACCAGTAGCCACGTCCGGCCTTTCCCGCTTAAATATAGCCCAGATTGTGAACCCTTCGAAGGAATTTGGTTTTTTGTAGAACCACAGGTTTACGAAATTAATGAGGAGTTTAATTGTTTCGAACTTTTTCTTCGTTACGCACGGCCAATTAGATTTTACAGTCATTAATATCAAATTATGGGAGAAACACGTTTTTAATTCTATACATCTACAGTTGGTATATGACTGCTTAGGGCTTACTTATGGCTAAGTAGATGGCACTGGTCTGTTTGACATTCCTATTAAGTTAGTGATTGGCTCATAATTTAATTAGCCAAATCCCAAACGTGACAGAAACGTTCAATGGACCTCTTAACACTAAGTCATCTAGAGATATTTTGTCGATCTGAAAACCTTATTAGTACCCAACTATTGAAGATTATACTTACCACCCCGAACCACCCGGAGACGTACTTACCACTAACAGGACCTTGAAGTCCCTACTGCGAGCCCTACGTCCCTGCTGAGGGGCTACAGGAACACGTCATCATCATTATCAACTGTTTTTGCTCCAATAAATATTAGAGACTTTTGAAAGAAGAAAAGCTTCAGGTTCGTTATTTTTATCTTTCATATATTAAATAAAATTTAATTCAATCTTTTAATGCGTCTTTTAATGCCACTTTTTTTCATACAAACTTCTGGAAAAGTTAGAAAAATCCGATCATCTCTTTGTGCACCGCATCCAGGTTGCTTCTCAAATTTTTGCTACGAGTATAAGCCCACCTGAAAGTACTTGGGGCGAAGCACAATTATTTTTGACCCCCATTTTAACCACTCTGAGCTGTTCGCTCATTATTATTCAACACTGCGTTGCCATAGTTCTGATTAAACCCCTCATTACCCCGTCCCACAACGAAAAGCTATTAGGAATTTCATTCGTAGGCCAAAAATAGTAAATCTCGACTTATTTGCATAATGCCGCGGCGTCGGGACCTCCATCAATCATCTGCTATTCCGTAATGTTTGAGGTTCAGAAGAAATGTGGGGCAAGTTAGAAGGAGTTCTAGTGGGGGGTGGTTCATAGTAAAGGCATTTTAACTGACAATAGCTCTTATTTAATACAGGAAAATGCTTCTACGTATGCCTACCATCACGGAGGACTTCTGCGAAATGTGAGAGTATTGACTAAAAAGCTGCGGTTTGCTTTTTCTGTTAGGATTGGGAGTTAATACTGAGTAGGGAAATGGAATTATCTAAAAGTTTATAAAATCCTTTAACATTTTATGACAAGAAGAACCCCTGGATTCTTCTTCTTCTTCAGATACAGGTGGTTCTTTTTAAGTTCTATTCTCATTTGTCTCGCTCCCTATACCAGCAGCACCATGCTTTTTCCAATCCGGTAAGACGAGATTTAATTTTTCTCCTCAGCTTCGGTGGAAATGGTGATTTGGCAAGGATGTGTGAGATATGACATTTGAAATATTTGTTAGTATAATAATGAGGGATATTGCTGCAGATACATATGAGTGTTTATTAACTCTGCAACTGAAACACTATCCTCACGATGGGTCTTTTTTTTCATAATACTTAATAATGTTCACAAAACGTCACGAGAATCGGTTGAGAAATGCGACCAGTGTTTAGTGCAATCAACAGCCAAGAATACGTCTCGATCGCGTTTGCGTTACGGGTGTTAAATAGTACGAGAACTGTTTACTGTCGATACGTGCCACTAGTGGCGCTGCTAATGTGCCCTTAGTAATTCAGACGTAAGCACGCGAACGGGACGTTTTTTTTTGGCCGTTGGTTACACCAGTTGTTAGGAGAACAGTCGGACAGTCGGGCATGAAAGCACTTTAGCCCAAGCTGAAACGTTTCGCGTTCGCTGGGTCAGTTACAGAGTTTATGACTTGCACTATGCCTTTAAAAAAAATACAACAGTCCTTCTACATTTCCGTCATTACCTCGGCTCCCCTGGCCACGGTGCGTGCCCGGAAGTGCCTGGCTTTAGCCGCACCCACAGTGGGTCGTTAAGATTATGGAGTGCCAGCTCTGGCTTGTGGAGTGGTTCGCTTTTTATTTCAACTACCGGAAAAGTCCTTCCTGTATTTTTATTGTTTTTTTTTTCTGTTTCAAGAAAATGAAGGTCTAAGTTTGCTGTCAAGCCTTAGTAGAGTTAGGTAGAGTCATTACTTACTTATATCAGATCTATTAAAAGGCAGGCTTGGTCGATGCAACTTATGACCGAAGGGCTGGCAGTTTACTCTCTCAGAGAATCAGCATCGCTATTCAGTGAAGAAATGCTGCCAGTCGTTTGGCCGCCATGCCACGGGTGCCTTATTTAGATTTAATTTAGTTTTAAGTTTTAGCTTAATTCTTAATTAGTTTTAGTTTGGATTTAATGTCATTGTAAATTGCTTTTGTTATGTAGGTAAATCAATTAAAATTATTAAAAAAAAATCAAAGAAAAACAAAATAAATTTTGAGTCTAAGCCAACTTACGTCAAACAAGGTTATCTAATAACCCCGAGTTAACAAATCAAATACGTCAAGCGAACCCCGAGTTTGTGAGTAAATTGTATAACTTAAGTTAAAACATGTCGGTAATAAAACATAGCCTATAATATAATATAGCCGCTTGAACGAAAAGCAAAACATGTTTTCTTTTGTATGACTGTTTATTTTCTATCATAAAATCCCTCTCAAAAACAATATCTTTTACAGCTCAAACTATCCACCATGACGTGTATTTCATTAATAACAAACCGATTTAAATAAGTGCCAGCTAGTACAATGGTGTCAGCACACACTTGCCTCTATTTGAACGTGGTAATGGTACAAAATCTATACACTTTAGTACCTTGCCGCTCTAACTCCCTTCATTATTCCGTTCTACCGTACAAAGAGGACGTTAGTACGACAAGGGGTTACGGTATAATGAGCTTAGTACAATGATACGGAGTACAAAGACCCCGAACGTCATGATACGTCGGATTGGATGCTTTGGAAAATATTTGCAGTAGAAATAGGGTTGCCAGATCGAATTACCCTATTATCGGGAAATGTAATTTTTTTTAGGGATTTTGGGAATTTGGTTTTGAGAAACAAAAACAAAATCAAACTAAAGTAAATATGTTGAAAACCAAAACATTTAACAGTATTGTTACAGCATCGGAGAAACGTTTCGCTTCAATGAAAATAATCGATTTATTGATTATTTTTGTTTTTATTTTTATGAAACATTCATAGAATTAAATTCAACATACAATGACAATGCAAAGAAAAATTCGTTGTACGTATGTTGAACGTTTCGCTTGACGAAAATTCGGAATATTTTTTTTTACTTATCTTCTTTTTATCTATACCTATAAAACAGTACCGTGACTGACTGACTGACTGACAGACAACGCACAGCCTAAACCACTGGACCCAGAGACTTCAAATTTGGCAAACATGTACCTTGAGGATCCTAAAGGTGCAAGGGATTTTATCTAAGAAGGGATTTTTCGAAATTCCCACAGGATAGGCGGCTAGTTGCCTATCCCGTGGGAATTTTGAGATGTTTCATGGGAGCAAAGTCGCGGGGCATAAGCTAGTTGTTTATAAGATGAAGTTGTTTTTTGGCAGATTTTTACTTTGCCCGAGTCGGGAGAACATTCGGAAATTCGGGAGAATGCCACCAAATCCCGACCAACTGGCAACCCTAAAAGTACACATAGTATTATGTATATAGGAGTCATGTTTGAGTTAATTTGGTGAAGTAATGAGGACTATAGGGAGTCAAAAATCCGCCAGGATCGCCAGTGTCGATGTGAGGTTTGCACATAAAATACGTTAATTAAATTATTACAGTCTGCAAAAATAGTACTCGTACGTATGACCTTTCATTCTACAAAACCATACTAAATTACAGACATATTTTATAAATAGCTCTCAATTTGTTGTACAGTTAAGCTTTTTAGCCATATGCCCAAAAACGGCGCGCGCGCAGCCCCGGCGCGCGCAGACAGGTGCGGACACAGCTGTCTGTGGTTTCCATAGACTCTCCTAGTACAGATCAGTTTTTAAAAACAACTGCTTACTTATCATTATCATCATGGTAGTGAATTATACGGATTATTCACGAATGTCAGTCGAGTATAGCCTTACATGTTTCGGACTAATCCGTAATCCTTCCTCTGGAAGTGTGCTTCCAGCTACCGCCAAAGCGTGTGCGCTTCGACGGTAGCGAAACGCAAACTGTAAACGGATTTAGTCCGAAACACGTCAGGCTATACTCGATTGAATCTCACGGTAGTTTAGTAGTTATTATTATTATAATTGTCCTCAAGAAAGTGATAAAGTTCGTTAGGATTGCTGAAACACAAAATACACTGTATTTAACTAAAAGTAGAAACAATTCATCTGTTCACCCGCGACCACCCGTGTATTACAGCTGCGTCTATGCGACAAGTGTATATTTTCATGAGGCGTCTCCACCTCCACTTCTACGTGTGGTCGCTGGTGGGCAAAGTTAATGTTTTTAGTTAATAAATATTAACCTGAGCGAAGTAACGTCAAGTAAAACAATTATTTAAATTATTGGCAAGTTTTGGATAGGGATAGGCATACAACTTACCTACCGTTAAGTATTTCATTATATACCAAGTACCAACCAATACATTTATATACCAAATGCGTACTTTACACTAGTTTTCAAAATTACGCCCGACTCCACCTATTTAATACCATTACATAACCAACGAACACAAAACCTTGTTCACATATATTTTAGTACATAATTACATCATTCCGTATCTGATAGAACAACCAAAATGCAGAGCTCATTATATGCTCCGTCGGTCTGTCTGTCCGCGGTGCGTAGCTCTGGAACGGATGTTGAAATCACGCTGTAAATGGGGTTATTTACATATTTTAGAGCACTCTGTATACTTTGAGGTTACGTGGCAATGATTGAAGTGAAATTTCCATATCGTTCCTCTGTGTTTGGTTATTTTTGAGTAGTCGTTTTTCAAGTCAAGGGATTAGATTAATAAGCTTAGAATAACTTAGAATAAGCTCGTAAAGCTAATAAGCTAATACAATCGCTCAAAAAGTGGTACTTTTTGTGGCTGTGTATCATGTAAAAAGTTGGATTTTTCACACTAATGCTTTTTACTTTTCTAAGGCGCCGGTGGAGGAAGGCGGCGGAGTCGAAGACAATACGTAAAGGCCATAATTCCTTATAGCGAGTGGATCATCGCTTGGTTCCCTTTCTACTCGTACATGTAGGTATGTCTTACTGTTCCTCCATACAGCACAAAAGAAAGTGAAACCAAATTATCTGTCATCGGCTTTCTATAGAGTGGGGTTAAATGACCATTTTAAGTCATTACCAATTTGACACAAGTTACGACGCGTGCTTATACAGACATTAGCCTGGTTGCGTTCCTTTTATATAAGGTTAGTAGCGTTTGCCCGCGGCTTTGCTTGCATAAGTATACACACTCACTCACAACCTTTCGTATTTTATAATACGAGTAGAATTATGCTTTGGTATTTGATTAATATGGAGCGAAGGCATTTCCTTACATCCCGCATGTTACGATAATCAGATTCAGTAAATACAATGTTGTATATTATTATGTTTATTTTATTATTATGTTTATTTTGAACGTCATTGCTGCCTACCTAAAGACTGTTTTGTAAGAATTCGTGACCAAATCGTTGTACCGAGCATATTTTTCGCTGAATTAGGTAGTTCGGCCACACACATTGTGTGTGTCAACCAAATTCCTTTTTTTACTTAATGGCCGATAAAGTGTGTAGGTATACACACCACATCTGGCCCCTATTTCGACAACTTTACAAATGTCAATTTTCTATGACAGTTCGTTGTCAAGTCAGCATCTTGAAGAGATTTTGTTTCAGCTCGCTTAATATAGGCAATGAAATGTAGTTCGAATTGCCATCGAAATCTGACAATTGTAAAGATGATGAAATAGGGGCCTGAAGAAAATCCTTATGCTTATTTGTCTTAAATAGATTCTAAGCCATTGATTGATTCTAAGTTACGTACCTCACCAATTTATTAAAACCGCATGTTGCTTTGCAACGACAGGTCGCAACAGTGTTTAGGAGTTTCCTCTTGGGAAAAAAACACATGTAATATGATTTATTAGTGGCAACTTACTGTCTTCTTCAACTATGAACTACTAACTACTAAGTTAATTACTAAGTTATTAGTAATAACTAATAACTACTAAGTTATGCGCCATTTCCCCTTGCCAAAAATGTACATCAAGTCTGTGCAAAATGCACAGGGTCTGGTGATTGTGTGCGTGTTTTTGCCATTCGTGTGACAGTTTTGTTTTAGTATGACTTTGTAGGAACGGTAACAAATCTTTACATGAGCGTAGAGGTGTGATGCGTGTGTGCACCTCGCCTTCGAAAAGTGGCAGAAAAATTGTAGTGCAAGGCCAAAGGCACCTCTCGTCTCGCTTTAGGCTTAGTACCAGTAGTAACTATTTAAATCAATTACTTTAATACTTCCTCTAGTCCATTGACGAGACATTTTAATGGTCATCAAAAACGGTATACTCAGAATACAGAATAAACCAGAAGCCGCGTTCAGTCATAATCGCACGCCGCCGAGTGAGTCCATTTTTTATTGATTTCGCTACCCGTATATCCTTGAAATTTAATCATATTCTGTTCTTCATAAACCCAATGGCATTTCTGTATGTAAGAACGTCACGAGAAGGGATTAATTAGTGTTGCCATTCGTACAACACGTCACGATACTCTACGTGCTTGGAGATGACTACGCCAAACTGCTCTATTACAAAAGCGCTTAGTTGATGCAACTTGTGACCAAAGGGCTGGCAGTTTTCTCTCTCAAAGAATCAGCATCGCTATTCAGCGAGGCAACGCTGCCAGCCTTTTGGGCACTATGCCACGGGGGCCTTATTTAGATTTAATTTAGTTTTAAGTTGTAGTTTATTTAGTTTAAGCTTAGATTTAATGTCATTGTAAATTGCTTTTATTATGTAAATAAAGTTATTGAAAGAGTAGTTTTAGTTCCCTCAGTTTTAGGCGCGCTCGCGGGTTCTGGTTTGTTCTGTGTTCTGAGGCGGTATACCATCATTTTGCTTTATATTGTCAATTTTCCCAGTCATTACAGTGAATACTGAATCAAATGAAGGCTTTAGCAGTTAATAGCTAAATTATTCGTTTATCTTAACGGTGAGTGCAGGACTCATTTCCGTCTGCACTGATTAGAAGAGACATTTTAGTATTAGAGCGCGTATCACCGTTCCCTTCCAATGACGCAATTTTATCTTTTTATCACTGTGACAGTTAAATATAGTATAGTGTAGTTTAGTTAGTAGTCAAAATGGCAAAAACAGAACCCTTATGGTTTTTTCATGTTTTTTGTTTTGTACAAAGTGTACAATATAGTATTTAACACTTACCAATAGGCTACGAATTCTATTTTTTTTTCAATTGAATAGGTACTTACCTATCAAGTTTGTGATCTAGAGTATGGACTGATTTATAGCGGGATCTAAAATAACTTTTTTTCATGCAACAGAAACATTAAACCAACTAAGTGCAAAAATTATAATGAACCAAAAAACAATAAACAATAAGTTTATGAATTTATGTTTTCTTTCAACTACTCTCCCACCACTGCCGCACGAATCAACACAGTCATGTCCATGACACACAGACCCTTATATCACCCCCACCATTACACTATACGCTAACGCGTTTGGAAACTCTCCATGAGCCCGTTTTCAAAGCTCCAAAACCGATCATTATTAGACCTGCCAGTATCAGTATCAGTATTTGACGGGTTGATATTGGTTTCGTTTTATTGGTTAAGGTGAGAGGTTAGGTTTAAGAAAGGGGTTTTGAGCCCCCTTTCTTCATCGTTTTCCTCATGTCAGTAATCGTGTTAACCGAACCTAACCTCTCACCTTAACCAATAAAACGAAACCAATATTAACCCGTCAATGCCCAAGTCATTAGTTATAACGACTCAATCAATAACACTTAATAAGTTTTCTTCGATGGCTCCCTTAAAACAACAAACCAACTGGAGCGGATATAGACGGGCTTGAACACGGTCTCCGATCATTTCACCGACACACATTTCACAACTGATTCCTTTCGCAAAATGATCATTTCACAACCCGCTTTGTTTTTCTGAAACTAAATATTTCGGGATTTATTTCACTACCATTTTGTAGAACCCTATGTTAGGTTAGGTTTGTTTTATGAAAAACCTGAAATAATGACAGCTTCAGCAAAAAATGCGGCTTGTGAAATGAGCATTCTGCATAATAAATGATAAAACAAAATTTCGTATGCTTTAGCTGCGTGGGCCCTACCGTCTAAATTGTACATTTTTTAACATAGATATTTAGGCCAGTTGTGATTATGCCGATTCATTAAAATTATCAGTTAAACGATTATATTTTTATAATACCTACAGTTGCTCAAAAAGTGGTACTTTTGTGTCTATGTATCGCGCGGGAATTTTTTGCACAAGTGATGTTTACTTCACAGCAGGCGCGGGCGGGTGACGATAGGGTCGCGTGAGTTAAGGTGGAGCAACCACTACAATTGTCATTTGTCAGCACTACCCCAATCTAGGTCATGACGTCAATGCTTACTCCTCAATATTTTATTATAAATAGTAATAATAAATTAGAATTAAGGCAATATTGTATTAGTTATCATCTTAGACGTTACTCTGTTCGTTTAAATAAATTATTTTTATTAATAAATCCAGTCTTCCCATCTTAATTGGCGCTGCGGACAGGATTCCCGTCGTTATCCTGACACGTGCAGACTGCTGATATCGCGATCGCACCGTACCGGACTACGTACGTTTCTACGTTTGAACGGGAATTCGAACAAATAAATTTATTAAGTGGAAACCGAGTCAAGTTCCTGTGAAGCCGAGCAGCCGAACAGCGACAGACCAGGACTGGACCTGAGGCAGAGGACACTACGAGACTAGCAATATTCCGGAAGGACATGGGAGCTACGGGACTGTGAGTACACCTTTTCACCATTCCCTGACTCTTTACTTCCGTTACCTTCCAATAATATTTATAAAGAACGTATTGTTAGGGATTAGACAACGCCCTAAGAATAACGTGTAGATAGATAGCAACATTATTTGGGAATAAAATTTTTCTCGAATAACGTTTTGTAGTAAGTAGGTCGTTAGATAAGAAAATTATCAGTTAATTTTTGGGTTTTTTTTTCCCATAGCAATGGAGGAAATTAATAGAGTACCCATGGAAATTCTTAAAATAATTCCAGTGTTCGATGGAGACACCAGAGCACTGCCATTATTTATTAAGAAATGTGAATATATCTTACAAACTTTTCAAGGAGGGAACGCACAAAATGAGTATTTATTCCATATTATAACTAGCCGACTTTCTGGGCATGCTGCTAATTTAGTAGGAGAACGGGAACTAATTCATACATGGGCAGAACTTAAGCAACTTTTAAGTCAACACTTCGGTGATCCAAGGTCTGAAGAATGTTTGGCGATGGAACTAGAGTCCATAAAACGAAATAGAAACGAAAGTTATGTAGATTTTTGTCACAGGATTCAACAGTTAAGGAGTAGTCTGTTTTCAAAAATAAGTGAAACAATTAATGATGCGAATTTACGGGCAGATAAACACCATATCTATAATAACACATCACTGAATGTTTTCCTTTTTAATTTGCCGGCTTATTTAGTTAGGCTAGTGCGTTTGCGAAATGTCACAATTTTGGAAGATGCTTTAAAGATTGTGTTAGAGGAACAAAACTTTCAAACGGTGTACGATGCTAAGAACCCTAGATTGAACTTAAACCGAAATCAAAACAGTAATTCTAATCCTCCAAGATTTGACAATACGCAAAGGCTATCAAGTGCATTTGCACCCAACAAGGCATTGAGTCCGATACCAAATACATCGAACGGACAAAGTAATTCATTCCAATATAGAATTAATAGACAACAATTTTCATATTCTAATAATAGATTTAGCGACAATAATGCACAACACGTGCCGCGTGTAAATAGGTCACCGCCAATGCCGGTGCAAGCGCAAGCGCATCGTCAGCACCTTGCCGCGGACAATAGGTACCGCGCGGGCTATGACGCACAACAGCCTGGGGCATCGGGTTCCAATACCGATGCCACAATGCGAACAGCGAGTTCAAGGCGTGTTAATTACACAGAAAATAATCACGATTCTCAACCGTATAACTCACAGGGATATGACAGTCAAAATTCTGTCCCTTTCTGTGAGCCAGCAGAAAATTTTTACGTCGAAGCCTCGATAACAGAGAGAAAATAAAATAAAATTGTAATAAGCGTTTGAATTTGCCGCATATTCGTATACCGGAACTGGACGCCGTTTTCATGATAGATACGGGCAGTACTCGGTCATTTCTTAGCCCAAAAGTTGCTAACGAATATTACGCAAGTTTAAAACAGACAGAACCTTTCGAAGTTATTAGCTTATATGCTTCAAGTAAGCACAATGAGATAGTTTATATTAATTTACCGAATATTTTTAACACTAATCAGAAACATAAATTTTATATTTATTCTGTGGATGAAAGGTACGATGGTCTATTAGGTAGCGATCTATTGAAGCAACTTAATGCGAAAATTGATATGAAGTCTCAAACTCTATTTACAGACTATACGAAAATTCCGATAATTTATACACCGCCTACGAGAGAGATGTATAACCTACCTCCTCGATCCGAGATGAGAGTTAAACTACCAGTTAATTTGCTACATGGAGAAGGCATCCTAAATTTCACCCAATTTGCTAATGGAGTTAGAATGCCAGCCGCTATAGTGAAATGCACTAACGGCTATGCTACAACTGTAATTCAAAATACAACTGATTTACTCCAGAAGTTAACAGTGACGTCTCCATTCCCTGTAGAGCCATTCCAGCAACAATCACTAAACGTAAATTCAACTAAGTTACATCAACCAGAAAATCAACAAGATGTTATAGAGTTGTTACAAAACAACTTAAAGAAACTTAGGCTAGACCATATGAATGAGGAAGAAAGAATGACAATAGGTAATTTATGTAGGGAATATAAAGACATATTCTACTGCGAGGATATTCCACTATCCTTTAGTAACCAAGTTAAGCATAAGATTAGAACTAAGAATGAAGACCCCATTAATTTAAAAGCTCATAGGCTACCTCCTGTTCAGACTCAGGAAATTAAGAAACAAGTAACTAAAATGTTACGCGACAATATTATTCAAGAATCACACTCACCGTGGAGTGCCCCGGTACAACTCGTGCCAAAAAAATTGGATGCTTCAGGTGAACAAAAATGGAGAATGGTCGTTGACTATAGACGTCTAAACGACATAACCACTGATGACAAATACCCTTTGCCAAATATTAATGACCTTTTTGATATGCTAGGCAAGAGTATGTACTTCACTACGCTCGACCTCGCTAGTGGGTACCATCAGATAGAGGTAGAACCAAACGACAAACCAAAAACAGCTTTCAGTACCCCATTTGGGCATTTCGAATTTCACCGTATGCCCTTCGGGTTAAAAACAGCTCCGGCGATCTTCCAAAGAGCAATGGACAATGTGCTCAGGGGGTTGCAGGGCATACACTGTCTTGTCTATCTGGATGATGTCATAATATTTTCGAAAAGCTTAACAGAACATGTAGATAAATTAAAAGCTGTGTTTGAAAGATTTCGTCAAACTAACTTAAAAATTCAGTTAGATAAATCACATTTCCTTAGAAAGGAAGTCCTGTACTTGGGACATACAATAACTAGCGAGGGCCTTAAGCCAAATAACGATAAGATAGACGCTGTATTAAAGTATCCAATCCCTCAGACAACAACCGATATTAAGAGCTTCCTAGGTCTGATAGGATACTATAGAAAATTTATTAAAGACTTTGCTAAGATTACGAGACCCCTTACAGCTTGTCTTAAGAAAGGGAAAAAGGTAGTTTTGAATGAGGAATATGTCAATAGTTTTGAAACTTGTAAGAAGCTGCTAACCAATGCACCCCTTCTTCAGTTCCCCGACTTCGATAAACCATTTGTGTTAACCACCGACGCATCCAATTTTGCAGTAGGTGCTGTGCTATCACAGGGAGTAATCGGGTCAGATAAGCCGGTAGCTTATGCTAGTAGAACTCTAAGCGATACTGAGAGTAGGTACAGCACGATCGAGAAAGAGCTTTTAGCAGTGATATGGGCTGTAAAGCACTTTAGACCGTACCGCTATGGGAAAAAGTTTACAATTTATACAGACCACAGACCATTAGCATGGCTTTATTCATTAAAAGAACCAAACAGTAAGCTCACACGTTGGCGATTAAGATTGGAAGAATATGATTTCGAAATTAAGTACAAGAAAGGACAGCAAAACACGAATGCTGATGCCCTCTCTAGAGTTAGGATTAATGCCGTAGATAATGACTTAGATTCTATAATAGCGAACATAGACGAAAACGAAGACCATGTAGTTGAGGTTAGGAGAGAATTAGAACAGTTATACGAAAATGTTCAACAAAATCGTAGGCCACAACCGGAGATGATGGAAATCTCAGACTCCGAATGTGGACAGCCATCTTAAGTGATAGAAATTTCAGATTCCGAAGGCGAAAAGTCACCCGAATTGATACAAATTTCGGATTCAGATGACGGTGCTACAGCAAATTCCATCTCAAATAGAGAACATGAGGGAATACCTATTTTGAATGAGGCAATAGACTGTAAACCAAAACAAATTTTAGTTCACACATGGTTTAAAGACAAATTGCACGTAAACGATAAATCTAATAAGAAACAACGTATCATTGAAGTATTTATGCCCTTAAATAATGAAAAGTTAGCAAAAGATTTCCTTAAAGAATATGTAGATGCAAAGCATAAGTACTTTATTTATTTCGAAAGCCCAGAGTTCAGGAAAACTTTTTCATCAGTAATAACAAAACTTTATAAGAAAGGAACAGTAAAATTAATTGAATGTACGGAACGCATAGTTAATTTGGCAGATTCCGAAGAAGATCAACGTGAGATCATTTTAAAATATCACGAAGGGAAAACGTGTCACAGGGGAATCAATGAAACACTAATGAAAATAAAACGTCACTATTGGTGGCAAAATATGAAAGATACCATTACTGCTATTATAAATACGTGTGAACAGTGTAAAAGAATGAAGTACGAAAGGAAACCTATAAAACCATGTATACAATTAACTCAAAGTCAAAACTCACCATTTCAAGAAGTTTTCATGGATTTACTTTATATTGATAGTAAATACTATTTAACGGTAGTTGACGCGTTTAGCAAGCTAGGACAAGCTATTAGCATACCAAATCGTAGTACACCAGAAGTAGTACAAGCTCTTATAAAATATTTTAGTATGTATGGATTAACTAAGAAAATTAATTGTGATTCAGGCACCGAATTCAATAACGAGTTAATAAAAGAACTGTTAAATTTGTATAAAATTGAGCTGCACATAGGTACTCCAAACAATCCCAGCTCAATGGCAATTGTTGAACGATTTCACTCGACGATAATCGAAATCTATCGCCTAGCCAAATACGAGAAAAGCGAATTGGATGCAGCCTCCGTAATGACTTACGCAATTATGGCATACAACAACTCCATCCATTCCGCTACTAATTTTACACCATTTGAAATAGTTTTTGGCAATACAGATTCTAACAATGTCTTTGATATCGATAGGGAACGTAATCTCATGCAAAAATTGCTACAAGATCACAGAAAACGACTGAAAGTTCTATACGAATATGTCGCAGAAAAGCTTCATCAGGATAAAATTAAAGTTAGGGAAAAGAGAGGAGGCGAAGAGCCACCCGAAATCAAAGAAGGCGCCGACATCTTCATGAAAAATACTAGGACAAGGAAAGCGAAAGATTTACCTCGCTTCGAAAAGGCTAAAGTGATAGGCAAACCGAGTAGAAATATTCTCCCAGTAGAATTAAAGAATAGAAAAACTAAAGTAGCTATTAAGAATGTTAAACGTCCTCCACAGGTTAAGCCTCGCACTTCTGATACTGATCGTCTCGATCCACAGCCTGGAACTTCAAAGCCTGGAAACAAATCCGGGAATAGCACCGATCAAACTTGGGATGGCAGTGATGAGGATTAATTCGTGGACTATTTTTAAGACATTGGACTTGGAGGTACTAATAAGTCAAATAGATGCTAATTTTCAACAGTATAATAAGTTAAATATAACAATTTCAAATGATATTGAATATAAAAATCAATTAAGTAGTTTGTGTAAGCAAATAGAATCATTTGAATCTAAGGTTAGAGATAGGATTAATCAGATCTTACCTTTTTCTAGATCTAAACGAGAATTATTTAACCCTTTAGGTTCATTAATTAAGGCAATTTCAGGTAACTTAGATGATACAGATGCAGTACGTTATGATTTCGAGATAAGACAACTTAAAAATGCAGAACATTCAGTAGAGCGTAAAGTATCCCTAATGGTGAATGCCTTAGATAAATTCGCTAATTTATCGGAAAATATGAATTCGAATATAAACGTTTTGGATAATAAAACTGTAGAAATAGAGTCATTTTTAAAAAGATAATCCAAGAGAGATAACATTTTATCGCTTATGAACAACTTGTTTCAAATTTCTAATAACTTTCACACTATTTACGATTTTATTCAGGAAACCGAAACAGCAATAGCTTTCAGCAAATTGCACGTCCTACATCAGTCTATAATTAACTCTACAGAACTTATTCACATTCTATTGGAAGTAGAAAAACATGCTCATTTAATTTACCCAGTAAATGAGGCAACTTTAGTTAAAATAGAACGTAACATTATTCTTAAATCTTATATAATTAACCCTCTAGTGCATGAAGTGTGAAAGTTGCGTATAAAAAAATATAAAATGCCAAAAATAGCTTTATTATTACATAAATAAAACACGGAAAGTGATTTTTTTTTATTTTTTTATTTGGCACTAAAGTTATTTTCAGGAGCCATTTATGGCTTCATATGCATTCGGTCAAAATTTGGATTAGCCAGATGTGGCTTCGTATGCACTTATCCGTATCAAATTTCTAGTGGATGTGGAACTCTGAAAAGCAGTTTCTTTTTTCGTTATAACACAAAAAAACATTACATTTTTCACATTTTGTATAAGATCTATATGGACAGTTATTTTGGCAAAGTTGACGTGTTTTATTCCACTTTGGCAAGTGATCTATAGAATCCATTCGGACTGCCATAAGCGGTACATCTTGATGTCTGGCTGGGCGTTTTCTTATTTTTCTTGGAGCCATTGCGACATCGCTGATTCTTCTTGAAGTAGGAATCATGTTAGCTCGAACAGACATTGGCGGGCCGGGTCGACTAGATGTCGGAGTGCTGCACGTAGATCCAGCAGTGCTTTTGCTAGGTCGACCTCGTTTTCTGGATAATAATCCCACTTTACACAAATGTTCACTAACGGCCAATTTGAAGTCGTAAAGTGGTAAATATAGCTCAGTGTTGCACCGACGCCACAAAAGCCAAGCGTTAACCAGACTCATGTCAATCATGTGGTAAAAAATTCTTTTGTACTATTTAACAGACCTCAGTTGAATCCTGTACAAGCCCAGCAAAGAATCAAGAAGATCTACTCCACCCATGTGGTGATTGTACATATCGACTGCTTGAGGAGATGAGATCGCTTTGTATTGCTTTTCTTTCCTGAAAAAACGACGTTTCGTGGTAACAGGTTCACTACCAACGTATGCTGATAGCATATTTACGGGCTTGTTATCATACCAAGTAACTAGGCTGAGTTTTACGCCATCAATAACCGCCACGTTTTCGGCAATACTACCACGACCTAATTTTTTTTGATTCTTTTCTGTTGGCATACCAGAATTTGGTACGCGATTGAGGCGCACTGTACCTAAAGGAAGCAAACCATTTTTGAATAAATATACCTGAAGATTTGGGCTATTAAACCAATTATTAAAGAATATTTTGTGATTGACTCCTCGAGGAACTGTGGCAGTAAGCCTTGTTACCGTATTAGCACTGACACCAAGGTCAGGTGCGTCCAGCGGATAAGTATTGCTTTGCTCACCAGCGAAAATGTCAAAATCGTAGCTGAATCCTGATACTCCACTGAATCTGAAGCAAGCTCATCATCACTGATAGATCCGTCACCAGGTATGGGGTTGGCCCGCTTATTATTTCCATAAAAACGAGCAACATCCATATCTGAAACCAAGGAGCATCAAATTCAAACATTTGTCATTTACGCATACGAGGCCATATATGGCGTTGTACAAAAATTGATGAAATACCTACTAAATAGTAAGGGATTAAACTAACAAAGTAAATAAGCACATAAAACAACAGTTAAGCAACCAATTAAAAATAGGTTTAATTTTCACTTACCTTCTGGTTATTTTTAAAATCACTATAAAAGTTAATAATATCGAAAAATTCTCGTTGCACAGCACCGGTTGCATTTGATGTCACATAAAATACCTCCTATTGAAAAATATCAAACAAAAAAATATCTACCGTCTTTATCAGTGTTAGTAGTCTAAAACGTCTTTGCTCGTTGACGTCAATAGTAAAATTACCCTCAATAAAAAAAAAACAAATAAAATAGAAACCATAAATGGTTTCGTATGAACTAGAGGGTTAATAATAGATTAGTTTTTGTTTTAGAAGTTCCATTGATAGAATCAAATACGTATACATATTACAAGATAATCCCTATCCCAGTCTATAATCCTAAAACCTTAAAAACCACTACCATTATTCCCAAACACCCCTACCTCATGGTGAATAGGTTGAAATACAAGCCCGTAGTAAACCTATGCGAGGAGATCGAGGACAACAAATTTCTGTGCTCAAGTGATGACTCCGTACCATACTCGACGGAGACCTGCATAGAACAAATTATGATGCTGAAGGAGAACTGCACCAAGTGTCATCAACACGTCATACACATAGAAAAGGAGAAGATTCAAAGGATCACCGAAAACTACTGGCTGATATATTCTGAAAATGGATTAATAATAACAGAACATTGCCACGAAGAAGTAAACAAACACACTGTACAAGGAACCTTCTTTCTACAACCGAAGAAACAATGTAAAACAGAAGTCGGAGATGTATTCATTTCAACACCTGCAAACACCTCAATCAACAACCTGCAGCTGCCGTTTGTACAATTACCAGAACTACGACAACCCATCAAACAAGAAAAGAGGCAGCTAGACTTGCAAAACGTGGACTTCAGCGACATCAAGGACGTTATCAATAGTCAACATACAATGACAAAGCAAAGAAAAATCCGTTAAGCAGCTGGACTTGAACCCAAACCTCAGAGCAGCTGAGGAGAGATCTTCCAAATAAAAATATGACACAAGGCATTGAAAAATTCGTTAGGTACACCAACGTTAAGTATAGCTTAATTGGTGGAGCGTGGTACGGATTACCGAGGTTGCTGGTTCAAGTCCAGCTGCTTAACGGATTTTTCTTTGCTTTGTCATTGTATGTTGAATTTCATTCTATGAATGTTTCATAAAAACAAAAACAAAAAGAATCAATAAATCGATTATTTTCATTCGTTATCAATAGTGCCAAGTTCAGTGCGAGTGAAAACAGCTCAGACGATTTCATCTATGTAGTAAGAAATATCAGTGTTTGGACTATTTTATTGTATGTTTTAACCATTTTAATTATTATTTTTATTTTATATAAATTCAATCCCTATACAAATTGTATAGGACGAAATTCTCTGAAACCAAATTCATCAGCTTCAGATAATTTCTCTCTTAAGGGGGGAGGAGTTAAGGTGGAGCAACCACTACAATTGTCATTTGTCAGCACTACCCCAATCTAGGTCATGACGTCAATGCTTACTCCTCAATATTTTATTATAAATAGTAATAATAAATTAGAATTAAGGCAATATTGTATTAGTTATCATCTTAGACGTTACTCTGTTCGTTTAAATAAATTATTTTTATTAATAAATCCAGTCTTCCAATCTTAATTGGCGCTGCGGACAGGATTCCCGTCGTTATCCTGACACGTGCAGACTGCTGATATCGCGATCGCACCGTACCGGACTACGTACGTTTCTACGTTTGAACGGGAATTCGAACAAATAAATTTATTAAGTGGAAACCGAGTCAAGTTCCTGTGAAGCCGAGCAGCCGAACAGCGACAGACCAGGACTGGACCTGAGGCAGAGGACACTACGAGACTAGCAATATTCCGGAAGGACATGGGAGCTACGGGACTGTGAGTACACCTTTTCACCATTCCCTGACTCTTTACTTCCGTTACCTTCCAATAATATTTATAAAGAACGTATTGTTAGGGATTAGACAACGCCCTAAGAATAACGTGTAGATAGATAGCAACATTATTTGGGAATAAATTTTTTCTCGAATAACGTTTTGTAGTAAGTAGGTCGTTAGATAAGAAAATTATCAGTTAATTTTTGGGTTTTTTTTTCCCATAGCAATGGAGGAAATTAATAGAGTACCCATGGAAATTCTTAAAATAATTCCAGTGTTCGATGGAGACACCAGAGCACTGCCATTATTTATTAAGAAATGTGAATATATCTTACAAACTTTTCAAGGAGGGAACGCACAAAATGAGTATTTATTCCATATTATAACTAGCCGACTTTCTGGGCATGCTGCTAATTTAGTAGGAGAACGGGAACTAATTCATACATGGGCAGAACTTAAGCAACTATATAATATATATAATAAGCAATAATGACAGCTTCAGCAAAAAATGCGGCTTGTGAAATGAGCATTCTGCATAATAAATGATAAAACAAAATTTCGTATGCTTTAGCTGCGTGGGCCCTACCGTCTAAATTGTACATTTTTTAACATATATATTTAGGCCAGTTGTGATTATGCCGATTCATTAAAATTATCAGTTAAACGATTATATTTTTATAATACCTACAGTTGCTCAAAAAGTGGTACTTTTGTGTCTATGTATCGCGCGGGAATTTTTTGCACAAGTGATGTTTACTTCACAGCAGGCGCGGGCGGGTGACGATAGGGTCGCGTGCGCCTGGCTTACCGCCTTGGTTTCATTATCATTATGTCGCAAATGTATTATAAAAACGTCATTTGTTACACGTGTCATTTTACTCCTTTGTTATTGTTTGAAATCGGTCACTGTTTATGTTTTAAGAAAATCCTTTTTTGTATATATAAATAGGTTTAGTGCTCATGATATCTCCGGTAGGCTTCGTACTCCAAGATACTTGCCATTCATTCCTGTCCTGTACAGAAGCTGCCTGTCATTCTAAATGCTGATTGGCTTCCGATAAGAAGACCCGTGCTATTTTAAATTTGTATTCAATACCATTGTGGTAAAGTTGAATCTGGTTTGAATCTGATTTGTAAGTATTAGATATTTTAGCGATCGGTAGCTTTAAATCGAATCAATGTAGTTATTTACCTAATGAGAACTACTACCATTATAATAAAGGAATATAAGGTTAATGTTCCAATACGATACTGCCCCAATAAATATAATAAGTAGTAGGTATAGCAACGAATGATTGTGGAAGGAAAGGCTAAAAGAAAAAAGTTTGACTTCAAAACTATGGTCGGACTAATTAGGAGACGAACACTTAAAGTTTGACTTCAAAACTATGGTCGGACTAATTAGGAGACGAACACTTAAAGTTTGACTTCAAAACTATGGTCGGACTAATTAGGAGACGAACACTTAAAGTTTGACTTCAAAACTATGGTCGGACTAATTAAGAGACGAACACTTAAAGTTTGACTTCAAAACTATGGTCGGACTAATTAGGAGACGAACACTTAAAGTCCCCACCCCTCGGAGTTAAGACCTAGAGTGGGGGGCCCAAAGAAGGTCCCGTTTTTTGGTTTTTTTGTTCACATCTCGAAAACGGTGCGTCATAGGAAATAAATTATAATACACAATGAAAGCTGATAAAATTTCCTACAACTTCTATTGCAGGTATTACTTAATTTTTACATATTGCCAATCGTTGTTTAGATATGAGCTCCGAAATACGGTCGACTTTCAAAACTCTACCCACAAACGCGCCAATTGAAAACCAAGTTGATTATTTACAACAAGTATAGCAACAAAAACCGATAACTCACAATTTACCCAAATGGAACCCGACTCTGACTTAACCAGTTTTTTAAGCATCCACCTTCAAAGTTATGCGCAGCATTGACTATTAATTAGAGGTTGTAATTCTTGATCGTTACTAGTGTATTATTTACAACTAGATTTCGGGGTCGGCGAACCCGTAGTAGCAAAAGATTTGGTTTGGGTTTCAATGCGCTGTATTTCGTCTTAAAAGTATCACAAGTAGTAGTAGTATAACTCTTAACAGACACGGGTATATGACATGGTATACAAATGAGATCTTGCTTGTAATGATAGCGATAAAATTTACATCTTACAGTTGTGTGTTCATCTCCAGGTATCGGACGAAATTAATTAATTTCTTGAAATTAGATTTGAATTCCTGGAGACAACAATATAACTATACAATACATGCTTTCAAATTAATGAAATATTGTTATTTTAGGTTTCTTTTAGCCAATATTTGTGTTCCAATCCTGGGCAAAGACCTCTCATGTAGACTACTTCTCCCTATCCAGAGCTACATCCGGTGTTAGGTTAGTTAGTTGAAATACTTTAATTAAAATAAAGGCTCTATGTAGAGCAAGAAGCCAAGCTGCGGGTACGGGCATTCAATACAATACAATACAAGAATTCTTATTGAGCACCACCATAATAAAAAAATCAGAAACCAACCTTACCAACCTTTTAGCACGAAACATCTATTTATTAATACACTCAATTTGTACGTAAATAGCATGTTCGTTCCTCCGCCACTCGCACTGACCGATCGAACGCAACAGGGGTGTTGCTTCAAGACGATTTTCTGTGAGAGCGTGTTACTTATTACGTGTTAATTATTTGAATAGTAAAATAAAATATAATAACTACTCAAAGATTCTTAAACGATGTATAAACAATGCGCAAAAACTTGCAAATTGTAATTATGTTACCCAGTCTAAAAATGTATGCAAAGCGACGTGGGATATTATTAAAAATGTAACCAAAAACTACTCCATCGACGCCTCTACAGGTATTAATAAATTGGTAATTAATAATGACACCATAACCAATCCTACGGACATTGCAAATGCTTTTAACGATTATTACATAAATTTAACGAATTTAAACACTGCTAATAGCTGTAGGCTTGATACCTCGGCGATAATTTCCAATCACGCTAGCTTGTTCTTGACCCCGACAGATGAGCAAGAGATAAGCAAAATTATTAAATCCCTAAAATCTACTAACTCCGCAGGTTGTGATGAGATACAAACTAAAATATTAAAGGAATGTATACAAGAGATTTCTGCAGTTCTGAGCTACTTGGTGAATTTGTCTTTTACTAGTGGTGTCTTCCCGAGCCCCTTGAAACTCTCATTAATTAAACCAGTCCATAAAAAAGGAAGCAAAGAATGTGTAGAACATCACAGGCCAATCTCTCTCATTCCTGTTGCATCAAAAATATTTGAAAAGGCGTTACATCAACGTTTAACGTCATTTTTAAATAGGTTTAAAATAATTACTTCCCAGCAGTTAGGTTTCCAGAAAGGCAAATCTACGTCATTGGCTGCCTTTTCCCTGACAGATAAAATCTTGAGCTATATGGATAGGAGCATGCCAGTAACTGCAATCTTTTTTGACATGAGCCGGGCTTTTGATTTTGTGTGTCACGAGACACTTCTAAATAAATGTGAGTTGTACGGCTTGAGGGGGGTAGTAAATGAATGGCTCAGGGACTACCTGCGTGGAAGAACCCAGTTTGTTCAAGTGCATCAAACTAATTCTGCTAACATCATGACTGCTTACAAGTCCTCTGCAAAGGTAAGCGGAGTCGGCGTGCCGCAGGGTAGCATCTTAGGACCCCTGCTATTTCTGCTGTATGTAAACGACTTGCCAAATATAACAGAATTTGACTGTACGCTTTTTGCCGATGACTTATCTGTTGTAATACCATGTCGTGATGCCGAGACCTACAATGATACCATCAATGATACAATAAGTAATATTATTAACTGGTTGCGTAGAAACAATTTAAGCATTAACCTTAGTAAAACAACATATATCCAGTTTATAAATAAAAATGGCAACAAGCGCCAATTAACTGTAGGTTTTGCAGATCAAACTGTAACCGAATCGCGTCAAACTACATTTTTGGGCATATGCTTGGACGATGCGTGCTCTTGGAGCGATCACATTAATAAGTTGTGCGGCAAGGTGAACTCGTTTGCATATGCTTTGTGGAGACTTGCAAAAATTAGCAGCAGGGATACCGCAATACAGGCTTATCATGGATATGTTTGCTCCGTGCTTAGATATGGTATTCTTCTTTGGGGAAATTCGAGTCATGTAAGGCGAGTGCTTGTGGCACAAAAACAGTGCGTTAGAGCAATATGTGATGCGGGTATTCTGGAATCATGTAGGCCACTATTCAGGAACTTGAAACTTATGACTGTCCCATGCATGTATGTTTATGAAGTGTGCTTATTTGTCAAATTACAACCTGAACTTTTTAAAACAAATAAGGATATATGTAGGTTTAACACAAGATATCCAAACCGTCTCGTGTTTCCGGTTAAAAAGACAAAATTGTACGGCAAGAATGCTTATTGTATGTCTATTGAGATTTACAATCGTTTGCAAGACGATATAAAAAGCTTGCCGATTAATTTATTTAAAAGAAAGTTAAAAAATTGGTTAATACAAGAATGCTTTTACTCTACTAATGAATATTTTGATTACTTTAAATGTTAAGTTGCTGTTAACCATTAGATTTATTATAACTTATAAGTAACAATGGTTATACTCAATAATATAATATACTTACAATGGTCCATAATTTGTTGGTGTGTTGGATTGTGTAACGTTGTGATTATTCTATTTTCAATCATTTCTGTGACATTTTATTATATTATTTAGGTTACTGATTATTTTTATATTTAAGTACTGTGACCTTGAAATTATTGTTTTGGTATTTGGATTCTTGGTATGTTTTTTCTGTTTTTGACCTGACATTTATAAATTTAGCATCTTGCTTTTGACAATTTTATTAGTAATTTATTAGAATTTTAAATCATTGTTATGCCTTCCTTTTAGTCGCATTTTTTTTATTTTTTTTTGCATACCAGTTGCTGGTAAAATGAGTGATTCTTTTTTACAAAATGTCTCAACAACCTTTCTGTACCTCATTTTAAGCAAAATAAAGATATTTGTATTTGTATTTGTACTTCCCCGGAAGAGCTAGCCCATTCGTACGGTAGCAAATATCTACAGTATGGCTCTCCCACTACAATGTCACTGGTCATTGTGCCTACTCTTGTGACAAACGGAATTGGGCCCTACGTGAGGTCACAGCAGGAAAGTGAGAGTCGAACAATGATTCAGCTATAACGGGTTTTATAATTACGCTGAGGCATAGCGTCTCTTTCTTTAGAGATTTGTCCCGCGAGGAAACTGCTAAGCTAGCGACTATTTAAAAAAAAAAATACAGACAGTTAAGTAAATTTTTATACAAATGTAAAAATAATTTAGGCACTATTGCATTAGGTAATAATAGTTGCTTATGTTTAAAATTAAATAAAATAGTAAAATTGTGAAATAAAAATCTTTTAACTAAAAAGTAAAACCGCCTTCAAAAAAAAAAACCTTAGAAAAAAAACGTACGCTTGTTAAAAGATTTTTATTTCACAATGTTACGTTTATTTAACATATTCAGAATTATCCTCCAACTCCTAACCGTTAAGGAGTTGTACCTTCCATCATCAGCTCATCAACATGAGATGATGACTACCAGACTCAAATACTTGAATAGCCTTAGAAAATATATGAAACACATAGTAAGTGCCTATAAAATTTGAGGGTTGCCCTCATTTCCCTGGGATCCCATCATCAGATCACGACTTGGTGACAATGGGACCATCCCAAAAGTATACCCTTTCGAATAATGATTTAACATTTTAAGAATTATCCTCCAACTCCTAACCGTTAAGGAGTTGTACCTTCCATCATCAGCTCATCAACATGAGATGATGACTACCAGACGCAAATACTTGAATAGCTTTAGAAAATATATAAAACACATAATACGTGCCTATAAAATTTGAGGGTTGCCCTCGATTTCCCTGGGATCCCATCATCAGATCATGATTTGGTGACAATGGGACCACCTCAGGAGTATACCCTTTCGAACAAAAAAAGAATTTTGAAAATCGGTCTACAATTGGCGGAGTAATCGATGTACATACATAAAAAAAAATACATACAGTGGAACGTAGAACCTCCTCATTTTTTGAAGTTGGTTATAAATTAAAAAAATTAAGCCACTAAATCCAGAAACTTTAAAATTACACATACGAACATGGGCCCTCATGGGATCTGTAGCCCAAGCCCTCTTATTCTGAGAGGAGGCCTGTTCCCAGCAGTGGCACGTAAAAATGGCTGGTGATGATACATATACTTACGAACCGTAGGTACAGCATATTTAGTGGTTAGAGAACTTGACTATCGAGCTCGAAGTTACGGGTTCGACTTCCGGCTGGAGCAGATATTTGTATGATGAAGAATGTTCCTTCTCGAGTCTTGGATGCTTCATACTCTTAAGTTTGCTTATCCGTTAACAGTTTTCAACCATTTTGAAATTCAACAAAGAGTTGATTCTCTTATTATTATGAATTGGCAATTCTATGATTTTATCTGATGGTGTATATTCATTCGTGGGCTTCTAATCGCTCGTTGAGGTAATCTCGTAGGCTCGCTATTTACGGTGTCAAGGATTTTGATCCTACAAATATAAAGTAGATACAAATAGCAATTTAACATTGTTTGTTGTATTGGTAATAGGACTGACTTTTCAGTAAAGCTTATTTACGTCATGACTTCGAAGTGTACGGGTATCAAGTTAAATGTTAGGTAATCTAAAATAAGGTACGGTCGAGGAAATTAATTCCTGACCCACCATGGAACCCTTTCGCAGTAAACGTCATAGTGACATCGCATAGCTTGAAAAGGAAAATTGTTATGACGTTTACTATGAAAATGATCTATTGTGGGTTACCATCAGGTAACCCACATGCTCGTTTGCCTTCCTTTTCGTAAATAAAAAAAATACTACACTATGTTTTGGCGCTTTGAGAACGGATTCGTAGAGTTCCGAAACTACTACGTTTAGTGTAGTGGTGGTGGTGATGGTTGGGTGTGTGTGACATGTGTTGATTTGTGTAGCAGTGGAGGCGGAGGTGTTGCATGGAACATTGGTCGCATAGATGTGACGTTGATATTTTACACTTGTGGTAGCGAGTGAGCAAATTAAATAAATCGATTTTTATAGTGGGAGAGCCATACTGTAGCTATTTGTTGCCGTACGAATTGGCCGACTTGTCGGGGGAAGTACCACCCTCTCGCAGAAAATCGGCGTGAAGCAACAGCACTCTTGTTGCATTTCGTTCGGTCAGTGAGAGTGCCGGAGGCCCGATCCCCCGCCTTACCTTTATTTCTTATTCTCCTTAAAGGCCGGCAACGGATTGCCTCTCTTGGGGTTGCTGGTTCTCATGCTGCTGTGCTCGCTTACCATCAGGTGACCCCCTCTTTCAATAAAAATAACATTAAAAAAGAAGTTTCAATACGAATTCACCTGAACCCGAATCATATTCTAAACACGCTCGGGCTGTAGTTTTGGAAGTTATCTGTAACTTCCTGTTTTAAACGAATCTTATCTAAATTAAAGCTCAAGACATACCTAATATCTTGTTGATAACTAGACAAATCGCTCTACAATATTTTAAGTGTCGTATATTTATACTAAGCGTTTCTCTTGTGACCACCTCTTGTGCAGTGGCTGAGAAAGTCGTGTAATTTTGTTTTAATTAAAACTCAAAATCGCTGGTGACTCAAAATCTGTGAATCAGAGATGCGTCCTTTTCAATTATTGCAGCAGAATAGTCATTGCATACGAAATTATTATTCGTATGGCATTTTAGTCAGTCGTTCAAACACTAATTCTACATTACAATCTACGAAAATAAATGTTGTACGCCTGAAAGGCAAATTATAGCGGTTCTTCTCTACTCTATGTTATCCAGCTTTATATGTACCTATAATTAGCAATAAATTATTTTGAATTTGAATTTACAAAATTAAAACTTTGGGACGACAAAATTCATAATAAAGTGAAAAAAAAAAACTGATCGCTCACGTATATCAGTCGAGTATAGCTCGACATGTTTCGGATAATCCGTAGTCGGTATCTAATTTCATGTTAAACATTCATACTTTGGATTTTGGAGCGTAGAAACCTATACCTTTTTTTTTAATAATGGAGAAAAATTGCCAGCGGGTCTTCATTGACTTGTAAGATTAACTTTAACTTGATTTAATTCTAAAAAAACCTTTTTTAGTTAGAAAAATAGCACAGTGTTTTGTTGGGATTAAAAATGACCTGACTCTCCAAAACATTAACTCCAACCTTCACTAAACTACACTATGAATTGTTTGCTATGCCTTTATAGGAAGACAGGTGGCAAGCGTCCATACGCCAGTCTCTCTCAAGCCTGCGCCTGCGCTGCCCGTGTAGCTCACCGCGTGAATCGGCCAATCACGTGACGAGAATTAGATTTGGATTCCAGTGAAGTGCGTGCGACTGTGAGTAACAAAAGTGTGTGTTTGGAAAACTGTGTTGTGTTTTTTGTTGGATTTTTTTTTATGTCAACGGTGAGTTTTGGCTTATGTTCAGTATACTTAGTTGACTACGTTAAGTATAGTTTATTATGGATTAGACAAATATTAGGACAAGTGAATTTGTCCCCAGCTGTGGGTTAGTGCGGGACGTTCAAAACGGATTGTTTCAAAGCGGCAAAGTTCTGTAACTTTGTCAGAAAAGTTTGGGAACGATTTCGTGATTTCTGTTAAGACTCTTACAAGAAAAATTGCAGTTTGAGATTTCGATTTTAAAATCAAAAGCGCTCTGAAGCTGTCTTAACTATTTGTACCTATTTATGTGTGACAAATTGTTTAGATATTAACCAATTTGTAGCATTAATGAACTAAAATAAGCTGAGTAGTAGGTAACTACCTAATAACCCGGTTAGTTCAATACTAAAAAAATATATAAGTTTGATTACGTTACCACATAATGAAGGTACCAAAACCAAGTAAGGAGAACATTCCAATGTTTGACACCTTCAGTCCAATAATTGACACCCTTGAGACTGAAGAAGCCAACTATTGAGGCTGTATCAGACACGGATAGTTTAAATTAAATACTTAACTTAATTGAATATTTAACAAACAAATAAATAAAAATCCACCGTAAGCTGTCATAATTGTTTTTATTTACAAACAGTTAATGTACCTACGATTAACTACGACTACAACATTTAATTACATATGGCAAATTGTTTACCTACATACCTATTTCCTAATTTCGCTGAAAAAAACGAATCACTCACAATGTAAGTCGAGTTTATTCCGACATGTTTCAGACTAATTCGTAGTTTTTCCTCTGGGAGCGAATTGATTGATTAACAGCGTTAGACGCAGAGGCAGGTCCGTTCTTGCACCATCGTTAATGATTGCAATATATTTATTGCCTTTGCTATTAATTAAAGGAAAGGACTCTCTCTAGTTAATTATGAAGTTCAGACTTTCTCGGTATTTTTTATTTATCACTTGGAATTCGGTTCTTGCTATCCCGAGGGATACCTAGCCTATATATACATATGTATTAAATATCTCCATTACAAATTTGATAGAAAAACGTGCAGTTGTTTCAGCGTCAAGACGTAATAAACATACAATACACACTCGTTCACTCACATATGATAATTATTAGTAGGATAAAATTTTCTTCATTCTTAATTTTTTAAATTTATTAAGTACATAGATATTTAAAGTAAACCACCTGTACTGTTCTGCTTGTGGCTGCACTTTCATAATAATAAAAATAAGTCAGTACAGTCGAGGAAATTAATTCCTGACCCACCATAGAACGTTTTTATAGTAAACGCCATAACGATTTTCCTTGTCAAGCAATGCGATGTCTCTATGACGTTTCCTGTGAAAAGGTTCCATGGTGGGTCAGGAATTAACTTCCTCAACTGTACCTATACTATAAGGTTTTCCAGATACATTTTCAATTAAGAGACAATTTATTTCTCAAATAAAATATTATCTCACCTCCGTTGTTTTACATCAAAGAGTGACTTCATCAGACAAAAAATCAAGTGGGGCAAAAAATATGCAAATTTTCGTTGCGCCGGCGTCGTTTGCCACACTTTATTGGAGTAAGTTATGTTATTTATGCAGAACTTCAACTGCCCAATGCACTTTGGTTATGTATTTTGTTAATTTGCTTCAAATTCAATTAAAATGTTTCAAAGTTAGTTTCGCTTGAAATTTTGAACGGGACTTTTGGAAGTAGTGGGTTTTGTATTTTTTTTGTTTGATGCCTTTTTCTGTCTAACAATTGACACCTTGCAGGTCACCTTTATCGCTACGTATTAAGATTCAAGGTGGCAGTGCCGGGCATAGGAACATTTACCTTATGGCAATTTTGCTATCCTACTTAGCGTTGCCGTTGCAACGAAGCTTACACAAAAAAAATACTGCTACCAATCGACTGTATTTACAGATACTCTGAAGGTTTGATTGAACTTAGTAATAAGATGATGGTAAATTTATTAGTTCTTCCAAAACTGATGTCGCAAATTTTTAAGAGAAATGCCTATATTATGGCCATCAGAGTATTTAATAAGCTACCCAGAGACCTATGTGATCTGCCTTTGAATAAATTCAAGACAGATCTTCATGCATGGTTGTTGGACCGCTTCATTTACTCAATTAATGAGTTCTTTAGTAATTAAGTTTTATTGTAAGTACATTTACAAAATACTCGCACGGCGGTAATGGTGTAATGTGCAGTTTTTAATTTTAATTTTGGAAGATCCCTGTAAACATATTACTGCGAATAAACGATTTTGTATTTGTATTTGTATAAGAGCTAAGGCTGCCTATTTTTGAAAGAAAACATAATTAATTATCAAGCGCGTTACTGAAAACTCAACACCGAATAGCACTCTAATCCTATCAATTCGATTCCCAAGCAAACGTTACAAAACCAAAAAAACTACAGACCAAATCAATCTTTAAAAAAACTACAGACCAAATCAATCTTTAAAAAAACTACAGACCAAATCAATCTTTAGATGCGTCAACTAGAAAAGGCTGAGGAATCTAGAGAATGCAATGAGAACAAGAAGCTTCCTAAAACGTCTGGAGGTTACAATGGCTGGCTTCCGGCCTTGACGGTTTTTATGTTTTCTCAGTATAGTCGGTAGACACCACAGAACTAGTAAAACGAGAATAGAAATATCGTTCGTATTTCCTTCCAGAATCAATGTCGCCGCTTTTCCCCATGCACTTGCTATTTTTAGGGTTCCGTACCTCAAAAGGAAAAAAACGGAACCCTTATAGGATCACTTTGTTGTCCGTCTGTCTGTCTGTCAAGACCCTTTTTCTCTGGAACGGGTGGAGGTAGCATGCTGAAATTAACATCAAATACTCAAACCTGCGGTCCCTTGAAGCTGTGAAAAAAATCAACCTTCTAAGTTAACGCAATCAAAAGATACAGTCATTAAAAATGCTATTTCCGTACAAATTTCCAAAATCCAAAAACCTAAAGGGTAAGTCCTTCCAGTTGTCCTAGAAACTTGAAATTTGGTACGAAGGTAGTTCTTATAGCACAATCACTCATAAAAGTCTCAAAATCTTAAATTTTTATGTCTGTCTGTAGATTTAGCAGACCAATATAAGTTGACCCCACACTACGTACATTTTGCTTAGGAGCAGGGCTCTGATAACACTGGACTTCTTAAAATACTAGGGAAAAGCGTTAAAATCTTTCTACGGAACCCTCGTGCGCGAGTCCGACTCGCACTTGTCCGGTTTTTTATACACTATAGGCTTGCGTTTGACCACAATCACGCCTGATGGTAAGCGAATGTGTGGTCTACGATGGAGCACGCTTGCCTAGCAAATGCCCATTCATCCTAGACTTGAAAACGGCCAGATTATAGTGTTCAGGGAACACAGACGCAAGCAGGGAATTCCACTCGGTGCCGTATTAATGCATACACAATTAAAAGCACACGCAATCACACATATATTGTGACGTTTACCTTGTTCACTACTAGCTGTTGCTTGTGACTTTGTCTGCGTAAGAATTCCGTTATCGCTGCCCCGCGGGAATTTGCAGTTTTACGGGATAAAAAAGAAGGCAGTATACTTTTTTTATTTTTTTTTGTACTTAGGTTTAGAATAAGTTAGATTAGGCAAGGTTTTTTTTTTATCTTTTTGTTTCCATACGTAATGTATTTTCCAAAAATACATAAAATAAATATTTAGTACCTACCTATTTATCTATCAATTTGCTGTAAGTACTTTCAATAAAATCCCAACACAACATTTTTGTCATGTCAGTCATTATGGAAACGAGGAACACAGTTAATATTTAATATTACGTGGACATTTTTTTTTTGGATCCAAACATTAATAATGATTTTGTTATAAAAAAAGTAATAAATACAACATAATAAAAATACATTAGTAGGTAATACACATGAAAACAAAGCGTAAAAAAGTAATTAAGTAGATTTTTGTTATGATAATTATTCAAAAATCGGGAAGTCTAACTTTTTACAATAACAAAATGTACCATACGTAACTATAATCAACATTTTCCGATGCATCTCTTTGAAAGTTTGAATTTGATATTACATAACTGATACACTAGTTCGAGCATAGCTCATTACTATCATAGTAATTTACTTCTGTCTTCCAAATACAATACACAATTATTACTATAACATGTTCTATCTTATGTTAGCACTCATAAAATAACTAGAGTTTACAGGAAATTTAAGATCGTATCAATACGAGAAAGCCTTTGTAAGTTTTGTACCAGACAGTGAAATATTTCACAAGAGTTACGATTTTCCATAATTCTTTAGTTTTTTTTTTACTCAATAAGGTACTTTATTTACGTAATAAAAGCAATATACAATGACATAAAATCTAAGCTAAAACTAAATAAACTAAAACTTAAGTCTAAATAAGGCCCCCGTGGCATGGTGCCCAAAAGGCTGGCAGCGTTGCCTCGCTGAATAGCGATGCTGATTCTTTGAGAGAGAAAACTGCCAGCCCTTTGGTCACAAGTTGCATCAACTAAGCGCTTTTGCAACTCTGAAATAAGCTTGTAAGCGCCGGGACCCCATGGACCCAAGGTTTCGATCTTTAGTTGTATTAAGATAAATGGCCTAGTGCCCGACACAGCCCCAGTAGTTGACACCTTCAATCTTAATTCTTAACTACTTAAATACAAGCAGGATCTCAATTATTAGAATTAAGTCGTCTAACATTAGGACATTACCTACCTACTTCAGTGTAAAATAATGATTCTTACTTATGAACCAAAAACATATAATTTGGTCACCCCTCACCTATGCGAGAAATTTATGTTTCCATTCAACACCTCCGCCTTCACTGCTACATGAATAAACACAATGTCAGACAGACCCAACTATCACCACCACCGCTAAACTTTATGCTGACGCGTTTCGGAACTCTACGGCCCCATTCTCAAAGCACCAAAACCACCGTTAAACAAGCTACCAGTTATTCTACTGACTGATTATCAATGGGAGTGAGGTGATGGAAGCGATCTGGATGGTCCTTGCACCGGTCCTACCCTCTTATCATGATTTTCGCGGTCCCCTCCCCCCCCCCCCCCATAAAAACTTAGCCAAACTTTGTGCAAGTTAGCGCTATTTTCAGTTAGTAGTCGAAAGACTCCCCTCCTTGTCATACTATTAGGAGGGGGGAGGGAGGGGGGGGGGATCGTCGCCGGTCCGGCGCGCGCGCCGCATATCAATGCACCGTGCTCTATGAGTGGATAACATTGTTCATACTCGCAGGCTATTCCGGTGTGGGACCTTATTTATTTTATAACGATGAGTATTTTGAACCTTGTTTTTTTGTTGGAAGAGGGAGGCAAACGAGCCAGGGAGTCACCTGATGGTAAGCAATCACCGCCACCCATGAGTACCAGCAACCACAAAAGAGTCTCTAGTCCGTTGCCGCACTTTAAGGAGATAATACTCTCTTTTTTCTTAAAGGCATCTCATAGTTAGTTGGGAACACCGTAGACGGGGATTGATTCCACAATTTCACGGTACCAAACGGTACAGTCAGGGTCAAAGAATATCCGCGCAAAGTTGCAAAAGTATGTATACATCACCCTTACCGTCGCAGTAACAAGGTCTGCTTACATATTTTTGGGACTCTGTGGTGTATACATATTGGTGACCTTGACTGTACGTAGTTTCTTATACGCGCACCTATCTACTCGATAAAATTAAAATCTAAGTTAATAATGAATGCATTTTCGGTGGAGACGTAGTTAAGGTAGAACTAAAAGTTAGAACTCTAAGTTTTCCTGTATTTCAAGTAACTTGGCTTTATCGACATTTTAATTCACTCTGAATCCGTTACCGCGTAAACGTAGGGCCGAAAACGTCAGAATTTTACAGAATGTCAAATAATAAACTCTATATTTCATCAAGTAACAGAGTAGTTCCATTTTACTATCTGACACCCTGTATGAGTGAGCACTGATATTAAAGTCTATTTTTTCATCTCAGAGATAAAAATGACAGCCAAGTCGTAGCGTTTGTGGAAGACAGACGTAAGTCATAATGAGTTACGTCTTTCTTCCACAAACGCTACGACTTTTAATTGTCATTTTTGTCTTTTGGATTAAAAATGGACTTATAATTAAAATGCATTACCTGAATATTTTCTACGTAAACGATCATCTATTTTGAAACAAAAGACGTAGGTACACAAGTAGAACCTGCCTAAAAAAACTCTAGAAATATTTAAATTTCACAATACAAATTGAAATTTACTTTTCTCGAGGCAACCTTGGCCAGGTTTTTCTTGGCAATTAATGATTTAATTTGAGTATAAAAGTAGTTAATTACACGACCTCGGTTGCAGCGTGACGGTGGAACAAATTGCATTATTGTTTTTAATAGGCTAAGGATGGATCTTTTGTTTTGTCCTATTTGTAACTCCTGACAGAAAAATAGTGGTATTATAAGTTTGACCTGTGTATGGGTGTATCCGTGTATCTGTGTATCTGTCTGTGACACCGTAGCTCCTAAGAGAATAAACAGATTTGAACGCGCCTTCTTTAATCGAGATGGTGTCGTTAAAATCGGCTCAGCCGTTTTTGAGATATTGAACTTTGAAATGAAAATGTCGGGGGTATTTCAACTTTTCTAAGTTTGTTACGTTATTATATATACCCAAGAGCAATAAAAACGGGTCACTTTGTAGGAACAATTCCATACAAAGTGACCCGTTTTTTTGCTCTTGAGTGTAGTAGCACAGTATAAACTCTGATGCTAACAGTACGTAACAGTGCGTTTAACTTGTAAAATCAAATGTAGGTATTTGACTGCGTTGTCGGGTTTAATTTAACTTGTTAACTTGAGATTATAATAAAACCCATTTTAAATAGCATTTTCACATTCATGTAAAACAAAAACCACTTATAAGTTATAATTAATGAAATGGAAAACCTTTGCTAAAACATTATGAAACATAATAATTTTAACAAAAAAATTTAGAGGCCCGCATCGGACTAAATGGCCATATGTTATGCTGGCTCACGTTTTTACCGTGAAGTTGACGACAGTCTTAAGTTACACACACACTTGTCCCATAAAAAAAATGTTTTGAGTTTTAAAGTAGATAATCCATTAAACACATAGAGTCATAATGTGTATGAGATAAAAGTAAGACAAAGACTTACTGAATTGAATAAAAGCGAGAAAAAAATACATAATTTCCAAATGAATAAGTTTTGTTTGAAAGAATTAATGTTCGCGCGTTGATGTCTTTATTATTAGGACTAAGCAATGTCAAATAAAGGTCGTTGGGAAAACTTCATTTGTTTCAAAGACTCGTGTTGAATTCAAGTTTTATCTATTAATAGTTATTATTAGATAGTAATTAACTATTAATAGCCGAAATATGCTGTTTCTTTACTTTCAGTAGAATGTATAGGTATTCAAATCACTCGTACACTTAGGTGCTTTCACACAAAATTTTACTGCAAATAAATAAATATAAAGAATACGAATAAAATGCTCTGTAAGTAGGTATAGTAAACACGTGATAATAATAATGATTTTCACTTTAGTTGACTGTACACGTACCCATTCCAAATAAAGCGCTAAATTCTTTCCGTGAGACTGCATTGACATTGGAACTCCAAAAATGTCACCCCGTTTTGACAGGCCACTAAAATTCACATCCACACATCATGTCAAAGTGTCACACGAATGTCACACGGCGCCGTTAGTTGACAGAAGCGATTTGACGGTGCTAAAAGTTTGCATGAAGATTTGTTAGTAACCTACCTTGATGCATACTTGGTGAAGGTTTATTAGAAGTTTAGACGAAAATTAGTAAATAAAACAATCAAGTTCCTTTAAAAATGCTGCGTGTTTGGTCTACATATTTGTATGCCTTATGACATCTGTGTAACTTACCTACTACTTCTTACTTATGTCAGCAAAAAAAATAAAAAACTCAGAATTCATGTCTTCAGGATAGAATTGGTACTTTTGTGCTGCTGATAGGGTCATGATCATGAATGAATGATTGATTAAATGATTGTTTCACATAATTCGCATTGGTTAATGATAACATTAACTTTTCGGGAAAGTTACAAGTGACAAAAAAAAACTTTACCTAACCTATTCTAACTTAAGTATGTAAAAGATTTCCAGTAAAACTTTCAGTTTCAGTTGGAGAAAAATTATGCCAAATGATCATTTGACCAAACAATTTTATGAGATATTTAGATCTCAACTTCTAGCATCCTCTCAGGCAAGATCATGCACATTTTTCTTGCATACATCATAATAGCTAACCTTACCAACTTAAAATGAAAAACAGAAAATCCGACTGCAATTTCGGAAAACAATATGCCTACTCTAAGTCACTCCCACAACTCAGACGAATCTAATGACACCTCATACGTTGAAAGCCGTCAAACAGTTTATGCTGTAGAGCGTGCCAAAGAATTAGACATACATACATACCTTCATACGCTCGAAAAACTTAACCCTCCTTAGGCAGTCGGGTAAAAAGTCCATCTCACAAACCTTTATTCGCATTTAAACCACAGTTACATTAACTCCGTAAACGCCGGTTAACGCCTTCTTAATTCTATTTTAATTGCAGCAACAATGCCGATTAAAACCTGCCACAACCGTGAACGACTCTGAGTGTGAGTAATGGTCCATTTGCGTCGCTCAGAGCTTGGTATTTAACAGTTCATTAAATACTGTCTTTACTTGTCTCAAGTCTCATACAGGGTGACCCCTAAGTCGTGAATAGAAATTAAATTATTAAACTTTAACGCTGAGTGGGGACCCTTTTTCGGTGTCCTTTGTGTCCCCATGATTAATACTATGTTATTACTTTTAAGGAATTATTTTTTCCCTTCACTACCTCGGAAAGGCGTCTTTTATCCTTTAATACAAGCGGGTAAAATCGCGTTTTATCCACTAGTGGGGAAAGTAATTTGACCTTGGAGTGGAGCGTGTTTAAGTAGCTTTTGACAGATAACAAAACGTAAAACGCTCATAATAATGGTTCGTTCGATATTAATTATCATTAAATAAATGATAAATGGTTTGAGAATTTAATAAAAAATACTAAATTTGGTTTTAGTCCTCACAATTCTATAAGAAACATTTGTTTTTTTTTACAATGATGTTGAATATAATTCTGAACGCACAAGTTGAATCGATACAATTTCAAAACGCATGTCAACATTGTCAACAAAAAATTTCTTACCGACTCCGACTCACGTAAAAATACACAACTTCCAGAGTTTTCTGTTATAATATCGTAAAAAAATTGTGATTCCCGTGATGAAGATTTATTTTTATGACCTGTTTTTTTGCATGTTGCGCTTTCCTCGCTACAGTGAGGTGAAAAGCTTTGTGTTACACACGGGTGCAAATGTATTTTACTTCTCGTGTGTTGAAACACTCGCTACGCTCAGGATTCTATTTTAGAACCACTCGCTTCGCTCGTGGTTCAAATATAGAATCCTTTCGCTTGCTTGTGTTTCAGTTCCACACTTGCGGGTAAAATACAACTTTGCACCCTTGTATAACAAATAACTATTATTGTTAGGTGGTGGCACTCTGGGACCTGAAATAAAATATTTTTATTTCTCTCTATGGTCTTTCTAGTTACTTTGTGTTCAATTATTACTTTCATGAAAGCACAAGAGGCATTTCGTCTTAGGGGTGTGTACACCGGCCCTAATAGTAGGCACTACTTTGTTGCAGAAAAAAAAGAAAATACTTACAAACCTACAAACATATAGTAACAGGTCGGTGCATCTGTCACGCACCTTACAGCCGCTCACACACAACACTTAATTAGCGTATGTCATTTCATAAGCTATGAATGTCACTCCGTGCGTCCGTGCGTCTCTAGTCAGACTTTTGGGGTCCGTAGCGGAAGAAAAAACCCTTTGTAATTTTTGTTTTTTGAAATAATCAAATTTTACAAGCTTATTTCAGAGTTGCAAAAGCGCTTAGTTGATGCAACTTGTGACCAAAGGGCTGGCAGTTTTCTTTCTCAAAGAATCAGCATCGCTATTCGGCGAGGCAACGCTGCCAGCCTTTTGGGCACCATGCCACGGGGGCCTTATTTAGATTTAATTTAGTTTTAAGTTTTAGTTTATTTAGTTTTAGCTTAGATTAATTTTATTATTTAATTTTATTTTTAACGCACTGAATGAATTATTTTGGCATGAGGTTTTAGCTTAGTGTACTGCATTATAAGTTAATAATAATTAGGTACGAGGGGCGGCTGAAAAGTAATCTACCTAACAATGAAACAAAAGACAGTCGTGGTTATTTTTTTTTTATTTTTCTGTCCTTTTATATTTTTTTAGTCCCCTGCTAGTAAAACGCACTTATTAAATTTTTCAAATATTGAATTTAAACCATTAAAAAAAAAACTTACGGTTTGTCGTCAAAAAAGTCAGTAACCGCAGCCTTCATTTCGTCATCGGTCATAAACCTTCGTCCCCTGAGGTCTTTCTTGAGAAGTCTAAACAGAAAATAGTCACAGGCGGCTAAATCTGGACTATAAGGGGGGTGGTCAATGGTTTCGAAGCCATTGTCTTTAATTGCTAGCTTCGTTGTGCGGGCGGTATGCTTCTCATCCTTAAATTTCCACTGTAAAGACCCTTGCTTACTTTCCAGGTCCCATTGTCGAATCCAAGTCTCATCACATGTTACAATTCTAGAAATTATTTCTTCCTCTTTCCCTCGACTCATGTCCAAAAACTCTTCGCAACATTTGACACGCCTCTCCATGTCAAATGCAGTCAACATTCTGGGGACCCAACGTGCACTAACCTTGGACATGTTCAAATGCTCATGAATTATTTCATTGACTCGCTCTTTACTGACGCCCACATCTCTAGCTATCTTCCACTGCTTCACTAGTCGGTCCTCTAATATATTTTTTTCACCCTGGCTACATTTTCATCGGTGACGGCCGAAACTGGTCTTCCGCTACGATGATCATCTTCCAGGCTCTCACGACCTAACTTAAACTGCTTTGACCAAAACTTTATAACAAATTCGGAAGAACACGAACTGCCAAACACACGTAACATACGCTGTCTGATCTCCGAAGGCGTATTCCCTTCTTTAGTCAAAAACTTAATCACCGCACGCTGCTCGATTTTATCCATTTTCACTTTTTCTACCGACATGTTTGAAACAATTGTAGGAGACAAATAAACGTGATGCAATAAACAAATGAATGTAATACATTTTGAAAATAGAATAACAAACGAATATAAATCCATACCAGCCAGCATTATTTTTGTATACATTTCTGACCAAGGAGATTACTTATCAGTCGCCCCTCGTACGTGCCTATAAAATTGTTTGGTGACTAATGTCCTCTTGCAGCAAAAAATTAAACCCAGTTTTAGTGTTCAGTCCAGTTTAGTTGTGTCAAAATGTAAAACTGCCAGGCTTAAGACTTAAACTAAGTATAAATATTTGCTACAAGTGGCCGACATAAAAAGTATTGTAACTTGACATTTTTCTACGCGTAGAGTTTAACTGACAGTTTTTACATTTTATAATATTGCCGATGAAATTCCAATTTGAACTAAAATAACCAGCTGTGACAGACGGGCAGACGGACGGACTGAGTCGCACCATAAGGGTTCCATTTTACCCGACTGCAAAACGCAAAGGAGGGTAATGTGTTTATCAGCCTATGTTTGTATGTAAGAACGTGTAGGCCGATTTTAATGATAGTTATTATGATTTTGGTACGGAAACCTTAAAAACTGTTCAGTGAACCCACTCGTAATAGTTTCAACTCACGCTTGCCCCGTTTTTGTAACCATGCTATTTCTGTATATTAAGAAGTTGTTTCAACGCATAAGAAAACCTTTTTGTATACGCCTTTATTTATAGATGTTTGTTGTTCTGACTAGTTCTGATGACTTAACGGTGAGTAGTCTTTAAGACAACTAGATAGACTAGATTACCTACGTACTATTGTCCTAAAAAACGGTTATTTTTACTACACAGTGAGGATAACCCGTTTCGTGAGTGCGTTTGAACCGATGTGACTAGCTAGAACTTGTTTGACTTTTACTAATATAATGTTACCGTAAACGAGTAAATAAATAAGTAACTGAAAGTCGATTTAAACGAAGTTAAACTTGTTCTACGGATTAGACAACCATTATTTTATTACTATCTAGCAGTTGCTTGCGACTTCGTGTACGTATAGTTCGGTTATCGCTGTCCCGCGGGAACTATGTAATACAATTTTCCGGGATAAAAGATAGCCTATGTTTTAATCCAGGGTACAAGCTATCTTAATTCCAAATTTGAACTAAATCCGTAAAGCCGTTTCAGCGTGAACAGGTAACAAACATAAATATTATCCTTTAGCACGTTTAAATATAAAAAAATATCAACGCCAAATAAATTAAGTTTTTTTAATGTGATATGATTTACGATCTGTAAAATCCTCAATATTAAGCTAAATAACAAGTAACAACAACTCTTTTATAACATTTGTGACAACAAACTGAACGGTGACTAATTTTTTTTATCCTTTTTAACATAAATTATCTTAATTTTACGGCTCTAGTCTTAATTAAGTTCAACACGTTAAAAATATAATTAAGTTTTGTCACAGTAAAATTACGGATTGCTCACATCACGTATATAAATAATTTAACAAGATGAAGGATATTGTTTTAATTCCTGAGTGGGCGGGCTATGGCTGTCATTTCTGTTTTCTTGATTCAGTGCATATTTAGAAATTTGGTATTACGAGTAACAAAATAATACTTACTTACATTTAGCATAGCTTAGCATTTTAGATTTGCCATTAATTCAATCAATGATCACCCAATTTGTTAATTTTCCCTATTTGGTCGTTAGCCACTACCAATGTATAAAGTTGACGTCTCGTGATTGTACTCTGAAATGCTTGAGGGGAAGGGGGGAGAGAGTTTTTAGGATATAGTGGGAGGTTCTTTTGAAAAAAGTTTGGAAACCTATAATATCTGTGAACGTATCTATGAATTATCGTTGATGCATATTTGTCAATGTTTATAATAAAGCTAGACTCCGTGACCATCCCTGTTGAGACGTAGTCTTAATACGGTCTTAATCTATTTGTAAAACGTCATAGCCAGCTATTTAGCGGTTCAAATAGCGTAATTCGTCCAACAAAAGCCCTTCTAACCACTCTATGGGTATTATACAACTGTCATGCGTAGGAGTCGATGGAGCATGCGCGAGAGAAAGCTGCAAGGAACTTTCGTTTTTTCTATTAACGTTCTACTAATATGGGTAATCGTTCCGATTGGGTCATTTCGCACAAATTGACCATTGTTTTAAGAGAATAATAGATAGGTAATAGACAGATTAGTATAGTAGCTGTTGGGGTATCTATCTGCTTTCAAGTGATCGCATAATTTAAAAAAAAGCTCGGTGAGTTGTTATACATAATAGCCAAGAGCAATGAAAACTGTTTTTTCTACTCCTATATTATAATCTGTCAATTAAATGGTAAATAAGTATACAATAATAAGTCTGTTTCAAATTCTATGCTCTATGGTCAATATTCAGTAACACAATAACCCATTATACACTCGTGTGATTTATTATACAAACTCGCCCTTCGGGCTCGTTTTATAAACATACACACTCATGTATAATGACCTTGGTTATGTTACAGTTGCATAAAGTACTATTATCTAAACACATACCATAATTCCTCTATTATGCGTTTATAAACCATAGGTAAGGACCATCATTACTACAGTCAATTTTCGCTTTCAAAAATCAATACAATTTATAAATAGGCCTCAATTTAAATAATAGTTGATACGAAACGTCAGCTTGATATGTTTGTCTATGATTAAAAAAAACGGACACACAAACAGACAGACGGACGGACAGCGGAGTTTTAGTACTACTGTCCCGTTTTTTACCCTTTGGGTATGGAACCTTAAATAAAATACTTTGTGCCAAGTTTCTTGCTTCGCATTCTTCTTGGCAATCATGGTCTTTCCGAAAGCGCTTGTAGACTCAAAAAAATGACGTGTAAAAGACCATTCAACTGCCTATTTGCTGAATAAAATTTTGAATTTTGAATCGTTTCCGTTGGCTGCGCAAGCCAATACGGGAGCGGTTTTTTTGTAATGTCACAGTACAGATGTTCAGTAAATAATTTTGTATTGTATTGTATCACCACTTAACTTGGCTGTCCGAGCTCGAACCCACGCCTCGCCAGCTGCGGGCGTCGCGCTCGATAATTTGAGGGTACACACTATAAATAATTTGAAGAAACGGACCTCTGATTCCTGGAACCCATTTGCCCCGGGCGAGTCGTGAGCGCCGTTCTGCCCCGGGCAGTAACAAGGTTACGAAGTTTTTGTCTAAAATTTTTGGTAAAACGGAATGTTTTTATCCTTATTCAGTCAAAGACTTCCTCAAGATTGCTTTTCTTCTTGTTAGTTTTTTTTTATACGACAAGGCGAACGAGCAAGTGGGTCACCTGATGGTAAGTGATCACCACTGCCCATAGACACCTGCAACCCCGGGGGGCTTGCAGATGCGTTGCCAACCAAGAGGGCTGGGATGAAATGCCTCTTGTGCCTGTGATTTCGTCAGCTGTCTTACTCTCCACGCCGGAACACAACAGAGCAAACACTGCTGCTTACCAGCAGGATTAGCGAGTAGTTTTATTCTATAACGCAGCCTCGCTCGCATCCTGAAGCGCACTGTCACTTTACGGTACTGAATGATAGCCGATTTGACACTTCAACGCTGAAACGGCCAAGAATGTATGCCGGCTGCACACACTCGCCGAGACCGGGCGAGGCACGTATGTCGTCCTTTTCTTGCTTATAAGGCCCGAAAGGGACGACATGTCCGGTCTCGGCGAGTGTTTGCAGTTGGCATAGAGATTTTGGGTGTTTCGGTGACAAAGTGGTTTTGTTAATAAAAACGAACATTAATTCAAATCATCTTCTACGTATAAGACGAACGAAAGATTGAACTGTTCGATCCGACACACGGCATGAAAGAAGGAGACCTAAATAACCATCAAAGTCGTAACTAGTACAAAGATATGTTGTAGAAAAGAATCATCATTAAGTACAACTTTTATCGTAATAATGCATAACTCTCGTATTTAGAATACCTATTTTCAATACCGATATCAGAGAGAGGCTTTCGCTTGAAGAAAACTTGAACACTCTTTCTTATGTATGTTAAAGCAACTTGAAGTGGTTCGCTTTAGCAAAATTACCACGTGCCGTGTAAGCGATGCACAAATATTACGTACTCTGTCGACGTGGGGTCAGCGAGGAACAGAGAAAAAATGTACAGAAACATCATTATCATTATTAATAAAAAAGTGTGTCGATATGAATGAAGGCTTCAGTTTTTAAGACGCTGTTAAAAATTGTATCACTAGATTTACAATACGTTTGTGTGCATTTGTTATGCCCCAAATCAAACTCTTGGATCTTTTCTTTTCTCATAACGCCCAAGAGCTGTAATAGAGTGCACGGCGCGGCCCCATCAGAGGGTCGAGCACGACTTTACGAATGCTGCGTAACGTTACGGTTATCGTATCGAGATCGAGAAACCTCATACTAAATTTTAGTTCCAAATACGCTCACGGGCGGGCGCTGTTCCAAACGTCATACAAACTCGACAACATTTACTATTCGATTTTACGTGACGCAGATTTCGAAAAGTCGTGCTCGACCCTCAGCACTGCGCGCCATGTTTCCTCGTAAGTGTGATGACAAAACATCGTATATTTCACGGGCGGCGCAGGAATTACAAAGCACGGCTCAGCAAGCCATCAGTCTTTGACTTCGGGATTCCACTGCCTTGTTTGTAATTTATTGAATCAGACGTTATTTAACGGAGGTCCATATTTATGAACTAAAAACAATTACTTTGCTCACCCGCGACCACCTTGCCTTGCTTTGCCTTGTTTATAATTGCTTACTTACCGTCCTTAATGCACAATGTACTATTATATTCCATTGGTTCGATGGCCATTAGTAATTATGTATTATTCAACCCTCTGTTATATTTTAGTCTGCGGGGTCAGTATGGTATCGGCCTCGTGCGCCGTATCGCGGCAAGATCTCGATTGCTTTTACACTGCAACGCCTGAGTGGACGCGTGGACTATAAACTTACCTGATATACATATTTAGTGTGTTGGCTCGTGTAATGTAATCTGTGATTACAGATCTTGGTAGAGGGAAATTAAAAGGTTTAAGTTCGCTTATAAAGGAACGTCCATTGAAAGTATACATGTGGCTTAGGTATTTTTGTTTTCATTGATATGTAATTCAAATTTATTGAATCAGGCATTATTTCAGACATAACTGATCTGCACTACCATAATGATAATATTTTCAAACAATTGCAATTTTTGAGCCAGAACTCGATAAGCATTCCACCGTACGGCCCTTTATTATACTTACTTATTGTCAAAATAAATGACAATCATTTATGAGTTAAAATTATTTGCAAAAAATTACGATATTAATAAAGTTTTAACTTAACTTTCATAAACACTTAAACTTAAATTGAGGTTAATTTACGACGTAACAATTTAATGTTTTCACCCTAAAATATAGCTATAAAATGGCCCCGGCTTCAGCGTAGCGCGTATTTTTTATCGAAATCGAACTCATGCGCAACTAACGGAAACGCCATCTGTTATCATGGTTGTAAAACCATAAAAGTATTGTCGGTTATTAAAAAAACGGATAGCTCCAATTAAGTATGGAAGTGTGGAAGTAAATTAAAGTGTCTAAAAAAGTGAAAAAAAAATACATTGTACTGACTTTGCAAAATTCTAGGTACTTATGTTGCTCTTCCAATGACCACAGGTGTAAGACAGCTCCATCTGTGCGGCACGTACCACGTTTCATGCAGACCAACCTCACTTTGACATAAAGTAAAAACTGGCCCCTATTTCATCAACATTACAATTGTCAGTTTACAATGACAATTCGAACTAGATTTCCTTGCCAATATGAAGCGCGCTAAAACAAAAGCTCTTCAAGTCGGCAACTGACAACGAATTGTCAATAAGAATTGTTGAAATAGGGGCCGGGCAGCAGCTCAGCAGTACTGTGTTTTTGTACTTTAAACAAATAATAACATGATCTCAATTGAAAAATCTTTTTGTTTTTTTTTATTTTTTCCAATTGTTATTTTTTATTTTTACGGTCTTCCCGTGAATATCAATTATATTTTTAATAAAACTCACCGAAATATGAATACACAGAAAAAAAACCAGAAAAATACCAACCCCGGGAATCGAACCCGGAACCTCGACACTCCGGGTCGCGTGCCCACCCTTACACCAGAATTGGTATTTTTATTTGGGGTTGGTTTTTTTCTGTGTATTCATATTTCGGTGAGTTTATTAAAAACATGTTTTAAATAATAGCAGCTTAGCTTATTCGACAATCCTTAAATTAAAACATAGGTGGCAATAGGGAGCAGTAAGTGTCACTTCTATACTTAGTAATGAGCTAATAAGAACTTACGTTCTTTAATATTGTGGTGTCTCCCACGCCTTCCAATGAGGTTAAACAGGTAATCTCCTATTCCCTTGAGGATAATGAAATGCGTTCTTTACTGCGTACAGGGCGTTTACACACGCATGCATTTCATAACAACTGTAAAGACAGTTGACATACAATACAAAGATTTGCACGCATTCGCAGTAGGGCTGTGCGAAAATTATTTATCGATTAGACGAACATAATATTTATTAGACATAACGAAAACGGGTTATTGACCGCGATTACCTTTCCCCGTGATCATGATGCATGCAACTGCATCGAAATATCGGGAGCTCATCAAACCTATAAGTTAATCGCGGTCAATATCCCGTTTTCATTATGTCTAATGCAATTAACCGCGAATCATTTAAAACTGTTATAATATTTATTGTTCTTTGTTAAAATTATGTTCATAAATCATTTGTTACTCGTTTCGCTGATACATTTTTTAAGTGTAATAGCATTTTTCAAATGAAATTCAAAATTTAAAAGAAAATGGTAAGTCGGTGGTTAATATGCTCTTTTACATGTTATTTTTTGAGTCTAGCAACGCTTTAGGAAAGATCATGATTGCCAAGAAGAATGCGTCCCAAGAAACTTGGCAGAAACTAATTGAAATGAAATGAAATGAAAATGAAATGAAAAAATCTTTATTATAAATGTTAGGTATCACTTACTTACTCGCTACTAAACATTTGAACTTAATTTTTAATTTAATTTTCATAACGTGAGTAAGCGTTGTCTGTTCCCCGTACTAGTGAAAACTGTATCACGGTGGAATCACAGGACACACCATCCCTTAACTTTTATTAAAACCGAATGTTAGTATTATTAAGAGTAGTAAGAAAATTCAATAATACTTGAATAATTAGGTATACTCGCAATCAGATTGTGAAATGAGGGTGAGCAGAGAAATATCAATAACTGACCGCCGGTAGCATGCTCGATGATTTAAGATGTAAACACGTAGTTTTTAATTAACGTAATTTTTTAGAAAAAACAAAAAGCATCAAAAGATACTTGTCGCTTTCGTACCTTGTTGCTCTAGCAGATACATAACAAAAAGTAAAGCCGCTTTCAAAAAAAACCTCAGAAAAAAACCATAAAATAATCCCCAAAAAGCCATGAGTTTTATGGCCTAGCAGAAATATGAAGTCGGTGCGGTGCTAGCGGAATATTCTTGGAATGAAGCACCGACTTCATATTTCTGCTAGGCCATAAAACTCATGGCTTTTTGGGGATTATTTTATGTTTTTTTTCTGAGGTTTTTTTTGAAGGCGGTTTTACTTTTTGTTAAAAGATTTTTTATTTCACAATTTTTAGTTACGTTAATATTTAAAATATTATCCTCCAACTCCTAACCGTTAACCTCCATCATCACCTCATCAACACGAGATGATGACTACCAGACCCAAGTACTTGAATAGCTTTCGAAAATATATGAAACACATGATACGTCCCTATAAAATTTGAGGGTTGCGTTCGATTTCCCTGGGATCTCATCATCAGACCCTGACTTGGTGACAATGGGACCAACTAGAAAGTATACGCTTTAAAACAAAAAAATATTTTTTGATATCGGTAAAGCCGTCTTCGACACATAAAAAAAATATTCCGACGAGTTGAGAACCTTCTCCTTTTTTTGAAGTCGGTTAAAAACACCATACGTGATGGACAAATGTACAAAATTTTATAAAATATTTCTGATGCTGACTGTACATACATTGTTAAATAACGGAAGGAGTTAAAAAGATACCAAAACTTTAAGGTTACAACATCATTGTTATGCAGCGAATTAAATCTGAAGAGAATACCAAAGACATAGTACTTAAAAGATAATTCATTTGCCACTTTGACAGCGGCTGTGCTCTTCATTGTTGCTACTAATTCTATTGCTGCATAGAGCCTCTTTAATGCCGGGCCGTGACCACGCGACCTGCGCGCGCGCACCATTGACCCGTGACTCACCGCGCGTTATTCGCTTGACGGACTGTATCTAGCTTGAAAGCGCTGGTAGACTCTGGTAGAGTCGGACTCGTGCACGAGGGTTTCGCATAAAGATTTTAACGTTTTAGCCCAGTGTTTTAAGAAGTGCAGTGTTAGCAGAGTCGTGCTCCTAAGCAAAATGTACGCAGTGTGGGGTCATCTTATATTGGTCTGTGAAATCTACAGACAGACATAAAAATTTAAGATTTTGAGAATTTTCTGAGTGGTTTTGCTGTAAGAGTAAGAATAAGTACCCTTCAGGTCTTTGGGGTACGGCAATTTGTATGGAAACAACCTTTTTAATAACTGTATCTTAAGTTTGATTTTTTCACAGCTTCAAAGGACTGCAGGCTTGAGTATTTGATATTAATTTCAACAGACAGACAGACAGACAGACAGACAGACAGACAGACAGACAGACATACAGACGGACTGACGGACAGATGAAGGGACAGACAGACAGACAGACAGATCGACAGACAGACGGACAACAAAGTGATCTCCTATAAGGGTTCCGTTTTTTCCTTTTGAGGCACGGCACACTAAAAAATTACGTGTAAACGAGCATTCAACTGCCTGTTTGCTGAACAAAAATACGAATTTAGAATTTTTGTCGAGGTTTGATATGCTGGACGGACTGTACATATAACAAACCAGACTAAGGGACAAAATTAAATTTGCCGTTGGAAAACTGCTGTCCTGATGCATCGAATGTCGTGGCCGGTTTACCAACAACAAGTAAGTTCTTAATCGCAAAAAAACTACAAATTCACGGTTTTCGATTTTTTTTTCTCTACTTGTGTTGGTAGACCTTGCTTCGTGACAAACTTCATGATTCTAGGTCAATCCGAAATATTGAGTTTTTGGGTTTTGATTTACTTTACATTGGCAAATGGACAAATGGAAATCCTTAAGATAGTCTTGTAGTTTTCGTGTAGTTTTACAAGAATAGCGCTACCTACATCGTTGTAATAGGCGTACCCGTAGCCTTGAAGTTGTGTGTGTGAACATTTTATTATTAGACATATGGAACGAACGTGTGAAAATGTGCCCGCTAGGTAAACGAACTTTTGGTAACGTTACGCAACTTGAAGTCTTATTTTGATTGAGATAAAGGCGCGGTGAGATATGGCTGTTGAAGTTTTTTAAGTAGGCCCATTAAATTTGGGTTTATTCGTTCTAAGACTTCAATCAAACGTGGCTTAAATAATTGCGTTTGAAGTTATATAAATGCGAACATAAAACGTGGAATTGTAAGTTGCAGTGGTTTTTTAAATTTACTAATATTTCTCCTAATAATATATTTTTTTAATGTTTTTCTTCAACGTAAAACGTTTCTTTATATCTTAGATATTTATTTCTATATTTATGACCATTCGTAACCCTTATCACAACAAGACAAGGTGCACAAATAACTCATCTCCTTTCGTCTGTATAAAGCTTTTAAACAAAGGATACCTAAAATCAGCTGTTTTTATAGCTCATGATTAAACTTTCATAACTTTTTTTTATATTTTTAATCAAATTAGCAATCAATAAACGAATAAACAAAGTTGCAAGAGCCTCTTACATTTTTATAACATTCCCATAAATTGTCCGACCAATTATAAAACCGTTTCTCAAATCTTGAAGCAGCTTTACATTTTTATGTTTACATTGTTTTTGTACCGGAGTTTGTTTTATAGCTTTTATATGTTTATTAATAACGGTAAAACATATCAGTTACAGTCAAAGGATTGAGGAATATACAGATTAATAGATAGTTAAATCTAAAAAGCCCGATAGGGGAGATGGTGAAATTGATTGGGCTTAATGCTTGACAGATTGTACCAATAATAACGCGCTATATTTTATGAACCGATTAAGAGGCTTTAACGAAAACTGTTTCTTAAATCGTTATATGATTATTATACAATATAATTACCTAAAACTTCTGAAACTCGTTCATAGCCATCCAAAACAGCGACAGATGTCTAAATCATGGCAACCAACAATTTCTATTACATATTCCTCCCCATTTGTTATTTGTGAATAATATATTTAAATAACAATAACAAAACGACGCCGTATTTTATGTTATGCAAATGAGACAATCATCTTAACACTAATAGTTAGAAACCCACTCTGAATGGTTAATGTGATAATTTAAACTAAATAATGTGCGGACATTTCACTGAGAATAGTCGAAAAGTCTGAGAATTAAAGACAATAGAACTCTCTCATATTTAGTGTTGAAAAACATGATTGTTATTTAGTGTCGGTCTTGCAATTAGCCATCGGAAAGTTTTATTTGAAGATGCGATACTTTCTCAAACTGTGTAATTAATTTGCACAAAATTACGTAATTAAATTAACAGCATACTTAAGTTGAATAGTAAAGCTTTGCTTGATCAATTTCAGGTAAGTATGGAAAACCGTCCTTAAGAATTGGAATTTGGAATTCCAAATACAACTCATAACATAACCAAGTCGCATACACAAAGCTTGCGCTATTGGTACTAAGCAACGAATAAACATAGGCACTTATATGAATTCGATTTGGCATTTACTTATTTATAAAATATTATACATACTTTGACATTTTATTTTACTGTATCTTGCATTCATTATTATTGTATTTTGTTTTTCTTCACGATCTTTTTGTGAATTTCTTATGTAATTTTCAATAAGAACTATACCTATTTTATTATATTCTTATTCTTCTTCTTATTCTAAAAATACATCTGCCCCGACCGGGGATCGAGCCAGGGACCTCAAGCTTCGTAGTCTGGTTCTCTAACCACTAAGTATATTACATCTATATTAGTTTTTTCTTCGAGTCCATATTTGGCGCTATTGGTTGAAGCAGAGGACTCAGTGTCATTGGCAGTCCTCTGTCGCTCTTGGTTTAACTAGAGTCTGACCAGTGCCCTAAGCACGACTTGTCGAATCCTGCGTTACGTTACGGTTATCGTATCGAGATCGAGAAATCTCATACAAAATTTTATCCAAATACGCTCACGGGCGGGCGCTGTTCCAAACGTCATACAAACTCGTTATAGTTTACTGTTCGATTTTACGATACGCAGGATTCGACAAGTCGTGCTTAGGGCACAGGCTCCTATTTCACCAACTTTACAATTGTCAGTTTTCAATGACAATTCGGTGTCAACTGCTGACTTGAAGAGCTTTTGTTTTAATTCAAATTTTGTTTTAATTATTTATTTTCAATTAAAATGAATCATTGTGTTAGTGGACAGGCTTATTTCTAGAGTTAGTAATAAAATTAAAATACAATTTAAAAATATAATAAATTAGCCAGAAGTGTGGAGTTGCATCCAGTTCTTGAAAAACGGCGAATTCCACCGATCAGTCAGTGCGCTTAGGATTCATTTCATTTCATCATTCAGTTTTAGCGCGCTTCATATTGTTAAAGAAAAAGATAGTTATAATTTGTTAGTTGGTACTGGCTGGTCAGATTCTTCACCTCTTAAACATTTCTCAGTCAGTTCAACACAGATTACTTAATAGTTATGTTCAACTACCACTGACTGTTCTTGACTAGGGGCACTTTGAAATGACGTCACTGTTAATGTAACACTCATAATGCGTCACTAATTGTGTGGCGATTTATGTGATCCAGGTAATGGCGGTAAGTGGTCGATGGGGACTGGAAGCTTTGTTTTTATGTAAAACGTGAAGTATTATTTTGTGTTTCTTTCCACGGAGATGTAAAAAACGAATTGAGAAGAAGTCAGTCCGTGTTTTTTTAGTTATAAAGTGAGTATTTGATACGACGCGACAACTACTTCAAGATAAGGAAAGATATGATTCAAGTAATGCTAACTTTGAACAAAAAGACTACAACCAAATACAGACACAACACTTAAAATTAAAAACATAGCAACTAGCTTTCCTGTTACGGCAAAAGGCACAGGATCAGAGATCAAAGGGGCTACTCAGAAGTTCGAAATTCTAAGTTCGTATCAGACTATCCTGCTCACGCTAACATAGTTAACACGAAAGCGACAGGGACAGTCTGATACAAACTTCGAATTTCGAACTTGGGAGTATGGACTCCGCTAATGTTGCGCTTGCGCAGGAACTGTTTATTAATTACGGTTAAGTATTTAGCTATTATGGTTCTAAAGATACAGCCTCGTCCTGAAGCAGACGCAGGGATAGACGGACAGCGGGAGGCTTAGTAATAGGGTTCCATCGGTCCTGTTTGAGTACGGAACCCTAAAAAATTAAAACCAACACATTCCAAAGTAAACAGTAAACCAGTTGTAAATTCTACATGATTCTGGAATGGACTCCGAGCACTAGAATGACGGGAATGCTCACGTTTTGCGACAAGAACACGATTATCATCTGCATGCCGCGGACATGACGAAAATATAACTGTCTTTTACGTCTAGCCGTTTTGCTTGTACACTGACTAAGACCGACTTATACGTAAAGTTATCCATGAATTATTGAGTTACTGTTTGACCCGTGATGACGGAAATCACCCTTTTTGTGAAAGTTAATAGGAGGTAGAGTCGAGGAAATTAATTCCTGACTCACCATAGAACATTTTCATAGTAAAAGTCATAACGATTTTCCTTGTCAAGCTATGCGATGTCACTATGACGTTTACTGTGAAAAAGTTCCATGGTGGGTCAGGCATTAATTTCTTCGACCGTAGTACCGGTCCTCTCCTGTTGACCCGATACGGGTCAAGTTTTTTTTTCATTCATAAAAAAAAATCAGAAATTGCTTTGAGCTATGTTGGATTCGATTATAATGGATTTAAATTGTATTCCGATCTAAAAAAAATAACAAAGAATTAAATACGTACTTAATTTTAAAATTTTCCTTCGGTAAACGACCAGACCACATCCAGACCAATACAGAACAAACCAGAAATAATGAAATAAAAACGGATCACTCACGTATATAAGACGTATCACACGTATCAGGTACTTATTTTTTTATTTTATTAACTTAATTCGAATTGTAATCTATGGACGTAATAATTTATTTTGTATTGCTTTGCAGCGAATTAACGCACTAATTTAAATGACATGTGATAATACCTTATTACGAAAAAATGACTATGAGTATGAGTAAGTCGAGTTTAGCCCGACATTTTTACTGACTAATTCGTAGTCCTTGCTCTACGGACTACGAATTAGTCCGAATCATGTCCAGATAACTCGACTTATATACCTACGTGATTATATTTGATTTATAATTATGATTGAGTCTCACGGTAGTCTCATGTTAAAAGTAACAAATCAGAAGCCGCGTTCTACCATATCCGCACACCGCGCACTGTGTACAAAAACTTGAAATTGAACCCTATCATGTATTTTTATAAGCCCTATTTCTGCATGTAGCAATGGCACAAAGACGGCATAATAACAATTAGTATTGACATTCGTATAACACAGCAAGATGCGTACACAGGGGAAGGTATCTGAGGGTCCAGCACGACTTTACGAATGCTGCGTAGCGATACGGTTATCGTATCGAGATTGAGAAACCTCATACTAAATTTTAGTTCCAAATACGCTCACGGGCGGGCGCTGTTCCAAACGTCATACAAACTCGACAACGATTACTATTCGATTTTACGTGACGCAGGTTTCGAAAAGTCGTGCTCGACCCTCTGCGCGAAACTACACTATTTAAGACCAATAAATTGTTTTCTTTTCTTTCTTTTCCTTTGTAAATCTAGTGCCAGTGATTTCCTCGGCTGTCTTACTCTCGACACCGGAACACAACAATGCAAGCGCGGTTGCGTAGCGGCAGAGTTATCGAGTAAGATGGTGGTAGCGATCCGGACGGACCTCGCACGATATCCTACCACCTGCAAATTTAAAGAAGCTAGTTTGTTTTTAAAGGGCAATAAGTAGGTTGACTAGTTCTTATACTTTGAACGGCCTTTCAGAATCAATGTTAACATTACTGTTTAAGTAACGTGGTTTGCGATCAAGGACCAGCATAAAACCAAGAGGACTGCCAGTGTCTTTACGATGTCGCGTTCCTTTGAAATAATAAGCCTGCTGTAGCTAGTTTTACTACGGAGGGGTATCTGTACCATTCATTTGGCATGACATTTAGAACTCTGGCTAACACACAGACATCACAGACGCCATGTAAGCAGCTGTCAAGCGTACCCGATGTTTATTTGTGTACCACACAGCCTGTAGCCAGATGCCCATTGGTCAATTCTGTAGCCAATTTACCCGGTAAAAAATAGAAGCATCGGTCGTCTCTAGGTAGTCATTCAAATAAAGTGTCACTGAATGAGATCGGGTTATAGTTTTCTTAAAAGGGTGCTCCCTCACACATTCAAATACTGACGCACACTACAGATCAAAAAAACGGTACGACTCTTGAAATCGGAGCATACAGTTGTCTCTTTTTAAAAAAGGGCATTAGTTACATTAGCGAAGGGTATAACTATACGGCCATAAGTTTACCTTCCATCTATTGACTTCATTAATCTGAGGGCTAACACAATAGCGCCATCTAAATTCGTTTTTTCTTTCAGTTTATAGATGGCGCTATTATGTTAGCCAGAGGTCTAAGTGTCATACAAAACTAAAGGTACAGAGACCTCTCTATAGTGAAAGTAGCTACAGCAGGCTCATTATTTTACAGGAACGCGACATTGTATAGCCATTGGCAGTCCTCTTGGTTTTATCGTCCTTGTTTGCGATTTACCGCGTCTGTACATAATACTATGAGTCAGAGGAGAAAAATGCCCTAACTCCACGTAGTTCAATATGAAAAATTTAAGTTTGAAACTTTTGCAATAGCGTTCCCTTTGAATCACGGACAATATTTGGCTAGGCCGTTTCTCTTCTGGTTTATTACCACTGTGCTTGAGTCGTTCCCTCGTAATACATGAACATAAATATTATTAACACGTTTTTATACATTGTAATATAATCGTGGACATTAAAATGATGTTGGCTGTTGATTGAAGTATGAAATTGACAGTTAACAAAAAATACAGGTAGTGTAAGACTGTGGCTGCATAATTTAGTAGTTTCGATAAGTATTTTAATTTTGTGTGCAAGATTATTTATTCGTCGTCGTCGTCATCAGCCTATTTAAAGTCCCACTGCTGGGCACAGGCCTCCTCTCAGAATATAGTTCCCACGCGGGCCCCGTGCGGATTGGGAACTTCGCACATACCATTGAATTACTTCGCAGGAGTGTGCAGGTTTCCTCACGATGTTTTCCTTCACCGAAAAGCTCATGATAAATTACAAATGTAACTTCGCACATAAATTCCGAAAAATTCAGAGGTGCGAGCCGGGGTTTGAGCCCACGACGCTCTGCTTGAGAGGCTATCGCTTCTCAAGCAGAGGGTCGTGGGTCGGTCAAACCACTAGGCTATCACGGCTTTTTATTATTTATTATTTAGAACCTAGACTATTTACTATTTTTGATTTATTAATTGGAATAATACTTTTCTTAAACACGTTAAATGGTCTGTTTTAATGTGACTCTATCGGTAATTAGTGTTAAAATATTTGTACTTTGAAATGAATTTGAAATGACAAATCTGGTGAAAAATTAACCTACTATTAGTTTGTACTAAAGTACGCTAGCACTTACTCTTTTAGACTACAATAGTAAATTAGTATACTTTTCAATGTTCTATCGAAAACCCTTCACACATTTGTGTTAAGGCACACCTTTTACTTAACATATTTTGATAAAACTTGCGTAAACGAGTAGTCAGGCTTTTACGATTATAGTCACACTTAACACAGCTTGTTATTGCCTTGATTGCATACTTGTAATGTGATTCTGCTACCTATTTTAATATACATACATAATTTTAGATAGGTAGGGTAGGGTTCTGGTTTGGGATGCGACCTGTGTCAATACAGTAGCACCCTCACATCTCCAGGGAACCACACAAAAAGCTGGTGCGGCGGCAGAAACGGCCGAAAATAGAAAAAAATCTAAGTATCAATCTCTCGGTCCGAATTATAATTTTGTTCCTGTCGGGTTTGAAACTTTGTGTCCATGGGGTCCCAGCGCTTACAAGCTTATTTCTGAGTTGCAAAAGCGCTTAGTTGATGCAACTTGTGACCAAAGCGCTGGCAGTTTTCTCTCTCAAAGAATCAGCATCGCTATTCAGCGAGGCAACGCTGCCAGCCTTTTGGGCACTATGCCACGGGGGCCTTATTTAGATTTAATTTAGTTTTAAGTTGTAGTGTATTTAGTTTAAGCTTAGATTTAATGTCATTGTAAATTGCTTTTATTACGTAAATATATCTGTTGTTTTAGATAAGTATACAGAGTTTTTAAGTTTATGTTATTTAAGCGATAAGGTATTTTTTGGTAAAATTTATCATCATTTTTATAGTTCGCCATGTCGAAGAGTAAAATTAAATTTTGTCATCATCAATATAAGGTACTAAAAATGAAGTTTCTAAATAAATAATCTTTTTAATGTCCCTGACAAAAATGTTCACATCATATTTCATTTCGATTAGTAGACCATGTTAGACCATGCTGGAAAATCATAGTTTTTTACGTTTTAAGCAATTTTTAAGTGGCCTAATATTCTAAAGTAATCTATCTATACCTATAAAACAGTACCGTGACTGACTGACTGACAGACAACGCACAGCCTAAACCACTGGACCTAGAGACTTGAAATTTGGCAAACATACCTTGAGTATCCAGGTATGCTAAGAAGGGATTTTTCGAAATTCCCACGGGATAGGGACTAGCCCATTTTGAAATATTTCACAGGGGCAAAGCTGCGGGGCATAAGCTAGCTATTTTATATGAGGGTCATAGATAAATAACAGATATTAAATGATATTCTACGTACTTCTCAGAACCGACAGTAAACATTATGCTATCGCAATAAGAGGGTCGAGCACGACTTTACGAAAGCTGCGTAACGTTACGGTTATCGTATCGAGATCGAGAAAACTCATACTAAATTTTACTTCCAAGTACGCTCACGGGCGGGCGCTATTCCAAACGTCATACAAACTCGACAACGTTTAATATTGGACTTTACGTTACGCAGCATTCGTAAAGTCGTGCTCGACCCTCAGCCGTCAAACATAGTAAGCACTATGCCTCCGCTACACGCTTTATTATGTTTTCGTGTCGACTCATAATGCCCGATTTGCATCTGTGCCACATCCTCAAATGAAAATTATACACGACCTCTTGCAAAGCAAAATGATTCCATGCAAATTGCAATTGTGTGCCAATTTTGAATAACTGTAATTTGTAATTTAACTGTTGCTATTTATTCCGTAAAAAAACCTTTTATTTTAGTTAAGAATTGAGTGCACATTTCGAATGGGAAACAGTAAAATTTCACCCTTTCAATTTACAATAAGTGTATGTATTATGGTTCAGTTTATCGTCAGACATCGTAAACTTTTAATCGTTTTATCTTAACGTGTTATTTTTGCGGTTATAGTCTTTCCACATTTTTATTAAGGAAATAAATTAAGCAAATTGATTTACATTTACATCGATGCTATATAAAGTAAAAACAGCATAGTACTTATTATTACTAATGATTAAATAATAATAAATTAAAGGAAATTTCAGCAAACAAAGCCTATTATTCCCTACACGAATACTTAGACATTAATTTGTAGTATTTAAAAACACAAAACACAAACACAAACTTAAACATGCACGACAAAAGTGTAGCTGAATGTGTTATTAATTACTAATAGAGTTAAGATAAATATAGCTAAGTACTATTTTGCAATGCCCTTGCAGGGTGCATGTTTGAATCATTATCCATTTATAACACCATGTAATTTTACAACATGTAAGCAATAAATCATTTGAATTTGAATTTAATGTTATTATAAGCCTTTTTCCCCGTTATTGGAATACACAGCGGCAACTTAGCTCACATTTAGCTACACTTCAATGTTAACCAATCATGTTCTTAGATTAGACAGATTCACTAATACATTTATTTATGTTAATTAGCAAATGAAACCCGAGACTTAATGTCAAAGTGACGGGAGGTCCGAGGTTCAGTAGTGTCAGTAGATTTGCAGACAAATATAAAAATTCCTAGTTTATTTATTTACTACCTTCAAGTGGCAAGATGTTTAACAATTTTGAGAGATCGTATCCTTGTAAGGTATATGTATTGGGGATTAGTTTGTGCTTAGGCAAAAAATAAATAATATTTATTGAGGTAACAAAATAATTGAATGAATATTTGCGGGTGGTAGGACCTTGTGCGGGGTCCGTCCGGATCGCTACCACCATCTTACTCGCTAATCCTGCCGCTAAGCAGCACTGCCTGCACTGTTGTGTTCCGGTGTGGAGAGTAAGACAGCCGGTGTAGTTACGGGCTCAAGAGGCATTTCATCTTAGCCCTCTAGGTTGGCGTTGCGGGTGTCTATGGGCAGTGGTGATCACTTACCGTCAGGTGACCCACTTGCTCGTTTGCTTTCCTCGTCGTATAATTTTTTTTTAAATTTCCTCGAGTTTCAATTCGACGGTTTGGCAAAGCGGCAATTTCATAAGTAAAATACTGTTTTTTTATACGACAAACAAGCAAGTGGGTCAGCCTGATGGTAAGTGATCACCACTGCCCATTGACACTCGCAATCTCGAGGGATTGCAAATGCGTTGCCAACCTAGAGAGCTAAGATGAAATGCCTCTTGTGCCCGTAATTACACCGGCTGTCTTACTCTCCACACTGTAACACAACAGTGCAACCACTGCTGCTTAGTGGCAGGATTAGCGAGTAAGATGGGGGTAGCGATGCGGACAAGGAACTCTAGTTGTGGATATCATTTGCATCTTTAGTTTCTTGTAGTACGATCTACTTGTTACACGGTATTTTGCAAGTTTTCTACATTCTGTCTGAGATAAGATTCGATCAATTTACCGTGGAGTTTTGCATCTTAAGCTGACAGGAAATCCTTAATGACAGTTATACTGGTGCTTAGTACTTGGTAATAGAGAGACATGATTTTTAATTAATTGCAAGTTCCGTACAGCGCTAACGAGTGCTTCATCTAAGTAGTCTCAATAATTATAAGGATTAAACTTATGTTAAAAGGTTTATCCTACATCCCATTCATGGAAATTATCATACCTATACTTAACTGCTATATTTTTTCAGGTATATTCGTGCAACACCGACATATTTGGATTCTTTAACTACTGAACCTGCCAGAGCCAAAAGGTAAAGGTACTCATGACATTATTCTTCCACTAGACTTTTTGTTCCCAGAATTTATTTTGTTCTTGCTCTGCAATGTACTAAGCAGTTCGTGTCAAAGTTAAATGCGCCTGGAGTCTTCACTCCAGGCGCATTTGACTTTGACACGAACTATGAGACACTTGTGGGAAACGAGCTGCACGAACTTACTGTTATTTATTTATTTATTATCAAAACAATTTTACAGCATTACAGCAAAGCCAATGCGCTATAGAATCTAAAAATAAACGACTCACAATACAAAAAAAGTACATATAAAAATTAAAACAAAACATTACAACTATATTTAGGGAGTTTTAAATGTTGAAATGAATGTCGTAATGTTGTTATGTGAGAGCAGGCTTCTATTTCACCATCTTTATGATTGTCAGTTTTATATGACAATTCGAACTGAATTTCTTTGACATAATGAAGCGCGCTAAAACTAATGCTCTTCAAGTCAGCAGTTGACACCGAATTGTCATTGAAAACTAACATTGTAAAGTTGATAGGGGCCAGGACCCAGAAGAACGTCGCAAGCGCATTTAAGTTTGAAGCCTTCTGTAGGTACTTACTCATCTAAGCTATCTTACAGTTTTTAGTACAGGCAAAAATAGCAATCAAAATTATTTTAAAAACAAAGTGGAATCTAAAGTTAGCGACGGAGACCTGAAGGGGGCCGCGCGGTTACTTTTTTCCAGTGACGTACTATCTCCAGATAATAGCGACACACTCTCGGCCTTACAAACTAAACACCCTCGAGCTCCTACAAACGCATACTTTTTGGACCCGCCTACGTCGCCCGATGTTTGTTTAAACATTCACGAGAAAGACACAGTGAATGCAATCTATTCATTTAAAACCGGTTCTGCAGCAGGTCTTGACGGACTTGCTCCCCAACACCTAAAAGACCTTACCTCTCACTGTGTGGGCGACGCAGGCAAACATTTAATCCTCGCTTTAACAAAATTAATAAACCTCATGCTGTCTGGCAATGTTAATCCCGAAATAGTTCCCGTTCTTTATGGAGCCAACCTAATTGCGCTCACTAAAAAAGACGGAGGTGTCAGACCCATTGCGGTCGGCTCTACATTTCGGCGATTAACTTCTAAAATTTCAGTTCGTCACATAGTTTCAAAATTGCAACCTCAGTTTGAACCAATTCAATTAGGTTTCGGTACTAAAGGTGGGTGCGAAGCGGCAGTCCATGCCCTGCGCACCTACCTTAATAACGATCAGTGTGAGGTTTTACTCAAAATTGACGTCAAAAATGCATTTAATTCGGTAAACAGGGACACCTTGCTCACAGAAATTAGGAATAATATTCCGGAAATTTATAATTACCTACTTAACTGTTATCATGAACCTTCTAAATTAATGTACAAAAGCAACGAATTATCTTCTGAAGTCGGCTGTCAGCTGGGTGATCCCCTCGGACCAGCCATTTTCAGTTTAGCCATTAACCCCATCATTCAAAATTTAAAGTCCAAATTTAACGTATGGTATCTTGATGATGGTTCCCTAGGAGGTGATGCAGTTACGGTACTTTCAGATCTCTCAGAAATTATAAATAAATTTAAGGCCATTGGTTTAGATCTAAACTTTAATAAATGCGAACTGTTCATAAACAACGCGATCCGATCCGATCTCTTCCAACATTTTAATTTACTTTGTCCAAATATCAAAATTGTCGATAAGCAAAACTTAAGCCTCCTAGGGTCACCAATCTTCGACGATGCCATTCCAGATTTAATCGCAAAAACTGTTTCAAAATTTCAAAATTCTGCAGACCGGCTGCTGGAAATCAGTGCTCACACTGCTATCACTATTCTAAAATTTTGCCTTTTTGTGCCAAAATTTACTTATTTGCTTCGTTGTTGTCCCTTTTGGAAACATCAAAATTCTCTGACCTTAATTGATTCCCTTATGAAAACTTCTTTGGAATCTATACTTAACTTACAATTCAATGGGCAATCTTGGACCCAGGCTTCCCTTCCTATCAGATATGGTGGGCTAGGTATCCGCAAAATTTCTAGTGTTGCTTTACCAGCGTTCCTATCATCTGTCCACAGCACGTCCACCCTCGTAGGTAAAATCCTAAAGGATTGTCCTTCAAACTACGAGACGACGGGTTTGGTCGATGCTAGGAATGCTTGGCTAATGGCTTGTCCGGGTGAAAATCCTCCCGCTTATCCAAATTTCCAACGGAGCTGGGATGACACACTATCCAAATTAACTTATTCTAATATTCTCAGTTCCAGTTCAGGCCCAGACCGCGCAAGGCTTTTGGCTGTGGCAAGAAAGGAATCCGGTGACTGGCTTCATGCTTATCCTTCCGTTAACACCGGAACCTTTCTTGAGCCTGAAACACTGAGAATTGCAGTCGGGCTAAGACTGGGTGTTGCGCTGTGTTCACCACACCGTTGCCTCTGTGGCACCAATGTGGACGAAACGGGACACCATGGTCTTTCCTGTCAAAAGAGCGCCGGCCGTTTCTCCCGTCATGCCGCGCTCAATGACATAATCCGCCGGGCTCTTGCCTCTGCGAACGTGCCGGCCATTTTGGAGCCAAGCGGCATTGCCCGCGACGATGGCAAAAGGCCGGACGGTATGTCTCTGATTCCCTGGAGAATGGGTAGGGTTCTGATTTGGGATGCGACCTGTGTCGATACAGTAGCACCCTCACATCTCCAGGGAACCACACAAAAAGCTGGTGCGGCGGCAGAAACGGCTGAAAATAGAAAAAATTCTAAGTATCAATCTCTCGGTCCGCATTATAATTTTGTTCCTGTCGGGTTTGAAACTTTGGGTCCATGGGGTCCCAGCGCTTACAAGCTTATTTCTGAGTTACAAAAGCGCTTAGTTGATGCAACTTGTGACCAAAGGGCTGGCAGTTTTCTCTCTCAAAGAATCAGCATCGCTATTCAGCGAGGCAACGCTGCCAGCCTTTTGGGCACTATGCCACGGGGGCCTTATTTAGATTTAATTTAGTTTTAAGTTGTAGTTTATTTAGTTTAAGCTTAGATTTAATGTCATTGTAAATTGCTTTTATTAAATAAATTATTATACTTCTTCCAAGAAAAAAAAAAAAAAAAAAAAAAAAAAAAAAAAGCTATAAGTAAAATTGTAGAAATACCGTATTCTCCTATTCATTAGCATTAGGCAAATGTTCTAGTTTTCAATGCGTCGACTGTCCACCGTAATACAAGACAACATTGTTGCTCCAGTATTTCAAAATACTTAATTAAATTACGGTAGAAACTGATACATATCTTATATAATATGCTAATTTAGTAAATAAAGCCGAGCAAAGCTTAAAATGCTAATAATAATGACCTTAACAGACTTTAGAGTCGAGCTGTTGTGTAGGTCAGGTTCGGTAGATGTTAACTCACGAAGTCTCCTAGGTTTTGAATGTATTTAGAGTGTATTGTGTATTTTGTGGGGTCCGCTTATTTCGTCGAAATTTTTTAGTCATAATGTAATGTTTGCCATAATCCATCACTAGTCATAACTCTTCTTTTCTCTGAAACCGTAAAAATTTCAGGAATTTTGTAATGGTCATTCTGTAGAACTGTATAGGTTTGTTTAATAATAATCCTGAACAATCAACTGTTTCAGAGAAAAAAACAGTTACGACTAGTGATAAATTATGACAAGCATTACATTATGAATTTCAACAGTATGGGAGAAAATATAGACCCATATATTGTTGTAGTGTGCGTTCGTAAGATTTGGAGATAACTAAAAATGATGTGGACATATTCAAGACAATGTTGACAGACAAACGGTCGACAAGAGGGACATCTTTATGCATAAGTATTTAGTTAGGACGATTGGATTAATAAAATTCATAATGGATCAATTGACAACTTTAACCTTTATTGACAAGGTTTAACCCATAATCTGATAATATCAAAAAAAATGTCTTAAGCGTTTTTAACAAAAGCAAAAAGTTGAACAGCGATGCCGATTCGCTGGGAGAAATAGCTGCCAGCCCGTTCAGTAGCGTCGATCAGGGGATTTTGCAGATATTTATATACTTAGTTATTAATGATAACCGTTCCCAGGGACCCAGGGTCTCTATTTCTACATGCACGTATTTGATACCTTTGTTGAAAAGTGAGTATTTTTAGTTTAATTTCAATTAGGACAAGCGATAATTGAACCGAACATTACATTATGCCAAACAATATGTATACAAGACAATACAGACCCATCAAACGCCGCTAAAGCTAAGAAACTGCTGCTACTGTAGGCCGAGCACGAGTTTTCGAATCCTGCGTAACGTTACGTTTTGGTATTGAAACCGAGAAACCTCATAGCTACAAAATTTTAGTTTCAAATACTCTCACGGGCGGGCGCTGTTCCAAACGTCTTACAAATTTCTAGATAACAATAACGTTACGCAGGATTCGTATATTCGTACTCGGAGGGTCGAGCACGACTTTACGAATGCTGCGTAACGTAAAATCGAATAGTAAACGTTGTCGAGTTTGTACGACGTTTGGAACAGCGCCCGGCCGTGAGCGTATTTGGAACTAAAATTTAGTATTTATTAGGTTTCTCGATCTCGATACGATAACCGTAACGTTACGCAGCATTCGTAAAGTCGTGCTCGACCCTCGTGCCTCTGTGCCCTAAGCACGACTTGTCGAATCCTGCGTCACGTAAAATCGAATAGTAAACTATAACGAGTTTGTATGACGTTTGGAACAGCGCCCGCCCGTGAGCGTATTTGGAACTAAAATTTAATATGAGATTTCTCGATCTCGATACGATAACCGTAACGTAACGCAGGATTCGACAAGTCGTGCTTAGGGCACTGGTCAAAAAACGACTCGAATCTCGGACAGGAAGTAACAACTGACACAACGAAAGTCATAATTTATTTTACAAACGACGCTCAAAGAATGTTTGGACACAAATTACTCATCGGCCGAGTCAGTGTGTGAAAAAGCGAACAATGCGAAGTGTTTTCGGAAAATATGGGTTTGAGTAACACTTGAACTCTTTCGAGGTCGATAACTTGGGCATAAGAATAAATAATAACATAGTAGAACGGAATCTCTTTTGGCCGAGTCCAAAACGCCGCCATTTATATACCTACTTCCCCCTTCACGTCGTTACACCCCTCTGTCATCCAAGCGTGTTGCTAGGGTTGCTTGCTATTAAATATTAGGTACTTACGACTAAAGATAATATCACTAAGATATAAGTTTTTCTTTATTTTGAGATGATTATTTTATTCAATTTTTTCAAAATATGAGATTTGTAAATCTTTACATAATTATAGATACTTCTAAATAAGAAGTTATTATAGGTGCCATACCAAATGAAGCTATTTAAGTTGATTTAAGTAAGTATTACTTACCTACAAATATAAAATAAAATACATACAGGCTCACGTAAAACTATTACAACCAGATTATACAACCAAACGCGCGTGCGGCGACGCCGGCCGTGATAGCCTGTTTAACGAATACTCTAATATCGTGACCTTGAGCCTGTCCGGAGCGAGAGTTTCCGTTCTACTATGTTATTATTTATTCTTATGACTTGGGTTCGGAATTATTTTCGGATATGTACTTATTGTTGGACAATAAGGGAAGTGTCTCACGTAATTTTTAGGGTTCCGTACCTCAAAAGGAAAAAACGGAACCCTTATAGGATCACTTTATTGTCCGTCTGTCCGTACATAATTATTGAATATCAAGACCCGAGAACAAACGTTCACTCATATTTACAAATTGTCTGGCCCGAGCAGGAATCTAACCCGGGACCTCAAGCTTCATAATCAAGTTCTCTGGCTACTAGGCTATCCTATGCCCCGCTAGTTGACACCTCCCCAGTAGTTGGCAACTTTAATCTTAATTCATAGCAATAAAAAAAACCTTAGAAAAAAAAACGTAAAATAATCCTCTGAAATAATAATAAATAAAATAAAATAAAATGCATTTATTTCGGACAACAGAAACTAAAGTCTAAAGTTTTATGGCCTAGCACTAACTAGCAGAAATATGAAGTCGGTGCGGTGCGAGCGGAATATTCTTTTTTTTGAAGGCGGTTTTACTTTTTTGTTAAAAGATTTTTATTTCACAATTTCACGTTGATTTAACATTTTCAAAATTATCCTCCAACTCCTAACTGTTAAGGAACAAGTACCTTCCATCATCAGCTCATCGACATCTCAGTTGATGACTACCAGACGCAAATACTTGAATAGCTTTAGAAAATACATGAAACACATAATACGTGCCTGTAAAATTTGAGGGTGCCCTCGATTTCTCTGGGATTCCATCATCAGATCATGACTTGGTGACAATGGAACCACCTCAGAAGTATACCCTTTCGAGTAAAAAAAGAATTTTTAAAATCGGTCCACAATTGACGGAGTAATCGATGTACATACATAAAAAATAAATAAATACATACAGTGGAACGTAGAACCTCCTCCTTTTTTAAAGTCGGTTAAAAACTGGCAAGTAGTTGACTTACGGTGTTTAACATTGGGTCATTTACTTTAAATATATGACGAGCTAAAAGTTTACTAAGATCGCAACACAACAATGATTATGTATGTACCTAAAAAGCCGTGATAGCCTAGTGGTTTGACCTATGGCATCTCCAGCAGAGGGTTTCAAACCCCGGTTCGCTAATCTGAGTTTTTCGGAATTTATGTGCGAAATTACATTTGTAAATTATCATGAGCTTTTTGGTGAAGGAAAACATCGTGAGGAAACCTGCACACTCCAGCGAAGCAATTCAATGGTGTGTGTGAAGTTCCCAATTCGCACTGGACCCGCGTGGGAACTCTAGCCCAAGCCCTCTCATTCTGAGAGGAGGCCTGTGCCCAGCAGTGGGACGTAAATAGGCTAATGATGATGATGATGATACCGCAAAAGTGTGACAAGGTGACAAGGTACGCATTAAATTGTTAAGTTAAACAGTACTGTTAACGACACAGACATATATTATTAGGTACAACTACGTCCTTGACTCGTTAAGTACGGTATCGCATCCAACTTGAAATACAGTATCGTATTATACCAATGGAATGAGTCAGCAGCTTTACAGCTTGTTTTTACACTTGTCATTTAGACAAACTATCACGAACCGAACTACCGTGAACAGTATAACGCCTCGAGTGAAGTCAGTTACTTGTAGGGAAAGCGAGACGCACAAAGACTAACGGGAAGGTGGGAGTGGGAAAGCGATACCCCCTCCTGCGGCCTGAAAAACTTCAGAGGCGAATTTAACTTTGAAGCCAAGCACTGTCTGTCTTATGTTTTTGTAGTTACGGTCCAAAGTACACTGTTCAAATTCTACTCGTGTTCACGTATTTAGATACATGTCATGTTGAAATTAACATCTCCCAAAAAGAAACAAAGCTTCTAAAGTACGTCTGCCCTATTCACGAGTCGTTAGTGCTGTGTACCTTGCGGGTGAACGACCTCACGAATTGTGATCGACGCACGCGCAGCTTAAGTTACGGTCCCGAAATGGTTAAGTTTTGGATGGGCCAATTTGAATTTTTGGTTTGAAAAATCCGGTTCGATTTTCACAGTCGACGTAAAAGTCACTTGAGAAAGTGTAGAAATAGTATAAAACCTATCCAAAGTTATTGTATTTTGTAACAAGAATTGATTTCCATTTTATTTTTTAAAAGTTGCTTGATAGTTAATTGTCTGTGAAATGTTATTCCGACAGTCACGTTTTTATTGACAGAAAAAAGTGTCGGAGAGTGCAAAACCTGTCAACTCGTTATTCGCTTAGAGATTAACTTAACGCTAATAGAAATAAAGAGTAAAAACTACAAACCGTTATTTGATTTCTCGTTCAATTGGAGATGGGACCTTTTCTAATTGCGATTTCATTTGACCGTGCTTTTCGATACGGAAAATTCTCTACGTTGTTTAAAATTTTAGTAGGTTAGTAGTTCTAATATAAAATGTTAAAAGACGACTTCTTTGGAATTCTTACAATAAATATACCTACATTTTAAAAACCGAAACTTTCGTAACGAAAATGTTTTTTTTTATTACATTATTTAATGTTTCAGTAACCCGAATCGTCTCATTTTGAGAGGCGCCCTGCTCCCAGCAGCGGGACATAAATAGGCTTGATTATATTTAATAATGTGCCAAAGCCCTTATTGAATCAGACACATGATAAAAAAAATAAGCCACGTTATGCCCATTTCTAAACAACACTGTATCCGTCGTAATTTTTCATAAATTTCCCATATCTATCTTATTTTCAAAAACAAAAAAGTTTGACGCTGAGTACTTAGTTTACTTTTGGAGACTAGTTATAGTTTTGATACATGGCAACATACGCCACAACTTTACTAAAGGCGTATGACTAAGCGATCGAGTTATTTGGAGGGGTTAGTCAGTAGCGCTGTGTTGTTAATGGCAAAGTAATTCGTCACCGTCAACCAAGAGATGTGGCTTCAAATCCCGGCCAGTGCATCCAAAAAACGTATTCGTAATCAAAAATCTTAGATGATAATAAAAAAAACCGGCCAAGTGCGAGTCGGACTCGCGCACGAGGGTTCCGTAGAAAGATTTTAACGCTTTTCCCCTCTGTTGTAAGAAGTCCAGTGTTAGCAGAGCCCTGCTCCTAAGCAAAATGTACGCAGTGTGAGGTCAACTTATATTGGCCTGTGAAATCTACAGACAAACATATTTTTTTTAGATTTTGAGACTTTTTGGAGTGGTTGTGCTATAAGAGCTACCTGCATACCAAATTTCAAGTTTCTAGGACAACTGGAAGTACCCTTTAGGTTTTTTGGATTTCGGCATTTCCAGAGAAAAAGGGTCTTGACAGACAGACAGACAGACAGACAGACAGACGGACAACAAACTGATCCTATAAGGGTTTCCTTTTGATGTACGGAACCCTAAAAACCAGTAGAATTTTATCCAAAAGCTAAATGTCTGTGGTTACTTCGACGGAAGCCACCGGCCATCGACTCAAATCATGGTTAAACCAATAAAAATAACATCAAAATAAAACAATCCGTTTCCCATGGTGCCTGCCATAATGTTCTCAATCAGTGCGCCCGCGCACCGTGGCGTTGGGAGTGCAAATTCGTACAATAATGTTGAAGGTTATAACGAGACACTAACATTTTGTAAGTAATGTTAGTACGGGTTTGAAGTTTAGTGATTTACGTGAGCAATTCTAAAAAAGTTTGTTCATAATTATGTCATAAATAAAATTGAAACGTGGTTGAAATACTTTTGGTTTTAACTACCAGCATAAGATGACTGATAGGTTTAATGTCTAACTCGCTCCGAATCACAATCGCGTTGATTTTGACAGTTCATTGCCCTTAGTGTAATCAAAAAGCACAAAATCCGTCTCGATCGCGTTTGCGTTAAAGTGTAAAATAGTATGAGAATTGTTAAACGCGAACACGATCGAGACGTATTTCTACCACCTTCTTACTCGCTAATCCTGCTGCTAAGCAGCAGTGCTTGCACTGTTGTGTTCCGGTGTGGAGAGTAAGTCAGCCGTTGTAATTACGGGCACAAGAGGCATTTCATCTTAGCTCTTTAGGTTGGCAACGAATCTGCAAGCCGAGATTAAGGGTGTCTGAGGGCAGTGGTGATCACTTACTCCCACTTGCTCGTTAGCCTTCCTTGTAGTATAAAAAAAGCAATCTTTCGAGCCGCTTGGAATCGCTATCCTTTTCGTCAGCAGTCAAGCCGATTCCGATTCCGAGTGTACATAAGCTACAGTAAGCCTGCTTCTTTTGAAAATGCAATAGTTTTGGTCAACACAACAATACAATACAAATATTCTTTATTGAACACCACAAAACAGTACAAGGATACTATATTAACAGGCAAGGTAGACAATGTCGTATCTAATACTTAATCATCATGTCAGCCGAAAGACGCCCACTGCTGGACATAGGCCTCCCCCAATTCTCTCAACTCAGACCAGTCTTGTGCTTTCCGCATCTACCGCGATCCCGCGATCTTTACCAGGTCGTCGCTCCATCTTGTTGGAGGTCTACCGACAGCTCGTCGTCGTCGTCGGGATAATGGTACTTATAGCTTTTCTTTTAAACTTATATCATCACCATTTTATTTTTCTTTTACAAGCGTGATCTAAGCGGTTATGAGCAGATAATCAGTTATTTAGCAAGCCAGTCGAATCGGGCACAATCACTGGAACAAAGCGGAACCGGTAAGCTAATGGATCATTGAGCATTATCAATTTTCTCATCATTGCTCTGATGATTTGAAAACTAAAATTGTAAAGACTTCCTGGATATAGTATGCGATTAGCGTCATCTTTTGCCACGTAACCTAATTCGATATTACGCTGACGAAGTTTACAACGTTTAACTATATCCTAAGGACATACCGTTTCTTCTACAGCAATAGCGCGAGGAAAACATTTCTGGATCCCAAACCCTGTGAATGGCTGGATGGATTTGGTGCAAATTTGGAATGGAGACAGCTATCTTTTATCCCTGTAAATTCTACGCAGACTCATTAACAGACAACAGCCAATTGACTTATACCTACACGTAAAATCAGACTATTTTATTTTCCTTGCGAACTCACTACTTATGAAGTGTTATATTTTACTTACTTATTATAATCTCCTATACTAACTTCTTTTTTCTGGGACTCTCCAATGACTGAAGGTTGGCAATCAACTCTGAATATATCTCTGCATCTCTCGCGAGGTGGAATAGTTCAGCAGGACTCGTAACTCCGGTCCACTCTCGAATGTTTCTCAACCAGGCCCTTTTTCTTCGACCAGCACCGCGTTTCTCCACAACTTTTCCCACCGTAATTCAATATTTTGTTACAAAATCTTTGAACGAACAAAAGATGGAACACTTATACCTGTTATTCCCTTAAGTATAGCTTAGCAACAGGACAACGGAACCCTACAGACGCAATCGAACATTTCTTTCCGCTTAACGACCGTAGCCGGGCATTTATCGGGTCGCTGAAGTGAAAACTAATCTGAATAAAATTGTTAAAAGTAACGTCTCGGGCCATTGTTGTTGACCAGCGTACCGCAAGCAATTTTCAAACCGCCCTATTTTGTGGTGCAAGATGAAGGACTAAGCGGCCTATCAAACAGTTTAAAGATCTTAGGCATTCGCCATCTCTTGCTCACATGATCTGGTACAGTTTGACAGAAAAAGATAGCCATTGCCAAAGTGAAACGATTGCATTAGACAATAAGCCCACAGGTCGGTCTCTTCCATTCCCGTCCCGTCCTTGAAGGTACTTCTAACAATAGACATTAATGCAGACTTCAAAATGTACCTAATTGAAAGGTTGCAGTTGATTTAAACGATTTTGGCGAGTGCTTCCTATTACGTCATCAGATCTTGTTACAAAATTAGGAATTTATCTTGATCATAGGATACCATTAGATGCAGATGCGTTTAATCAAAGGGTTCGATGATCGATAGACGAAATTCCCGCTTCCAGGGTTGATAAAATGTCCACTTTATCAAAAAAACTTCAAGCACCAATACGAATAATTGTGACGTATGAAATCAAAAGTAGCTGAACGCGTACCATGCTGTACGGCATTTACACTTAGAATTCTATAATCCGCAATACATACATCGCTCTTGACTTAAACCCCAATATTCTGTTTTAAGAGAACGAAGAAAACGTACTACTTAGGAATTAAAATCTCATTAACTCATATCCTCTTTTATAATATAGAGGTTAAGGCTGTGTGACCCTCGCTGCTGCGGTTGTTTTCACAATACTGAGTACAATTGAAAATTACGAGTATGTACTAGGTTACCCTCTTCACGCCATATCTTGGCCATGGGATCTATGCTCCACCTATTCAGTCCAGTTCCATCGGTGCTGGAAATCTCGTATTAGGAGACAGAGTGTGGGTTGGTCCCCGTACAAGGTCAGTGAACGATTTGTTCGTAAAAGAAAAAGTGGCTGCAGTAACCTTTTTGAGGAAAGGCAGCTTGCCGAATTCATTTTAACTTAAGTGGTATTAAGCCGACACGAATCTTCATAAATTTTTAAAGGTTTTGGATTCAAAAATCCAACCTTGGTTTCTGAAATGAAATGAAATGAAATGAAATATTTTTATTGCGAGAATACAGGTCATAAGTTACATGGTACATAACCAACACTGCGTTCTGCCTCATCGGCATGCAAAATTTTAAACAAATACTATTATTAAGATACAGGTAAACTCAGCTTAGTAACTACATGAGATCAATTACCTAAGTATAGTATCTAAGTTTGTTGCGAGCATAACAGAAATTAACTATTTTAATAGTCATTAAATTATACTATCACAGCCCTAGAAAATTATAATGACAATAAACCTAAACCTATTGACTTAAAATTTATAATACCTTATACATATAAATGTTTTTGTTCCGTCAAGTATTCCTTGACGGAATAAAAACATTTATTTAGTAACCAATCAGTAAGGACCCTTTTGAATTGGCTCATATGGCATTTTTCTATGTGTTTCGGCAATTTATTGTATAATTTGATGGCCATACATAAAGCGCTTTTTCCATATGCTTCTAATCGTATAAGTGGTAACTGTAGCCTATCTTTATGCCGAGTGGGAAAGCAGTGATCATTTTTATTCATATTGAAATATTCCGGGTGTTCTTTTACTAAAATGCACATCTGCCTTATGTACATACACGGTAGAGGGAGAACCTTCGTTGCTTTAAATATAGGCCTGCATGGCTCTAGGTAGTGAGTGTTACACGCTGCTCGTATACATTTTTTCTGTGCTAGGAACGCTTTTTGGATATCCACAGAGTTGCCCCAAATAAGCAGACCGTAGCTTAAAACAGAAGAAACATATCTTATTTCGTAATTTTTTTTTATAATGTCACCAACTATCGACGCGTATATTACTTTTTAGTAAGCAATTGCGCTTATGGATTAGCTAAAACTAACTTAACAGAATTCGTAAGCTCCCGCATCTGTTGAAGTAAAAATGAATACATCTTTTACGGACTCCACCAACATACACAGAAGTTCTGTTGTCATTCGTCTCCTTTCATTGTAATTTTAAAGCATCCCTTTTGAATTTTCAAGCAATTTCGTTAATTTCAAAATTCCTGTCCTCAATATTATTTAATATAGCTTTCTTGGCGTGACGGCATGTTGAGTCCTCCAGCTAAAATCGACCACACAATTTAATGCCTCCAGGCTTGAGGAGAGAGCTCCATTCAAACCGAAGTAGGTTAATGTAGTGCTTTGAGAATTCAAAAGCGCTTTAGTATTTAACTTCGTTTCAGAAACCTATTCTAAAGTTTGGCGTAATTGTAGGATATTATAAATTTGAAAGGGCTAAAGTCGGTTTAAAAGGACTATGGGCTTTGTGGTTTCAATGGTAATCATGGTGGTGTCATTGAGGTGGGCACAGGACACAGTGACAAAGATTCGTTCATTGGTCAATTGCTTGAGTTTTAGATATTATTAATTTTATCCAAATTTCAGTTAAGTAAATGGGATATCATAGTAGTAAAGGCCTACGACTTTTCGTTTGTGGAAAACACCTCCTCTTTATCAGACAAGTAAAACGAAACCTTCGACAGTGATCTAACTTGCCTAACTAGAGTTTGAACTAGCAGTAGGTACAACGGCTTTCAGCTTAGGGCCTTATTACACTTGTGATTTGCGGGCGAGTTGAAAGCGAGGCGAGTGCGCAGCGAGTTCGCTGCGAGCGCGTCACGAATTCGCCGGAAGCATGTCACGATTTCGCCGCGAGTGCGCCTGCTCGAAAAGTGGGTAGAAATGAATTTGCTCATGAATGTACAGCATGGCGTCAACTACTCTAGATGCGGCGAACTCGCTGCGCACTCGCGGCGAAATCGTGACGCTCTCGCAGCGAACTCGCTGCGCGCTCGTCTCGCTTTCGACTCGCCCGCTAATCGTAAGTGTGATAAGGCCCTAATTGCTCGAGAAATGTTCTTTTTTTCTCGTACGCGCAAGAAAAGCTTCAATCTGTAACAGAATTCCCCTCGCGTCTTTCAGCTTTCATACATATAGGTTATGCACCTAGTCTACAGGTACAGATTCCAATTAAGTAATATCCTACAGCAGTTATACCTATAGTCATAAAAAAGCTATAATGTTTATCAAATTATTAGCGCTGCATGTCGGTGCCCCCACCGGAAGCGCGAGCGGAAGTGACGTCACGCACCGCCGCCCGCGCCCGCTCACCTGCCATAAGGGCCCGGCTACTACCACGAGCGACTCAAGAGCGATTTAGTTATACATGGCGTGTGTTAATAGTTAACCGCTATGCGGCTAGCGTTTCGACCACGCAACGGACAGGGTATGCGTCCTTCGTGTCGCCTGTTGATCACAGTCGTAGCACCTGCCATAACGGTCGGGGTGTCGTTACGTAACGCGTGGTTATGGGGAGGTTCCGTTTCCCACGACAGTGGGGTCCAACTGGTCAAAATTTGCAAGGGACCCCGTAACTGACTGAGTCGATTAGGGTTCCGTACCTCAAAAGGGAAAACAGAATCCTTAGAGAATCATTTCGTTTTCCGATTGCGATTCGTCAATATAGTCATAAATTAAAACCTATATAGTACCTACTACTTCCGATTGACTTTGAATCGTGACATTTATCACGAAGCAATGCTTCTGTTAATTATAAGTAGTTGTAAAAATGTTGCTTGCAAGGTAACTAATGAAACTTCTTAATTTTTTCGGAGACATTAAAACGATATTTTTAATAAACTCACTGAAACATGAACATACAGAAAAAAACCAGAAAAATGCCAACCCCGGGAATCGAACCCGGATCCTCGACACTCCGGGTCGTGTGCCATACCCCTACACCATTTTGTTGTCTGTCTGTCTTTCTCAAACCAGTAAATACTACCTATTATGATTTAGTGCTCAAAATACCGTATTTAACTACTCGACCACATGCCACCGTATGCAAAATACCATCACATTAATTAAATGATACGAATTCGATGATAAATTCTAATCTAGACACCATTAATTATAATAATTATTAAGTGTTGCATATTCATTAATAAATTAGTGGGTTTAACGTCAAAAAATGTATCAGATTCTCCATTTCTGATCATAAATAAGACATCAATTAAGTTTTATAAATTGTACTGTGTAGTCACGATCAGGCGTTTCGTAGTAGATAGATTCATTTAATATTAATGGTAGCAACATCAGTATGTAATCCTGTAGCACAACCTCTCAATCAGTCATGTTATGTCAAATCAAGTAATTTTTTTAAAGCTCTTTTACACGTAATTTTTTTGAGTCTACCAGCTCTTTCGGAAAGACCATGATTGCCAAGAAGAATGAGTCGCAAGAAACTTGCTACAAAGTCATAAAAAAACACGTTAGCTCCTAAAATACAAATTAATTATTATATGTGTATAAAGAAAATTCACTAAACCTAGAAATAGAGATCACGGGAGTGAATTCCATTCCTTGACAATTTGTATTAGAAAAGTAAAGATGTAGCAAACTGTTTCGTGCGAGTGAGTTATAAATTAGCGCATGTTTTTGCCACCGAGGTACAATATATTGATAGGTACAGTCAAGGGCAAAGATATATATGCAAGTAATGTGAAAGAAAATAAGTAATCATATAAAGGTAAAAAGATATCTCATTCAAATGCTCAAAAATATGCAAGCGTCAATGAACCCATAAATATGTATATGGCAAGTTCAAAAACTTGTATACGATCAAAATGACATAATTTGTATTCTGCAAAAGACTCAAAATATTGTAGTCATATTTATATCACTAAATATAGATTCAGTATCTGCTACTAAATAAGTATACAAAATATAAATTTGCGAAAAGCAACTTTATGATCTTGTTACACGAAACAAATTTGAATGGAATGTTTTGACCATTCACGAAAACGGTACCACAAATGTCATTGCGTATGTCTGTCTCACGTTTGGATCTGTCACTGTTGCGTGACTGCGTGTATGTAGGTATAACCGCTGCAATAAGGTTGGTGCATACAAATTTTGTAACTTTGAGCGGATACATATTTTTGACCTTTTGTTATGACCATTTCCACTTCACTCTGCATTAGATAAGTTTGTTAATAGATATACAGGAAGTGAGATTTTATTAATGGGACTAAGAGAAATAAGTCTCTCCCTCGTGGTCCCATTTCTGGGACTACGAGAGGGACCACCGGTAACAAGGGGAATCGAATGTTAAAAATATGAAAAAAGCTCTATTTAAAAATTCAGTAAAACGTTAGTGGATTTTTAAGCGTCTTTAATAATAATAATAAAACGCTTCGGGGACCTCTTCGGGGAAACCGAAGGTTTTGCCTGTGCAATTAGTGACGAAGTTATCATGACTAATAACTACCGGAGGTATATCCTGAAGGACGGTACGGTCGACATCTGTCGGGCATGCCGCCGTCCCGGGGAGTCACTCAGGCATATTATCTCTGGTTGTTCTGGTCTTGCTAACGGCGAGTACTTGCACAGGCATAACCTTGTAGCCAGGATTATTCACCAGCAACTTGCTCTTTTATTCGGTCTTGTGGACTTCGAAGTGCCGTACTACAAGTACACACCTGCACCAGTTCTTGAAAATGGTCGTGTCACGCTCTACTGGGATCGATCTATCATCACGGACAGGACTATTGTCGCTAATAAACCTGATATCGTGCTGATAGGTCGATCGAAGCGCCAGGCAGTGCTCGTCGACATCACGATCCCCCATGACGTGAACCTCATGAAGGCCGAGAAGGACAAAGTCAGCAAGTACCTTGACTTGGCTCACGAGGTTACCGCCATGTGGCCTGTTGATTCGACGATCACTGTCCCGGTAGTCGTTTCGGTGAACGGTCTTATAGCGAAGAGCCTTGACCATCACCTTAAAAGGCTCTCGCTAGATGGTTGGGTCAAGGATCAGATACAGAAGGCGGTACTCCTGGACACGGCTCGGATAGTCACTCCTGACTATCCCAGCCATGTCCAGGAGTGCCGCCGCAGGGGTTCCTCTCCCTGTCGCCCTGACCGCCGGTAGCTTAGGCCCCGCCTCGCTACCGGCGACACTCTAGGTTAGGTTTTTATAATGTTTTTATATTTTGTATTAATATTGTTTCATTACTTTTTATATGAATAAAAACCTACCCTAAGACGTTAAAATAAATATACAGCAAAAACTGTAGCCGTTCAAAGTTTCGAAAATATGTATACACGACATAAATGTTAAGTTAATAATACTTTATTACACATTTATTACACATTTACATTATACATTTTTTTGAAACTGTACGGCTATACATTTTGCCCTATGTATGTACCTATATTTATGAATATTATGGTGTGTCTAAATTTATGCGTTGATTGATGAGGACATAATATTGCACCTGCTGCTTATATATTTATCTTTCACACAACGTATACATATTTATGCACCTTTCGATGTTCTATAATTTATGATCTTAATGATGACGCCATTTTTTGAGATTTTGTGGTGTATATATCTTTGCCCTTGACTGTACTAACTCAACTCATAAATTAATTGTGACAAATGTTACTACAAAAGACCTTAAAAATATTGAGTGTAGCTTCAACATGTCCATATTACAGCACTGCAATATGGAAGGGTGGCTAATCAATTTGATCAGTTGGAGGCGCTGTCAGTGTGGCTTTTATAGCATCTTCAATTTCGGGCTGTGTTTTTGAGAACTCCAAATTGCATACCGGTCTTCCCGTCTACATTCTTAAACGGTTAACACCCAGATCGCGTGTGCGAACCTCTTGGCTAACTAAAAAGGAACGAATTGTTAATTCAGGCCTTTTAGTACAAAACCGTGACCTATCGGATTGTCTATGGAAGCCATTGTCCGCAATTTTGCTAACGCGTTTGAATTCAAGGTTTTGGGCACTGTTCGGTTGATGGCTAAATGTTGCGTTTTAAATTCGGGGAGAAATCGTTGCTTGCGATTTGCGTTTACGACTGCTAAGGCATCATACGTGTTGTAGTTGGCCCTTTAGGTATTATAATCAACAGCAACAGATTAATCTGAAGCAGCTGAGGTCCATAATTCAAGCAGAGTCGCGGCGCGCATTGTGCGTCTCGCTGCCGCTCGGTCGTGCGCTCCCAGAGGAAGGCCTACGAATTAGTCCGAAACATGTCGGGCTAAACACGAGTTATGTACGTGAGTGATCCGTTTTATTTCACTAGGTCCATAATGATTAGACATTGTCACTATTAATACGATGGCTTAACGACTGGCACTTTGGAATATTATAACGACAGCAATATATATATTTTTTAATCTTTAGTTATTTAGGGGCTTTGTTCAGACATGAACATGTCAGCCCCGTAAAGGACAATAGAAATATAATATAAACAACATCACAAATAAAAAAAACGAAAAGGTAAAACTATCTCAAAAGACACCTGTAAAAAAATTTGACAGCTTCGCTAAAAGGTTCCGACAAAATAGAGTTACAAAATCCTAATTTAAATTTACCACAATTGAACATAGAACATAAACCCTCCCTAATAACTTCGGTCCGGACACACTCCATGAGCAAATGATGTACCTACGTCCTCGGGAACCCAGCAATAGATTAATTTGAAGCAAAGTGAAGGGATCTTGAGCAATATGTAGAGAAATGCGACAGTATAATAAAATTAATAAATTATTTCAAACATCATAAGTAATAAACTGTGTATTTGCTGAAGGCATTGATTTTCTATTATTTAGTAGGTGTATAACACGATGCATTTACGGTGATTTGATCGCTTTCACATCAATATTGTCACTGACAAGAGAGTCGCTATGTGGAGCAAACTCGTTAGGCATGGTAGCTCTGCTATTAATTGACAGTAGAGTATCTACTTTTTATTCCTTAACTTAAAGTGACCTAGAAACTGTACCCTAAGCACGCTCACAGGCGGGCGCTGTTCCAAACGTCATACAAACTCGTTATAGTTTACTATTCGATTTTACGTGACGCAGGATTCGACAAGCCGTGCTTAGGGCACTGGATTGCTTAGCGTGTCTCAATAAATGCAAAGATATCATTATTGTCAAATAGAGGCTGCGATGCATAATAATCCTACTAATATTATACATGCGAAAGTTTGTGAGTAAGTGAGTGAGTATGTTTGTTACCTATTTCTTCACGCTGAAACGGCTAGACGGAACGGGATAGCTTATACCCTAGATTAAAATATAGGCTATCTTTCATCCCGGAAAATTGTATAGCGATAACCGAATTCTACGCAGACGAAGTCGCGGGCAACAGCTAGTTAGACATAAAATAAATAATTTAGTCCAGGCAACGACGAATTATTGTGGATGGAAATGTTGAAAGCAGAAAGTTTGACTAGTTAGAAGACAAACATACTCAAAGTCCCTACCCCTCGGCTTCGGAGAGCTGAAGAAGAAGCAGCTCAAGAAGGTCCCGTTTTTTGGTTTTTTGTTCATATCTCGAAAACGATATGTCGTAGGATGTTACCTATACTACATAATGAAAGCTGATACAATTTTCTACAAATTCAATCATATAGACTTTCATGATCTCAAGTGGAAAATCTTTTTGTATTTTTTATTTCTTTTTTCCAATTTTTTATTTTTACGGTCTTCCCGTGAGTATCAATTATGTTTTTAATAAACTCACCGAAACATGAATACACAGAAAAAAAAAACCAGAAAAATACCAACCCCGGGAATCGAAAGTGTAATCTTTTACACGTCATTTTTTTTGAGTCTACCAACTGCCTATTTGATGAATAAAATTTTGAATTTTGATACAGGGCCCCTATACGGCTAGCTACGCTATTGAGTACATATGGTACTAGACGTATATCGTTTAAGCTAGTCAAAATTTTATCTAGGGGTGTTATTCTTTAAGGGAAACAGCTATTTCAGGGTCGAAGTGTTAAATTGACCGTTAAAGAGTACAGGTATAGAAAATTTTACACTTTTACTCTGATATAGCCGTGAACGCAACTCTGTCACATTAGAAAATAACTAGGTCGCTGATCCCTTGTCAGAATAAAGATTCTGACCCGTTATTGAAGACACTGGACACAGACCAGCATCAGTACAAAGCAAAACCAAAAAAAAATGTCCTTCTCTGACTCACCGCAGTTTTAACATATAGTTATGTATATGTATATTGCTTACATTAAGGATGTTGCCAACATTTTAAAATGCCAATAAAATTAATGCATAACACTTCCATCTGCATGATCCTAGTAATGAAAAAGTTATTGATTTAATATCCTAATCTTTAAGTTGTCGGTTGGTTTCCTCAGGCTTATTAATAATAATAATAATATAAAATTTATTTCAGATAATTTGCATCATCCATATTGGTTAGTAGGTACATTTAGTGCTTAACTCCTATATTAGTAGGTATACGCAACTATTTAATTTATTTATTTAATAACACCAATAACCTTACACACGATATGCCTCAACAGAGGACTGTCGTATCGTTGCCCGAGCGTCCTCTAGATGCCGTTGCTGCTACCGCGCACACGATGGAGAAGAGAGGCGGCTTCCTTTCTCATAGTCTATGCGCGCCGCATCAAACATCCCAGATGCGCTGCAGTGGCGCGGTAGCCCCAACAGCATCCTGAGGGCGTTGTTGTACTGTACACGCAGGGCGTTAGCAGCTCGTTTCGTGTACCGACACCACAGACCGCTCGAATAGAAAGAGGTACAGTATGCTCTAAAAAGTAAAGTATTCTAAAAGTATTAAGATATTTCAACCGAATAAGTAGGGGCTACCTTTTATTTATACTTAAGTAGACATCGGTTTGCATACATTGGGTACTTTTTCTATGATATACACTATTATAAGTTCTCTTTGATGGGTTCAGAAGCCGAAGGTACAATAAACCTCTCACGAATTTGGCTGTTTCTTTTTCGAGCTGATAACATGTTTCTTATCGACTGTTTTTTAGGCCTATTTTTAAATTGTGTTGGTTTCTGAACGCATAATAGAGGACCTATGATTATGTGTGTAGATGAACAATAATAAAGTCACACGCTGTATACGTAATTATGTGTCAATGCCGGAAGAGGATATTAAGGTCAATAACCCGTATCTTATCAATATCGGTACCTATACAGCGATAGTCAATAATTAACAGTAACAGCCACATCGTTAGTAGATAACTACCCATTTCCGATTAAATAACTGTTAATTTCTTCATCTGAAGGCACCATAGATTACTGATAACACAACATTACTGGTAGGGTCAAGTCGGGAACAATGACTCGGATTTTTTCGGACACCCATATTGTGAAGAAAAAAAAAACGTACAGTGGAACGTAGAACCTCCTCCTTTTTTGAAGTCGGTTAAAAAGTTGAAATAGCGAGCTGAAATTCACACTCTACTTACTTTGGTTATTAAATTTGTTCCCTTCATTATCAGTTTTTCAATAAAGATTTGGTAAAGTAGTTAGACAATGTTTTAAAAAAAATGGGAAATGAGCCACTGTGTACCGGTACTGGGGTACTGTGACTCGACCCTGTAGTACACAGAGACTCTAACAGTACACAGTGACTCAACTGTATTAAAACTACACTTTATATTCAATCTGGCTTATTTGTTTAGGAAGGAATATACTCTTAACCCTAACATCTATTAATGTCCGTCACATAAAAGTTGTAAAATCAAATTACTTGAGATTTATTTTTTGGCTTTGTTCATTTATTAGTTTGCGATCTGAAATAAAGAAAATGTTACATTTTTCAAACAAATGACATTTTAGACATTAACATTAATCAAAGGGAAAACAAAAACAGAAAAATAACAACAAAAAATAATAATTGGTACTAGACTCTTCGAGTCACTGTTTACTTCTTACATTTGAGACACTGAACACGCCGCCGCCATTTTTAATTCAAAGGAGCAAAAATCTCACCTGATATGCCCAAAGATATGTGAATCTGTGTCATTGCCTACTATATTAACTTGACTTTCCATCGAAATAACAAAGATTGTCTAAATGTTTTAATTTGTGTTAAAAAAAACACATATAAATTACCTTTGAAAGTAGTTTTTCGACCTCCAAAACGGAAAACACTTGCAGCACATCTAACCAGCTCCGGAGCTAGCGGATAAGAGGTTTGTACGTATTTGGGTGTCGATCGCTCCCGGAAAATTAAGGAAACAAATAGATATTGCTATTCTATATGGAAAATATAGGCGCAAGCCAGTGTACTCGACTGAGTCACCGATCCCGACCCGACCCTACTTTACTATTGCTATTAAAATTACAGCTTTGCACTACCATGTCTGTTTGTGTGAAGCGTCGTAGGGTCTGAACTGGTGAACATAATTGAATGAGGTTTTTGGGTTCCGAACCAAAATGGTAAGAGCTCCTTATGATGTGATTCCGTCCATCTGTCTGTCTGTCCATCACAGCTGATTACCTCAAGCATTCTACTAATGCTAATAATTTGAAATTCGTAATAGTTTTAGCCGTGATAGCCTAGTGGTTTGACCTTTGGGCTCTCAAGCAGAGGGTCGTGGGGTCAAACCCAGGCTCGCACCTCTGAGTTTTTCGGAATTTATGTGCGAGATTACAATTGTAATTTATCATGAGCTTTTCGGTGTAGGAAAACATCGCGAGGAAACCTGAACACTCCTGCGAAGCAATTCAATCGTGTGTGTGAAGTTCCCAATCTGCACTGGGCCCGCGTGGGAATTATAGCCCAAGCCCTCTCATTCTGAGAGGAGGCCTGTGCTCAGCAGTGGGACATAAATAAAAAGGCTGGTGATAAAAATAAGAGATAGATTTAATTTTGCTGCTGCTAAAACTGCTGACCACAGTGGCTGGTTTTAGGTAATCACTTACCTACCCAAATATTATGCAAAAGAAAATAATTACAAATGTTATTTATTTTTATTGCAATATGGACTAAACGGGAAAGAAAGGTTAAGTGGGAAATTTCTAATAAGTAATTATTTTCTTTTGCATAATATTTGGGTAGGTAAGTGATTATCTAAAACCAGCCACTGTGGTCAGCAGTTTTAGCAGCAGCAAAATTAAATCTATCTCTTATTTTTATCACCAGCCTTTTTATTTATGTCCCACTGCTGAGCACAGGCCTCCTCTCAGAATGAGAGGGCTTGGGCTATAGTTCCCACGCGGGCGTAGTGCAGATTGGGAACTTCACACACACGATTGAATTGCTTCGCAGGAGTGTTCAGATTTCCTCGCGATGTTTTCCTCCACCGACAAGCTCATGATAAATTACTTACTTATTACTTATTACTAAACAGATACTTAGAGTCACAGGTCATACAATATTACACAACACAAATGTTTATTTTGTTGCCATACAAAATTACTCTCATTTGCCAGCACAAAAGTACCTACACCCATTTAGAAATAAAACACTACAAAAAAAAACGGAAAACCACAGAACGTGTTAGACATTAGACCTTATAATTACGCTACCAAAATCTAAAGTAAATCAAAAACAATTTAAACTTACTTGCGTCCTTTTTAGTTTCTGTTTACTCTGTTGTTGAGGTAAATCACCGTAGCAACTGGATGACGGATGGCGAACGGCGCGTGCGCGACGTACTAAATCACCCGCGGTGTTGCCATACTTATAAAATAGTATCGCACAGTCCTCAAGTATTATACGGGTATCATTTTGTCGCTTGCCGCTCAGAAGGTTGAGCACGACTTCTCGAATCCTGCGTCGCGTAAAATCGAATAGTAAACGTTATCGAGTTTGTATGACGTTTGGAACAGCGCCCGCCCGTGAGCGTATTTGGAACTAAAATTTAGTACGAGGTTTCTCAATCTCGATACGTTAACTGTAACGTTACGCAGGATTTGAAAAGCCGTGCTCGACCCTCGGTGCATCCTTTACTGATGCAATCACTCAGAAAGGGATGCACTGGGGCGTCATTCTCTAACCCTATTATACATAAACCTATTTTATCTAAAAATGCCGTTAAAGTTAGTTCGTCCTTTTTTGGCACATTGACAATTCCGTTAGTAAGAAGAAGACAAGACTTATTTTAAGTAATGGAGGCTTGAGTTTGAGTGACGTTTATGAATAACGGCATAAGGGTTTTTATCGCGGTGTCAATGATGAACTGTCAAAATAGCTGTCATTTAGTATCGAAAATTTGACACTTCGAATCTCAATTGCTGCCATTGCAGGTTGCATTGCTGTCATCTTACCAGGATAACAGTCTTGAGTATCAAGCAAAGGTAATGGCGCATGTGCTAGACGTTCAGAGCGCCTAAGGCGCACAAAATATCTAATCACCTTAACAACTTTTTGAGTTATTGCGATTGGAAAGTTTGGAACGATGTAATTATATAATCATTTAATTTTCGTATACATCTTTTTTAAAGTGATAAAAAAGACAAGTCACATAAATATTTGTATCTGTAACTGAGTGGTAACTTACAGTCTATTGAGTGCTCTACGTTTTGAGGTTAAAATATGGTTTAAAAAAAAAGTAACTAGCCATGTTCTTCCCGTGTGCCTTTCATTTACTTGGGATTGACAACCAACAACGAAGTGATTCTAAGTTTTTATTTTCTTTTTAGGTATGTGTGGTATCTACCACGTTCGTCTACTTGGTATTGGTACAAATAAAAGAGTTGTTATTTGCTTCGGCTCGGTGCCGACACACCCGCTCGCCTCCGCTGTCGGAGTTGTTCTGTCCCGAGCGGGTATGTCTCCGCCCAATCTTTATTATAAGTTTATCTCTTGCTACCCTATACGTTACAGTATGGAACTCTAAAAACATGAAAATACGAGTTGTTCTGTAACTCTGGCAACACCGATCACGCGTGGACGCGCTTCGCCTGAGCCGTGTCGGTGGGGCCCCACACTTATAATGGCTAGGGAAGTTGTAGCTTTGCATCCATAATCATTTATATACCTACTTGCGCGAGCTACGAAAACTTATTAGGACGCATAATCCTCGTACCTTTAGACCTTTGCTTATAGTCAAAACAGAAAGCTGTTAAATACCTACGACTTCGTATGAATAGAATTCATTTAGACCGAGATACGAGAGAGATAAGAGAAAATACTACCGCAGCCAACGTGCTAATTGATGCTGAATGGATTCAAAAAGCGCCTAATTGTTTGTACATTGTTTTAAATGCATTTAAATTAAGCCTCTAGTTCCCTTAAGGCACAGGGGCGACAGCGGCCTGTCGGTGTAAGCTTGCGCGCCGGCGACCTTACGATGGCACGTGTACGCATAGGGTTGACAGTTTAGCTACCGCGGCACAAGGAAATGATAACTAAATACTTAGTAAAAGAAGTTTAATGACGTAATGATATACTACGTAAATTTTAATATTGTGCATCTTGCATTAATTTTTGTAGTATTTTTTTTTTTTTGACGATCTCTTTCTGAATTTCTCATATTTTTGACATTAAAAATGTAATTATTTTCAATAAGAAATAAAGCAATCTATTGTAATCTAATGTTAAATTAAAATATTATTGTTCAACCTGTTCACACATTTTATAAATTGCTTGATTAATTATGCTTTCTATTTTTACGATATATTTTAAACATTTTATTATTTTCCTTAACTTTTTTTTTTTTACGACGAGGAAGGCAAACGAGCAAGTCGCCTATCGCGAATATTCGAAATCGTACAAACAGTTCTTTCATAAAATCCAAAGAGAAGCGACCGTTACGACGTTACGGCGCGACTAGGCGGCCCTCCGTTTTGGCGTTCGCGTTTCGCCTTCCACACCCCGCGCGACCCGCGCTCGTCCCCGCTCGCGTCCTGACACGCACACAATAACAACGCAGTAGTTTACTGCACACATGCGTCCGTGTCGTTTCTTTTTACGCTAGTATACATATTCTTTGCTTAAGGCTGGGTAAGGAATTACGTATTCTCCTAGCAACAGTGAATTTTATGTCCTATTTTCACACGGTAGTAATACTTAATCTAAACATTGATAATAATAGTCACGTATAGGTTTGCGGTTCTGCATATTTTTGAAGTTGATCCAGCATATAGTCCTGTGAGGATGTTTATCGGCTAGCATTGTTGCTATTGTTTCGCTTGTCGCTCACATGTCAGTAGAGTATCATGACTGCACATGTAGCACGGCGCGCCATTTTGTCGCTTGTCGAGCAGTGCGTCCCTTTATAGTGACGAAATCAGTGAAGGACGCACTGAGCGACAAGCGACAAAATGGCACGCGTGCTAGCCCCATGCGGCGACTTTGTTTGTCGCGCAAGATTATATTACCCGTCCCGTTGCATTCTGAGTGACAGGAAAGGACGGGCAGTTGTTCTTGCGTGATATCGAAGTGGCACTATGAGTTGTGCTAGACCTACAGTAAAATGTGAGACACTAGTCCTACCGCCGGCGAGTAGCGGGAAGAGAGTGTTTTATGTGACAAGAGAGACAAAATTTTCATACCGAAAAACACTCACTTCTCGCTAGTGCCTGAGGCATAAAGACAAAGTCGCGGCCTATATTGCTGGCTGTTCCAATCTCAATGACGTTCTTTGGCTAAATTCATTAACATAATATATCGGTAATCTCGTAGCGTTTAAATAACACTAGACAGTTACTAACAGATTTCTAAGTAGTTCAGAGTTTTCTAAGTAACTCTTTATGGTAGCTACTTCATCTTCATTATAGCTACTTCATCATCATCTGACCGGTCGGTCTATATATAGCTACTTATCTCGAAATAAGTAAATAAAATATCGGTCTAACTGAAAGCCAAAAAAATCTGTCTGTATTGTCAAATGCTTCTCAAATGCTACCAGATTGGCGATGTGCAGTGTAGTATTTTTTTGGAGACTGGTTTTTATGAAAGCCAAAATCCAAAACAACAGTTTTTTAGTAGTTCAGTCACAGTTAAAATCGAGAGATAAGGATCAGTAATGTCAGTAAAACGCCGTGCACTAATTAAACATTAAAAAACCGGCCAAATGTGACACGGACGTGAAGGGTTCCATACCACCGCACAATATAATAATTATTATAATTATGTATGTAGTTACTCCTATAATGAGCCTTGGGGGAGGCCTATGTCCAGCAGTGGACGTCTTTCGGCTGACATGATGATGATGATATCTATTTTGATATCTCTTTTATTTAACTGTTTATTTCTCAATGTTAACCATGCTATACATACATAGCATAAATGTTATCTCCGAAATTGTTCTGCTGTTAAAAATTATGCCACAAACTAAAATAACTGAATGTCAAATATCATTATAGCAATAGAAGTTTACTTAACATTTTTGTTTTGAGCCATCATCAATATCTATATTATTATCAGTCTTATTATATTTTTATTTTATAACCCTTTTATTTACTAAGTACATAAATAAAATCAGATGAGACTAGAAATCAATTATTCCGGTTTTCTCTTTTCAGTTCTGCCAAATAAAGGGTCAAATATTTTTTTAACCTATCGTGAAAATTTCAGTCAAATACAACAGCCACAATCAACGGTAGCGAAGAGATAGATTTATATGTAACCCGTAGAGCATCCTACAGACAGCAAACTTTGAATAAACTTACTGAATAAATCAAATCATAAGGTTAAGTACTTAAAAAAAATTAAGGGACTACTTACTGTCTGCCCTCGGACGCTCCACGGTTTAAATGTAAAGCCACAACTTATAAATACTTCAGCGAGTACTATGAAACGACAAACGCGTTAGCGTTATCGTTAGATAATGTTCAACGGAAAGTACACAACAATTAGAGTGACCTTGTCCCACCAATTTAAGGTTCACAATGACATCGACAAATTGCCGCGGACAATCGGACAGACGGACTGACTATGGGAATAAGGCCTCCATTTGTCATAGGGGGTACAATGGGCCATTGAAGTTGTACATGAATATTCAATGTACTACCGTATTTATAGGTAGGTGTCTACTGTTGGTGGGTAGCGTTAGACAGCGTGGTCGGTGGGAAAATAAACGCTTGTTTTGAAATTGCGAAATTGATGATGTTAAAGAACTGTCGTGATATTCAGGAGATATCATCCTAGTAGTAAGTATGTACAAGTACAACTCAGTGATTTTGTATTGCGTTTGTGCGGCGTTTTAATTTTAAGTTCAAAGAGTACGTGTTTTATTTTAGTTAAAACTGACCAGCAATCCGCCTCTATCGCACCTGATGTTAAGTCCATTGGCTCGAGCACGAGTTTTAACCAAGAATCGAGTAGTAACGTTATCGTATCGCCATCTAGAAAATATGTATGACGTTTGGAACAGCGCCCCCCGTGACCTTCATAGTGAGCATAATTTGGTACTAAAATTTACCTCAACATAGTTCGTGCACAGCATTTGTTCGCTTTCTCAATGACGATACGATAACCCCTTGTTTTTCGTACATTACTGTGTTACATTACCAGTAATGTACAAAGAAAAGATATTTACTTCTTTGTACATAACCGTCAGTGGAACTAGTAATATTCAAAGAACGACAGTATCTTCCTAAAATGAAAATAATCAATTTATTGATTATTTTTGTTTTTATTTTTATGAAACATTCATAGAATGAAATTCAACATACAATGACAATGCAAAGAAAAATTCGTTAAGCAGTTGGACATGAACCAGCAACCTCGGTAATCCGTACCACGCTCCACCCATTAAGCTATACTTAACGTTGGTGTACCTAACGAATTTTTCAATGCCTTGTGTCCAGCTGCTTAACGAATTTTTCTTTACACTGTCATTGTATGTTGAGTTTCTTCCTGCATTACCCGAATTTGTACGAAGAATATTTTTTTCTTTGTACATTGCTAGTTATTACATTTAACTCAGTAATGTACGAAGAACAAGGGACGAATAACGTTACTACTCGTGTTCGAGCTGCTGTGCCCTAAGCACGACTTGTCGAATCCTGCGTCACGTAAAATCGAATAGTAAACTATAACGAGTTTGTATGACGTTTGGAACAGCGCCCGCCTGTGAGCGTATTTGGAACTAAAATTTAGTATGAGATTTCTCGATCTCGATACGATAACCGTAACGTAACGCAGGATTCGACAAGTCGTGCTTAGGGCACTGATGAGGCGAGGATGTAGCTCACCGGCGAATCTTATATATCGCATAATATTTTTACGCATAATGTATGATTACGTACAATCTTAATTTCGTGTAATCGATTTTTTGCTGAAGCCGTAAATTTTTTAGGATAACTACAACATAGAACATAGGTTGGTTAGGTTAGGTTAGAACATATGCATTTTAATTTATAACAGTTTTGAAAACTTAGTAGTGCATCGTTTTCGAACAAGTATGCGAAATTAGGATTGTAATCGTACATTATGCGTAAAAAGATTATGCGTATTAATATAGACCCTAATATTCCGAAGTGTAAAATTTTACGACAGGACAATAAATTTTCAGACAGGATTTTATATATTTTTTTAATCTTTGCTAATCATGGATCTACTTAAATACTTGATTATTGTGGTCATCGGATTCACGTTATTTACTCAATACTCAATACTTTATTGCACATAATGGTTTTACAGATGGTATGATTTAATCTACATCACATTATGTACCCTGTTGGGCGCAGAAATGAAGACTACATTAATTTTTTTACTATTCATTTAATTATGAATTGATTACTAATTATTATTAACACTAATTATTTGATTATTAAATTATTATTTATTATTAATTTTATGCTTTGGATTGGTTACATACTTAGTAGTTAGTAGATGCATAATGTACAGTCAAGGAATTTAATTCCCTACCCATTTCGTTGAAATGTTGTTAGACATCCGCAATGCATTAAGGTCGAAAATGTCAACATGAACGCGACATGTCAAAGCGACGTCGTGTTCTATCTAGCTCTTATGGTGACAGTTTGCTATACGATATTAAACCTTAGGTGGGTTAGAAATTTAATTCCTTGACTGTATATTACATGCATTGCTTACATTACATTGATAAGTAGGTACACATGCATACATACATTTAAAAACGAATCTTCAACTTACACTTAGACTAGACATCGGAAAGTAATTGAAGAAATAGTACTAACTAGTACTAACTAGTCAGTATTTAGTATTTTAAATTTTAGTTTTAAGTAAAAAATACTTACATTTCTCGGTGAATGTTCTGTAAATTAATGCGCTGTGTAGAGTTCGGCTGTATAGAGTTCGAGGATATTTTAAGGCCGGCCCTGATTTTGGGCTGATACGTAATCATTAATATACAACTACAAGCCCATATAAACGAAGGATGGTAAATAAAGCACCCAACGGTGGCAATGATTAATGATAATATAGAAAATATTTCTAGCAATGAATTTTTTACACGACTACCAAAAGAAAAAGAGTATTGTTTTCAGGGTTCATGTAATTATTTACCAATGTGTTTTTGGATAGGTACTTACTTCTGTTTCTCTATCTTTCAATTACTCTCGATCCCAAATGAGGAGTTTCGTTAAATATTTGAAACCATGTCACGTTTTATTATTTATTTGGCTATTAAATATTTAGCTGCTGCATGCTACTGCCCGAGACTTCCTCTGCGTAGAATTCGGTGATCGCTATCCCACGAGAACTACCTATACAATTTTCAAAGATAAAAGATAGCCTATGTTTAAATCTAGGGTAAGCTAATTAAAATATTGATACGATTTATTTATTTTATTTGTTTATATGAATAATTTATATTTACACATACTCTTATACAGTAATGACCAAAGAGCCTAATATAATGTTAGGGGAGTACAAGGGATTGTTTATAAATTGGTACCGCGTAGTTTTTACGTAAGTTTCGTAGGTAAGTTAGGTTATTCTTATCCTTTTCTGACGCATGATACCATAGTAATGTTTAAAAATAACCACGTAAGTACAGACAAATGTCACAAAAGGTCGAACAAAAATACGTATTGTTAAATATAAATCAAGAGATGGAGAAGTTTTGAAAATAGATTTAAACTGTGAAAATAATCGATTTATTGATTATTTTTGTTTTTATTTTTATGAAACATTCATAGTATGAAATTCAACATACAATGACAATGCAAAGAAAAATCCGTTAAGCAGCTGGACTTGAACCAGCAACCTCGGTAATCCGTACCGGTACCGGTCGGTGGTACGAATTACCGAGGTTGCTGGTTGAAGTCCAGCTGCTTAACGGATTTTTCTTTGCATTGTCATTGTATGTTGAGTTAAACTGTGACTTTTATAGAAATAGGTAGTCAAAATTATGTCGCATTGAACAAAGACAGTAGGTTCAATAAAAAACGTGTTCCCAGCCCATGAATAGGCTATAAATTTGTTATAATACATTACATCGGTTTAGTCGACAATGGTGCAGTCATACAGTCATGTTCACACAATCAGTTTTCACTTTCGATTCTTACCATTCATTGGAGTGAACCATTTAGAAGAAGTGATGACGAAGAGAGATATAGCAGTGTAGTTAAAGATGACTGTTGTCTAAGTTTTTATTGATGGCAAGAAAGTTATAATATTTTACAATACCCTGTAGCTTGTAAATTCTAATTGATTATAGATTACAAAACTTTTAACTCCGTTTTGGCAGTCAGTAAGTAATATTTTTTAACTAATGTAATTTCTAATCGTTTACCATTAAAATATTAATCTAATATTTTCAATGGGTAGAAGGACGAATAAACCACAAAATAACAGTTTTTAAGCAAAGTGAACGGCTATGGACTGATGATGACAATGGTGATGAAAAACACAACATTAATATTTTTAGTTCACAAGAAATGAGTGTGATTATTTTCTCATTTTCTTTCCTTGTTATTTCGTTATTATATTGTGAAAGGCCCGACAACAAAGCACTATTGAGACTAATAACTCAAACCAAAATAACAGTTTATATTTTATTGATCACTAGCTGTTGCCCGCGACTCCGTCTGCGTAGCATTCGATTCGGTCGCTATCCCGTGGGAACTGTAAAATTTTCTGGGATAAAAGATAGCCTATATTTTAATCTAGGGCATAAGCTATCTCGATTCCAGATTTTCAGAACAGACATACAAATAGACACTCACTCACAAAGTTTCGCATTTATAATATTAGCATGATTTAAATGTCGCACTTCGAAACGCTAGGTTTCTTTAGAAAACTAGCCTGCTGTGGTTTTCTCTATTGTTGTCAGCGAGAGTTACTTTTCACAAATTCGTTCGTTATGTTTTTGTTGTCAATTTCGCTCTGGTTTTGCGGCAGACTGTCACTCTCATTGAATCATGTACATGATAATGTACAAAGTGAAAATAAAATAATAATGGTAAATTTCATAGTGGTCAACCACCTCGAACAGAGCACTTAACTGCTCAAACAAAATATTGAGCCGAACATTTTTTTTATACAACGAGGGAGGCAAACAAGCAAGAGGGTAACCTGATGGTAAGTGTTCACCACTGCCCATAGACAGCCGCAACTCCGGAGGGTTTGCAGATGCGTTGCCAACCTAGAGAGCTAAGATGAAATGCCTCTTGTGCCCGTAATTATATCTCTTCCTATCTATCTCTTACTCTCCACACCGGAACACAACAGTGCAGGCACTGCTGCTTAGCTGCAGGAATAGCGAGTAAGATGGTGGTAGCGACCCGGAAGGACCTCGCACAAGGTCCTATTAGAGTTGTAGTAGGTTCTATTAGACGTTCACATTATCTTGAGTCAAACATTAGATCATTGTCAATCAGTCGATCAATGGATCGACACGTTAATGCCAATAATTGACACCTTGCTTGTCACCTTTATTGCTACGTATTAAGATTGAAGATGTCAACTATTGGGACAGTGTCGGGCACAGGGACATTTACGTAATTGACTGAACGAACGAAGTGAGCACCTCAGTTTCAGATTGAACAAAATTTCTTTCGTACTTATATCTGTTTGTCCGGAGTTTGTCTGTCTGTCTGTTCTCGTCTACAGGTTGCATTTCTCAGGAGCAGGTTCGCTAATTACCTAATATAGATTTATTTTATCCATCCGTTTTGTTGTATTTTTTTAGGAAAAAAAATGTACTAAACTTTGCTCACCCGCGACCACACACACCCACCACCACATTGTGGTAGCGGGTGAGCAAAGTAATTGTTTTTAGTTCATAAATATAGACCTCCGCAAAGTAACTCGCGATTCATTAAATTAAACTGAAAATGTTCTAAAATTATCCAGTCTCCGTGAAATTTTGTGATCACAGATCCGAAATTTTTTCTTTTTTTTCAATTTGTTTTTTTAAATAAAAAAAACCGGAAATGTTCAGAACTGAGGTCGCAAGATCTAAAGCTCACAGACTAGAGCCACTAGTCTTATATACTATTTTACTCTACCCAGAGCTACTCAACAAACATTACATAACCCAAACAAAGTAAATAGGCTAATACATCATTACCGTACAGCCTCAGCGCTCAGTTGCGCCAGCGCATTAATCCAGTAATAGATGCGTACGATCATTCGGTGCGCTATGAAATCGACACGACTGCGTTTCACACCGAACTATAATAATTATCAATACATTTTGAACCATTTGTAGGCGTTCCCGGGCGGCGGTAATAGGGATGTGGCCTCTTGGTCAAATCAGCAACTTTTTAGGGTTCCGCACCTTAAAAGGAAAAATTAAGCCTTATAGGATCACTTTGTTGTCCGTCTGTTCGTCTGTCTGTCAAGACCCTTTTTCTCCGGAACGCATGGAGGTAGCACGCTGAAATTAATACCAAATACTCAAACCTGTAGTCCCTTGAAGCTGTGAAAAAGTCAAACTTCTAAGTCAGCGCAAACAAAAGATAAAGTCACTAAAAAGGTTGTTTCCATACAAATTGCCGTACCTACTGTAAAAATCGCTTTCGGGCGCTGTTCCAAACGTCATACGAATTTCTCGATAACGTTTACTACTCGAATACGTCACACAGGTTTCGAATATTCATACTCGGGTCTCTGTATACATGAAAACAAGAGATTATTATTGAATATTGGGAACGGCCCTAAGAAAGTGGAGGGTTAATCGGTCCCATCCTCTCCGTGACTAATAAATGTTACCATTTTGTTACGCTACGGTGTAATTCTATATTATTTTAATTGCAAGCGCTGCCAGCACGCCACAGCACAATACTCGGTAAACGAAGTAACCTGATTCGTGATAGAGTAAGTGCCTTTATGATTTACCGGTTTACCGTCGAGGTACGGGCCGGAGCTTACCGATTATTACATAAACACGGTAGTTTATTTGATAATCACTGACTAACCCTGTTATTCATAAACCTATATTAACTAATATGCCGTTAAAGTTCGTTTGTCCCTTTTTGTCACATTGACAATTTCTCTAGTAAGAAGAAGACGGAACCTATTTTAGCTAATAAAGGCTTGAGTGACGTTTATGAATAAGGGCATAATTAAATAACCTAACCAACTTAAAAAAGTTAAAAAACCCCCGACATTGTCATTTCAAAGTTCAATATTTCAAAAACGTGTTAACCGATTTTAATGAAACTTAGCTAAGAACCATCTCGATTACACTAGCTTTCGATTAAAAAAAACCGCATCGAAATCGGTCCATCCGTTTGGGAGCTATGATGCCGCAGACAAATACACAGACACACAGATACACAGACACAGAGATACACAGATACACAGGTCAAACTTATAACACCCCTCTTTTTCGTCGGGGGTTAAAAACATACTTCATCTTCATCACCGTCAACCTTTTTTAGGTCCCACTGCTTGGCACAGGCCTTGTCTCAGAATGAAAGGGCTTGGGCTAGATTGGGAACTTTTTCGCGAAGTTTTCCTTCACCGAAAAGCTCTAGATAAATTACAAATTACAAATGGATAGGAACTAGCTTATGCCCCGCGGCTTTGCCCCCGTGAAATATTTCAGAATGAGCTATTTCCCTAATCCGTGGGAATTTCGAAAAATCCCTTCTTAGTGCACTTCTCATGATACTCGGGACTCAATGGTCCCTTCGAGACCATAGACGCAACGTCGCATCCGAAACGTCGAGGTATTTAAATTAAAATTTAATTAGAAATGTTTTTACGCGATTAAGTCCAGAGTATCATGATAATGTGTGAAAATCGCGAAAGTTTAAATCAATACTCAAGGTATATGTTTGCCAAATTTCAAGTCTCTAGGTCCAGTGGTTTAGGCTCTGCGTTGTCAGTCAGTCAGTCAGTCACGGTACTGTTTTATAGGTATAGATTAAAATAAAAAGGAAGTCTGTTTTTAATTTTGTTCTCCATTATACTTTCATGGGCAAGCCCTCCCGTTCTGAGAGGAGGCCTGTGTGGCCAGTGGGACGTAAAAAAAAGAGCTGGTGATGATGATGATGTGTTTTCATGGCATTTATTGACTTTGCCGTACCTGTGACGAATAAGCGCTTTAATAAAACAAACCTAAGCTTTTCCAAAGCCAACGAAAATACAAAACTCAATGAAACAACCTCACTCCGCTCCGTTGCGTAAACTAAGCAAACGTTGAGTCACATTATTAGGACGTACAAATTTTATCAATTCACGTCTGACTTTATTATTAAACTCCATTTGTAGGTAATAAAAGGCAAGTGTGAGATCAAATACTTTTTAAAGGGTTCCATTTTTTTTAATACGACGAGGAAGACAAACGAGCAAGTGGGTCACCTGATGATAAGTAATCACTACTGCCCATAGACACTGGCGACCCCGGACGGATTGCAGATGCGTTGCCAACCTAGAGGGCTAAGACGAAATGCCTCTTGTGCTCGTAATTACACCGGCTGTCTTACTCTCCGCACCGGAACACACCAGTGCAAGCACTGCTGCTTAGCGGCAGAATTAGCGAGTAAGATGGTGGTAGCGATCCGGACGGACCTTACACAAGGTCCTACCACCCGCAAAACATACAAGATTGACCTATCTTTTCAAGCTTATTGCAATTCAGCGCGGGAATGCTGCCTGCGTGATGGGCACCCTGCCGAGAGGTCCAGGTTTGGTAGGTATTTAATTTTTAAGTTAGTTTTAGTTTTAATATTTTAATTTACTTTGTAGGTAGTGTTAGTCCCATTTGCTATGCACTGTTTCAACTTTTATTATGTAAATAAAATTTAACCACTATAGCCAGTTAAAAAAAAAAAAATATTTAAGTATTACTTAACCTGGTATGTAACAATAACGATAGCATAGCGTATCCCTAGTGATAGTGACTGACAATTTTGTTTTATTTCTACGCACGAAACGAGCCATCCTAGCAAGCCATGATAGCCTAGTGGTTTGACCTATGGCCTCTCAAGCAGAGGGTCGTGGGTTCAAACCCTGGGTCGCACCTCTGAGTTTTTCAGAACTCCTCTCATTCTGAGAGGAGGCCTGTGCTCAGTAATGGAACATAAATAAAAAGGCTAGTGATGGGTGGTAGGACCTTGGGCGACCACCATCTTACTAGCTAATCCTGTCGCTAAGCGGCAGTGCTTGCACTGTTGTGTGCCGGTGTGGAGAGTAAGACAGCCGGTGTAATTACGGGCACAGAGGCATTTCATATTAGCTCTATCTCTTTTCTATTAGCTAGTTGGTAAGGCATCTGCGAACCCCGTGGGGTTGCGGGTGTTTGTAGGCAGTGGTGATCACTTATCATCAGGTGACCCACTTGCTCGTTTGCCTTCCTTGTAATAAAAAAAATGTTTTTAACCCCCGACGAAAAAGAGGGGTGTTATAAGTTTGACCTGTTTATCTGTTTATCTGTGTATCTGTCTGTGGCACCATAGTTCTCAAATGGATGGACCAATTTCGATGCGGTTTATTTCAAACGAAAGCTAGTTTAATCGAGACGGTTCTTAGTTAAGCATCATTAAAATCGGCTCACCCGTTTTTGAAATATTCAACTTTGAAATGAAAATGTCGGGGGTTTTTCAACTTTTCTAACTTGGTTAGGTTGTGAACCACGGAACCCTAATAAAGCTCTCCCACGCACTGCCCCAGTCACGGGTAGGTGTAAAAATGCTAAATGTTTGTTCATTAAGACGTATGTGTTTCTCAGAACGTGCATTTCAAACACCTTTTCTGTTGAATGTTGCATTTGGAATGAAAACGTTTGAAGATTGAAGGTGAATTATAATACCTACTCATCATCATCATTAGCCTTTGTTACGTCCCGCTGTTGGGCACAGGTCTCCTCTCAGAATGAGAGGGCTTGGGCTATAGTTCCCACGCGGGCCTTCACACACATCATTGTTTTCCTTCACCGAAAAGCTCATGATAAATTACAAATGTAATTCCGCACATGAATTCCGAAAAACTCAGAGGTGCGAGCCGGAGTTTGAACCCACGGCCCCCTGCTTGAGAGGCCATAGGTCAAACCACTAGGCTATCACGGCCTTAATACCTACTCGTACAGGGTAAAAAGCTTCGGCTTATTAAAGCACAAAAAGTACAACCCCCACGTTCTTTGAACCGTTCGGTGTGAATGTCGGTTAAAATAAACTAACTTTTCGTATTATTTATTTATACGGTCATCCCGTTCGAAATTATTTTTCACACATTTCAAACTGACATGATATGATCAAAATATGCAGAGAAACCAGAAAAACTAATTCTCGAATTGGGGTTCGAACCCAAATCTTTACCATACCGTGGTAACGCGCTAATCCAATTACGCTATTCGAGCAATTGGAAGTTAGCACGAAAAACTCCTATATATTCACGCATCAGATCTTGTTACTTAGCGAGTTCGGTTAAAATATCTGCATTAATGAAATTAACTTAAAATAATAGCTACTGAGTACTCCTGCCATTTTCAAAACCACTTCTGTATGCAAACCAATTTTTTTAAACAAATTGTACCAGAAATGATGCCTTAGATTCCGATTCTTGATAAATGGTGTCACTACACACTCAAGACCTCTGGTGTACAATTTTATTCAAATTAGTATGAAAGTTAATGGATAAAAGGAATCTAAAAACATTATTATCCTGCGACAAAGTTACCTTTGCGGTTGCTACTGGCGCTGCTTGTGGATATTCCGTAAAATTAGGTGAGAGTTGCATTAGTTTGAAATTTGTTCGCCGAATATGGGTAAGTTTGTCTTTTGTAATGATGGCGGCGCATACGACATTAGTTGTCCATTATTAACGAGTGTTTACAAAAGGTTACTGTGTCTACCTTCAATCGATATTTTACCTTCCGCTATTGCTCTCTACGTCAGTTTGATAATTATCAGGAGCTATTGTTAAATTGTTACTATACAAAGATTTGTTGTTTAACCCATAGATAAAATCCAAAATCAAGTAACATCCTTAAATTGACATCCTGGCCCCTATTTCACCAACTTTACAATTGTCTGTTTTAAATGACAATTCGGTGTCAACTGCTGACTTGAAGAGTTTTTGTTTTAGCGCGCTTCATATTGTCAAAGAAATGTAGTTCGAATTGTCATAGAAAACTGGCAGATAAAGATGGTGAAATTGGGACCTGCTTGTCAAGTTTACTGCTACGAAAATTTAAGGTGTCAACTGTTGGTTCAGTGTCAAACACGGGGACTTTTGACTAGGTACTCTAGAGTCTAGACTATCTTTATTAAAAAAAGTTAACAAAGCATTAGGATCGGGTGATTTTGTTATTATGATAACCTAACCAACTTAGAAAAGTTGAAAAAACCCCCGACATTGTCATTTCAAACTTTAATATTTCAAAACCGGGTGAACCGATTATATAATGAACTTAGCTAGGAACCATTTTGATTAAATTAGCTATCGATTAAAAAAAACAGCATCGAAATTGGTAAATCCGTTTGGGAGCTATGATGCCACAGACAGGTACACAGATGCACAGTTTAAACTTAGAACACCCCTCTTTTTCGTCGGGGGTTAAAAATAGGTTTTGTCTTCTTCTTACTAACGGACATGTCAATGTGACTAAAAAGGACAAACGGACATTAACGGCATTTTAGTTAAAATAGGTTTGAATAATAGGGTAAATTATGAACAAAAACTTATTTATCGAATATACGAACCCAAAGTCACATTAACTCTACGCGTAGTCATCTGTTGAATACGTAATCGCAAGCGCACGGTTCCCATGGACTATCAGCCTTGGAGCCTTCTACGAACCGCATGAGATATCGAAACCTCAGAATACAGAACAAACCAGAACAGATTCTTTTTGGCGCTAAATTAAACGAAGTATACCACAAGAGAGGTTGTGTTTTTATCCTGTTTTTTTAACCCCCGACGAAAAAGAGGGGTGTTATAAGTTTAACATGTGTATCTGTGTATCTGTGTATCTGTCTGTGGCATCGTAGCTCGTAAACGGATTTACGGATTTTGACGCGGCTTTTTTTAATCAAAAGCTAGTTTAATCGAGATGGTTCTTAGCTAAGTTTCATAAAAATCGGTTCTTCCGTTTTTGAGATATTAAACTTTTAAATGTTTCAAGTTTAGATCATAGATGTGAGAGCCCGTTGATGTCTTCAGTATGGCTATGTTCGAAAATTCGTAATGAGCTCGTTGATGTCTTGGATTTTTTGTTGGTTTAAGTCAAATAATAAAGTAAATATTGTGAAGTGAATGTAAAAAACACAAAATAAAAACTTAAATTAAAAATTTAAAAAACTCCCGACAAAAACATAGCAGACAAAAAAAAGTCGACAAAAAAAAAACTTTAAAAAGTAAAAAAGAATGCCTAATATATTTTGTTATTATGGATGGAAGTATGGATTGGCCCTTTCAGTTCAATATACCTAGCAAAATTTTTATCTAAGCGTTGTCGGTGTCGGGGGATCGCTAAAGTCAACAGCAAACTAAAGTAGGTATGTTGTTTTATAGAAAGAATAGCTGTGGTTGACTTTAGCGATCCACCGACACTGACGACGCTTAGATAAAAATTTCGCTAGGTATATTGAACTGAAAGGGCCAATCCATACTTCCATCCATACTAATCCATACTAACAAAATACATTATTTTTCGTCTGCTTTTTTTTGTACAATAAAGTGTTTACTTACTTAGTGTTTGGCGACCGAATAGCCTAGTGGTTAGAGACCCTGACTATGAAGCTTGAGGTCCCGGGTTCAAATCCCGGTCGGGGCAGATGTTTGTATGATGATTACGAATGTTTGTTCTCGGGTCTTGGATGTTTAATATGTATATAAGTATGTATTTATCTATATAAGTATGTTTATTCGTTGTCTAGTACCCATAGTACAGACTTTGCCTAGTTTGGGACTAGGTCAATTGGTGTCAAATTGTCCCATGATATTTATTTATTTATTTACTTACTTACTTACTTAGAGCCTCTGGTTTGTTCTGTATTCTGAGATCGAAACAATCCGATGTCGATTACTGGCAAACACGATCAATTGGCAAGTTGGCGCGTTTGATAATGTCACTTAAGTTTGTGTAGGTTCAATTTGATTTGGAATATTTAACAGCTATTTTGTGTATTAGCTTTATAGTAATTCGTCTGAAGCAAAGAAGACAGACTTATCCCTTTAAGGCGTCTACAGGCAACCTGCCAGTTGAAAAAAAACTTAAGGCGCTTCCCTGACCCAGACGCTGAAATGGCTGCTTTTTAGAGCCATTCTGTAAATTATTTAAGCGATAAAAACAAAATACATAAATACATTAAGTAGGTATCTATAACATCTTAACTTGTTTTTCTATGTTCATTTTTTTTTTCCTATTGAATACTTATGATATCTGCATCACAAGTAAGTCAAGTTGCAATTAATATTCTGTTACTACATCATAAGCATAATTTACTTTGACTTGGGGCATACACCAATGTATAGAGAATTTAATAGGCTAGGATTTCTATGTTTAACATTATTAAAACACCTTTTTATAATCATCATCATCTGCCTATTTACGTCCCACTGCTAGGCACCAAAATTTTTAAATAAGTAATTTGCGTAATCGGTGCAAATTTTGAAAAAAAATTTTTTTTTTCGAAAAGACGACGTTACTTGTGTTAACACTGTGTAAAATGAAGTTAGACCGATATTTAATAGATGTCGTCACTAAAACGAAGTTGTTTGGTTGAAGTGAGGTGGGGTGAGGAAGGCGCGAAGCGTTCAAGGTCATCCTCTCAGGTCTTAATACAAGCGTTTTGCTGACTTTTGCCGGCTGCACTGGATTGTGATCCAAATTTTATAGGCACGTATTATGTGTTTCATATATTTTCTAAGGCTATTCAAGAATTTGCGTCTGATAGTCACCATCTTATGTTGATGAGCTGATGATGGAAAGTACAACTCCTTAACGGTTAGGAGTTGGAGGATAATCCTGAAAATGTTTAATCAACATAAAACTGTGAAATAAAAATCTTTTAACAAAAAAGTAAAACCGCCTTAAAAAAAACCTTAGAAAAAAAAACATAAAAAATCCTCTAAAGCCACGAGTTTTATGGCCTAGCACTAGCAGAAATATGAAGACGGTGCTTCATTCAAAGAACATTCCGCTCGCACCGCACCGACTTCATATTTCTGTTAGTGCTAGGCCATAAAACTCCTGGCTTTAGAGGATTATTCTATGTTTTTTTCTAAGGTTTTTTTGACGGCGGTTTTATCGTACAAAATGTCACCACATGGTGACATTGACATCGCATTGCTTGACGAGGAAAGTCATTATGACACTTACTGTGAGAACATTCTACAGTGGGTCAAATCAAATGGTTTGACTATACACTTCCATTCACTACGTAACCATAACACCATAGTCAGTGTCAAAAGAAACTTGCCACTTTTGTACCTTGTCGTTTTACAGCCTTATACAAAACGTCATAATTATGTCACAAATGTGTTACTGCGACAAGGTACAAAAGTGACAAGCTACTTTATATGCTGACTGTATCGTGTAATTATCGCAGTTACATTGTATGGTATTCGTTTTTCTGTTTTTGTCATAGTCATGGTTGTCGAATATAAAGTTTTTTATAGATAGATCTAGCTACATTTACCTAGTACATTATCTTAAAACAACATCAAACTACTGGATAATGCTAGTGTACGAACTATAGTTAGTGGACGTACGGACGGACAATATTTGTCGATTCCCACTATTAATTCATGTTTGTGTTTGAAATTGCGCATGATTGGCTTTAGAGTCAATATTTACAGTTTACAATAACCTAGCTTTTTTATTCAAATTAAAGCCGCTTAGCTCCCCCTCCCCCCTGGTGGTATGTGGTGACTGACCCCCCCCCCACTAATTTAACTTTATACCAAATATGAGTGTAAAGATAAGTTAACTAAATGATTAAAAACCAAAAGTGATTTGATATAGAAAATTTAATCAAGAAACTTGTATGATGTTTATGATTTACATGCACACATACACACACACTAAGTTTGAGTTAGGATGCATTACGATCACGGGCAAACTCTACGGATCTCCAAACGGGATCTAATTTAACTCCGGAAAATTAAGGACCGTAAGGAAACTAAAGATCATCTAAGCTATGCCGTGGACAGACAGACAGACAGACGGACATTGTGAAACTATAAGGGTTCCTTGTTGACTTGCTTTCATTTGAAATAAACCGCATCGAAATCGGTCCATCCGTTTGAGAACTATGGTGCCACAGACAGATACACAGATACACAGGTCAAACTTAGAACACCCCTCTTTTTCGTCGGGGGTTAAAAACATATTTTTTTTATATGACAAGGAAGGCAAACGAGCAAGCGGGTCACCTGGTGGTAAGTGCTCACCACTGCTCACGGACACCAGCAACCCTGGGGGTTTGCAGATGCGTTGCCAACCTAGAGAGCTAAGATGAAATGCCTCTTGTTCCGTAATTACACCGGCTGTCTTACTCTCCACACCTGAACGCAACAATGCAAGAACAGCTGCTCAGCGGCAGGATTAGCGAGTAAGATGGTAGTAGTGATCCGGACGGACCTCGCACAAGGTGAAACGCAAAGACGCGTTGCGTTATGCTGCCATTGTAACTAAACAACGCAACGCAATATAACGCGTTGCGTTGCGCCACGGCGCACGCGCCGCTGCGTGCGCGCATCTCGCCACCGCATCTCCTTTTTGCGCAATTTCATTGTGGACACATTCTGTTGTAATATAGTCCACTATTCGCTCTATTTAATCAGAATAACCGAGTACAACCTAGAAAAACTCCCGATTTTTTTAGTTTGAAGTCCAGTATCTTAAAAACGGCTTAAAGAGAGATGTGCTGTATTAGCAGAATAAAGGTGACCTGCGACCCGCCCGCTTCCGTATTGTGACGATTGACATCCAGGCGGACGGACGTACAGTCAAGGTCATCAACATGTGTACACCACAGAGTCCCAAAAATACGTATACAGACCTTATTACTGCGACGGTAAGGTTGATGTATACATATTTTTGCAGCTCTGCGCGGATCCATGTCCTTTGACTTTGACTGTACCGCATAAGTACAAATCGGTGTTTTATTTGTGCACTAGTTAAGGCACCAAGTGAAAACGTCAGTAACCAATTTTGATGAAACTAGCTGTCGATAAAAACAAGAAACCCAAATCGGTCCAACCATTTGGGAGATATGGTACCACAGACAGACACAGATTCCCCTCATTTGTCGTTATTCACTTTTAACAAAATTGGAAACTAGTCCAACAGTTCCAATTCCCCGGGCGAGTGCTCGTCGCGACTCGGCCCGCTGTGCGCACCATGAATATAGGTACCTAAGTTACATTAATTGCGCTCACAATAACCGCCACCACCACCATAACCACGGCTCTATTGTTATAGACATAAGAGCTTGTGCAGATCATTGTGAGCGCTACGGTTGCTTAGCAACTATTGCGGTTGACTCTACTTACCTAGTACCTATCATAGATATTTTTCTGCAACTGTCAAACTTGAAATAAGAATTTGTTATTGCGTCTGCCTTCCACCCTGCAGATTGGCTTATGTCAGTCTAATAATTAGAGTCTAATTGGATAAAATAGAGCCATTGCTATTGCTAGCTAACCTTCTGACCTGTGTGTAGCAAATGTCGCAACTGTCAACTGCGCCTGCGCCGTTTCCGCTCATTGTTTGCAAAAAAAAGTGACCCAATGAAGATTTTTCCGCTATTGGGAAATTGGTAATTAAAGTGTGATTAAGACTGTTTAACGCTGTTGAAAATTAAACTAAGAAATTAAATGTCTAAATAACAGACTCTCGGTCCGAACTACAATTTTGTTGTTGTAGGGTTTGAAACCTTGGGTCCATGGGGTCCCGCCGCTTACAAGCTTATTTTTCAGAGTTGCAAAAGCGCTTGGTCAATGCAACTTGTGACCAAAGGGCTGACAGTTTTCTGTCTCAAAGAATCAGCATCGCTATTCAGCGAGGAAACGCTGCCAGCCTTTTGGGCACCATGCCGCAGGGGCAGTATATAGTTTTATGTTTTAGTTTAATTAGATTAAGATTGGATTTAAATGTCATTGTAAATTGCTTTTATTATATAAAATAAAAAGAGAAATTATTATATTAAAAGAAACATGTCGGATAAGCCAAAATAATTAAAACTCAATGCCAATGGCCAATGATGTTCCATAAATTCTTGGCATCTTATGCCATATTTGAATATTATTGACAAGTGAACGCATTACAAGATGGCGGCGTTAGTTCTAATTTCGACCACGTGCCAAAAGTTCCATGCCATACATTCACACATCGCAAACCCTTATCCAATGCGAGATACGTATCAACCTAGATGCATATTTCGGAGCTAATTCCATTGTGGCCGTACGTAGAACAATAGCATGTTTTGCTGTGGTAGAGAAATGCAGGAAACACGCTTTCGCCATCACGTGTGTGGAAATGGTTTTTTAAAGTCGTTGTTATGGTGTTTAAGAGTTTATAAGTGTGTAGCGTATGGCGTTAGGGCATTAAAAACTGTATCTATTGTCCACGAGTTTGTCGGCCAAAAAATTGGTTATCGCTATCCGGTAGGAACTATTAAGCAATTTATTGGGAGAAAAGTATGCTTACCCGTCCTCTCCCGCCGATCTAAGTAGGTGTCAAACATTTTTGTGATTATTTTTCATGCATAAAAAATCCAAAAATTACTTTGAGCTATGTATTTCTAATTTATTCCGGTCTCCAAAAAAAGTATATAACACAAAATTTATTCGTGGTAGGCGACTACCCAGGTCGGGTTAAATCTAGAGTTTAAGCTATCTCCATTAAATTTGATCAAAATTGATACATCTGTTTTCGTGTGATTGTGGAACGACATAGGTATAATATTTTCTAAAAAAATACTAGTACCTACTATTTGTAGAAATTTATCTTTAACTACATATCTAATAACAAAGCTTAAAAAGTATATTTATCACTTCTTCACCAGCTTATTAAGTTGTAGAACAGAAATCGCAGTAAAAGCTGGTCAAAATAAAGCCAGCTGACAGCACCAAAGTTTTTATTAATGCCATCTTATTATACTACTTACTTACTTACCATTTAAAACATAACTACCTACAAATATTAACTGAAAGTCGCGTTATCTAAACACTAAAGAGTTGGCCCTTCCTGCTTCTTAAAAGTAATGTTTACTGTTTACCAATTTCCACATTGCATTTGAAAGTTCTTTTTTATACGCATAATTTAAATTTGTAGCGATTAATAAATTTATGTCCATGTGTACTTTACTTTCACTTTCTAGACAATAACAAATGACAGAAAAAAGACCATTATTTGAACTCTTTTTCTAAGTCTTAATTAATTGCCTTCAAACAGGATTCTTCTAGTCTAGGTTGTGATTTAAAACTTTCGGTACCTAATTCCCAAGATAAGATCGATTTATTTATAGTATCGTTACACCTATAAATCTTAAGCATGCCACAGTAGACAGAGAAACGGACAATATTAAGGTGCTCAATATTAAGCCATAAATATTTGTGAAGGTAACTAACCGGTAGATCAAAACTATTTTAATTAACCTGAACGTCTTTGAAAAAAGGATCGAGTACTGGGCCATGTTTTATAAAGCTATCAAGTTACAATTTACAAGCGGAAGCCTCTTTCTATGACCTTTTGTTAGAAAGAGACTTCAGCTTGTAAATTGTAACTTGTAGCTTTATAAAACGCGGCCCTGATGTCTTCATGCCGGATTAATTACGTGCTTCAATAAAATAATTGATGACATGTACTCGTTAAAATAAGCGTTGTCATCATCCGCGCAAAAATAAAAAGGTTTATTGTCAGTTCTAGTTGGACTACGAGGGTAGGTCTAGAAGCTCCTCTTGAAGGCTATCGGTACATAATTATACACTTTTTGATTGGAACACAATTTTGCATAGTACCTAATGACGGGCTTTTCCAAAAGCGCTGGTTAACTGACGTGTGAAAGATAAAGTGCACTTTAATAAAAAAAAAATTCTTAGGGTACTGTCTCCTTTCTGGTTACTGTGCCACTTGCGCAAGAGTCGAAGCGCGGTTGCCGACTAAATTGGCGGCTGCCGATACTTAATCAAATGAGGTAATTCATGGCAAAATAATTCGCTGATAAAAAGCAAAATGTCAAATGGGATGCTCATTATAATCATTATTTATCATTTCGTAGAAGAATAGATGTCTTGCCTTATTTTGCATAAATATTGTGATTTGAATATTCTACGGTAATTATGATGTGCATGTTAATCGTTTTATGAATTGGAACGTGTTGTTGTTTTAAATGAGAGTAATATTTTTCGAAACCGTTTTAAAAAAATCTCAGTAAGAGTGAAATTTATGCGAATAGAAAATAAGACTCTACACTTGCTTACTTCATACTAAAATGTATGTAAAAGTGGAAAATTAATTGTCAGTATTTAAGTTATCGTCGAAACCACGAAATTAACAATATTTTTCTCTTTTTCAGGTACTTACATAAAAAGCGGAGAATTTCCTTAAAACAAGACTAAAAAATAAAAACCTCTCTTCTGTCTTTCTGTATTTTCTGTACAATAAAGCATTTATTATTATTATTATTATTATTATTATTTATTTATATCGGACATGAGAATCCATAACGAGTTAGTAACAATTATACCTTACGCGTAAGTTAGTAAAAGTAAAAAACAGTGAACCACAATAAATATAAATACTTACTTACTTGCTCTTTCTCTCATGTGAAAATAATTGAAGGCTTTTAATCTATTCCAGGATACAATTAATGACTGACTCGAAGAGCTAGTATATATCCTTGCCACAATTAGTTTTTCTATCAACTAATAAATCAAAAGCATAACGACTGTGATTAATAATGATTCATTATCATGGATTTAATCACGAGTGGTGCCAACAAATCGGTTCCCAAGCTAGCAGGTGTACAACAGACAGACGTACACGATAAACACATAACTCTACCGGTGGGTTATGAATATATTCATGGGACATGTCACAACTGAGGCATAGCGTTCAGTTTGAAATCTCTATCGGAATTGTTATCACTATCATTTGATGGCAGTTCTGATTGATCAAATTAGGGATGAGACGATGTGACTGAATAGCTTAGTCGCCGTGAAGAGTCCCAGAGGTGCCGTCATACATTTCTGTTTTCTCATCTCTTAAGTACCGTATTGATGCCATTGCATATACTGTATACACACGCAGCTAAACACTTGGTACAGGACGCCGGGACGAAATACAAAAATGTAAGGTGCGCCGCAAAGTGAAAAAGTTTGGGAACCCCTGCACTAGCGGTTAAAGAATCTGACTGCCAAGTTTGAGTTCCCAGGTTTGATTACCACCGCCCAGGGCAGTCAAATAGTGAATGGATACCTGTGGATAACTGAGGGTCGAGCACGACTTTTCGAAACCTGCGTCACGTAAAATCGAATAGTAAACGTTGTCGAGTTTGTATAACGTTTGGAACTAAAATTTAGTATGAGGTTTCTCGATCTCGATACGATAACCGTAACGTTACGCAGCATTCGTAAAGTTGTGCTCGACCCTCTGGTGGATGGGGTTTTCTGACACGTTATAAGTCAATACAGAGTTGTCAATGAATTTGTCGCAATCTCGACAGAAATAACACTTCACGGTATTAATCTAATTGAATTTATGATTAAGAGTTAATATTTTTCAAACAGTTCACCTATCAGTTTAACATACCATATACTAACACTTCGTGTTGCATTTATAGATAAGAAGAACCAGGAAGAGAATTCTTCGACTTCAAAAAAGGAGGAGGTTCTACGTTGCACTGTATGTATTTTTTTTTAATGTATGTAATGTTTTTTTTATTCGAAAGGGTATACTCCTGAGGTGGTCCCATTGTCACCAAGTCATGATCTGATGATGGGATCCCAGGGAAATCGAGGGCAACCCTCAAACTTTATAGGCACGTATTATGTGTTTCATATATTTTCTAAAGCTATTCAAGTATTTGCGTGTGGTAATCATCATCTCATGTTGATGAGCTGATGATGGAAGGTACAACTCCTTAACGGTTAGGAGTTGGAGGATAATTCTGAAAATGTTAAATCATTATTCGAAAGGGTATACTTCTGAGGTGGTCCCATTGTCACCAAGTCATGATCTGATGATGGGATCCCAGGGAAATCGAGGGCAACCCTCAAATTTTATAGGCACGTATTATGTGTTTCATATATTTTCTAAAGCTATTCAAGTATTTGCGTCTGGTAATCATCATCTCATGTTGATGAGCTGATGATGGAAGGTACAACTCCTTAACGGTTAGGAGTTGGAGGATAATTCTGAAAATGTTAAATCAACGTAAAATTGTGAAACAAAAACGTTTTAACAAAAAATTAAAACCGCCTTCAAAAAAAACCTTAGAAAAAAAAAACTTAAAATAATCCTCTAAAATAATGATTAATAAATAAAATAAAATAAAATGCGTTCATTCCGGACAACAGAAACTAAAGCCTAAAGTCTTATAGCCTAGCACTAAGCAGCAGATATATGAAGTCGGTGCTTCATTCAAAGAATATTCCGCTCGCACCGCACCGACTTCATATTTCTGCTACTTAATGCTAGGCCATAAGACTTTAGGCCTTAGTTTCTGTTGTCCGGAATGAACGCATTTTATTTTATTTTATTTATTTATCATTATTTTAGAGGATTATTTTACGTTGTTTTTCTAAGGTTTTTTTTTGAAGGCGGTTTTACTTTTTACTTCTTGCTGAGCCTAATTACGTACATAATTATAATTTATACAATGATTTTCAACTTTATGTTGTGCACTCAATCCAACTCCATACATTTTCTTTTAAACTTATTGTTAGTTTTTCTTTTGCTTATGTATACCTAAGCAGTGGTAGAAGATCAAGATTATGAACATGTTATTGACAATAAACATTCTGAAAAAAAAAATTATGAAACTTTCACAACTCAAAAACTGAACTTAAAGACCTTGTATTATGTAAAATAGTTACTAACAAACGTCATAAGTACATAATAAAAGCATAAAAGCATGCAGCAATAGGTACAGTCAGCAGCAACAGTTGCTAAGCAACCGAAGCGGTCACAATGATCTGCACAAGCTCTTATGTCTATAACAATAGAGCCGTGCTTAGATCACTGTGAGCGTTTCGGTTGCTTAGCAACTATTACTGCTGACTGTACGCGCAAAACTTCAAATTCATAAATTTTATTCTAAATAGTACATTCATTTGAAATTGACTTCGAGGAAATATTTCTCCACTCCATATGTTTATGTAAAATTGTAAGTAAGTAGTTAGTAAGTAGGCTTGCGCGCCTTTTTGGTTTAAGCATAAATATGTCACTCAATCAAGTTGCTTATTTACGGAATAATGAAACAAATGCTTGGTTGGGTCATAAATATCATGGATTTATTATGTAAGGTAGATATCTGGAGCATATTTACCTCGTACCCATTATACAACGGTAACTTTGTACTGGAACCAAAGTCCATGGTGTTAGTAAGTCATCTCTAAACAAAACGTTTCTGGCAAATTTGAAACTTAGACAAAATCTAGGGCAATTGTACAAGGGACACGAGGCCAATCACGTCAGAAATTTTCTATTAATTAAACAAGGTAACGGCCAGAATATTATGTCATACTTTGATCAAGTCAAGATTAATTGATAGATATTGAAACTTGTTGAGTTAGTTGTGTACTTACTGTGCGAAACCTGCCTTGGAGTAGGCAACGTAAAGTAAAGTAAATCTACCTACATGAATGAATAACCAATGAATTCAAATTTTCATGAAATTTTGCTAAGAACCATGCAAAAATACACTCTCAGACAATATTTACCACGTACGTTACACGTGAGTGATCCGTTTATTTCACTAACTACAATCTCGATTAAATAGAACACAATGTACACTAATTAACAAGTAGGTAACATGTTAGGTGACACCACTCGCTGAATATTCAATAGAAAAATCATTAAAATTCATTAGACGAAATTAAGTTTGTCGCATTCGTTGAACCTATTGAATATACCTCGCTTAATTTTTACGTGCTTTATTTACTAACATAACCCAATAAGACTAGACCCCTCTTGTCATACCAAGTGCTTCGGATAACGGTTCATTTTAAAATGGGCGTTTTAAAGTCCACTATACATTAAGACCTCTTTGGTCCTAAAGATATGACACTGTTAGAGTTCTGATACAAATGGTTTACTGTGACAGAACAAGGCGTTCTTGTAACAGTCTGTGACAAGCAAACTTTACCTTTTTAACATGTAAATAGTGATCTAGATGAAAATTTATTACTTAGGCATAGTAACGAACGCACTGGTCGATTGCAAATTGGTATACATTAATGTCTGATAGAATAACGTTTAAGTTACACTATCATCATCATCATGTTAGCCGAAAGACGTCCACTGCTGGACATAGGCCTCCCCCAAGGCTCTCCACTCAGACCGGTCTTGTGCTGTCCGCATCCAAATCTTTGAAACTACGCAACGGATTTTGATGCGGTTTTTTTAATAGATAGAGTGATTCAAAAGGAAGGTTTATATGTATAATAACATCCATTAAATAGTGGAGAAGTACTGTTATTTTCGAGGTTTCTAATGTGATGTCGTAAATAATTAAATTTTTTCCGCTTACATTGCAAACGCAGGCTGAACCCTACGAGTTTTATCAAAATAATGTACTAAGTATTGTACACATTGAAAAGGTCTACAGAAAAGTCCGTCATGGTATATGTCTATCTCTTATGGATAACCCACAATAACTTTTTTTTGTCATTTACTTTTTACGACAAATAATGGCTAATTTTCGAAGCGATTTTAACCAATACAGCATAATCCTTAACCAATTACTCCAAATTTAACGCGTGCGGGCCACGGGCAGTAATGAATAAATCAAAACTACTGAATCGATTTTAATCACATAGGCTATATATTTTATACTCGTGCGAAGCCGGAGCGGGCCGCTATGTTTTTATATACAACGTTCACAGTTTTTCTGTAGTGTATTTAGTATCAGCATTGCACCCGTGCGAAGCCGGGGCGGGTCGCTAGTACACTATAAGACGGCGGATCCGAAAAAACATTAATTAACAGAACATCTAGTAGGCAAGTTCAAGAAAATAGGTACCCCAAAGTCCCCCGAATCGCTCGAAAGGAGTTGAGTAAGGGATAAGTTCCCCTTTGTAGATTATCTTCTGTCCTGTTACCTGTTTACTTCATGTTTCATGTGAAATACATATACCTAGTTAAAGTGAGAAAAGCTTTCCCCTGTCAAAAAGTTGAAGCCTGTTATTCATAAACCTGTATTAACTAAAATGCCGTTCGTTTGTCCCTTTTTGCCACATTGACGTTTCCGTCACTAAGAAGACAAACCCTATTTTAGCTAATAGAGGCTTGAGTGACGTTTATGAATAAGGGCATAAGGCATTGTCATAAGATTGATTTTTGCCTGGCCCGTGGGAAAGGTTTTTCTACTATGTCTATAAATGTATACATAGGTAAGAGTCTTTGGAAGCAAACGTCAGTGGCGTTCTTAGAGGAGACAACACTGACCAAAATTATAAGTAAGTAGCTTAGTAAGCATGTATAATGTACAAAAACTATTGTTAATTTTTGAAAGACCTTCTAACGACACCGTGGGGTACGCGATAAAAAAAGTCATCGCCACTTTATGTGTAGGGGGGAGGTACAGTAGAGGAAATTAATTCCCGATCCACCATATAACGTTTTCATAGTAAACGTCAAAACGGTTTTCCTTGTCAAACAATGCGATGTCTCTATAATGTTTGGGTCAGGAATTAATTTCCTCGACCGTACCAAACAATCGTTTTTTTTTTCAACCCTTTTAGGGGCGTAATTATTGTATTATCCTTGCCAAATTAATTACAGTTTTCTAGTAGCAAGAGTCTGAGCTAAGCTGCGGATAGACAGACGGACATGGCGAAACTAGTTATAAGTGTTCCTTTGTGATAACGGAACCCTGAAAAGACTGCTCATTGATTACCTAGAAATTCACTTACATTGTAAGCAACTTGCGTATAAAATAAATAAAGTCGCCTATAAATAATCGAATACCTATACCGTAAACATTACCATTAACCAAAGATTCCATATGAACGAAACGATTCTTAATTGATCGTTATTTAAATGCTTGAGCAATTAAAAATTCCAGGAGGCTGGTATTTATGGAAGCGACTACTGTTTTAAGGTATTGACTAATAGTTGAGTTAATGTTTAATATATGTGTGTAAGAATTTCTCGGCGTCTTCAAAAGACGATACTTCTTGTGTAAAGGCAAAAACGGTAAACCTACTTTGTAAGAAAAGGGCTGTGCTTAAAGGATTATCACACACATTGAGATATCACACACATATCACACACGTTTATTGCGAAAAATATTTATAAATATCATGGGACAATTGACACCAATTGTCCTAGTTCCAAACTAGGCAAAGCCTGTACTATGGGTACTAGACAACGGATAAACATACTTATATAGATAAATACATACTTAAATGCATATTAAACATCCAAGACCCGAGAACAAACATTCACATTCATCATACAAACATCTGCCCCGACTGGGGATCGAACCCGGGACCTCAAGCTTCATAGTCAGGGAGGTCGTCTTTATATTTATAGTTTTTAAAGTCCGTAAAAACGTAACACAAGTTTTCTAACTTTAAAAGTTAGTTTTAAAAATAATGTAATTTTTACGCTATAAAATAAAACAATGGGTTTGGGCTTCGCATCGTTTCATGAAAACACGCTCGTGTTTTAAGGACCCTCTTTATGTAACAGTTGCACAAACTACTATTATTCCTTTATTCATAATCGGCCGCGTTTGCCGCACTGCGCTTGCCGCGTCATTTTTGTCACATTACGTTATAGCTTTTGTCCCTGTCGATGCATGCATAAATAACACGCAAATACAGTCACGATCAAAGTATTCAAACAGGCAATGTTCAAGCATAATGTGAACGCGGTTGTTTTGAAAAACTGACCTGCGGTATCGCCCCTGTGGAGGAAAAAAGTTTACTGGTTCCCTATACTAACCGCAGCGTCAGTACAATACAATCATCATGTCAGCCGAAAGACGTCCACTGCTGGCCGGCGGCCTCCCCCGCGGCTCTCCACTCAGACCGGTCTTGTGCTTTCCGCATCCACCGCGGTCCCGCAATCTTTACTAGGTCGTCGCTCCATCTTGTTGGAGGCCTACCGACAGCTATTGTATACAATACAATACAAATGTTCTTTATTGAAAACCACAAAACAGTACAAGGAGATTCCAGAAAACAGGTAAGTGTATATATATAGGACAAAACATCCTGTTATCTTCAATTTTGCCGTCTCAATAAACTTACAGTACTGTCTGTAAAATAATTTTCTTCTCACCTTGTACAGTCACCAGCTTCATTCAAAGAATATTCCGCTCGCACCGCACCGACTTCATATTTCTGCTGCTTGGTGCTAGGCCATAAAGCTTTAGGCTTTAGTTTCTGTTGTCCGAAATAAACGCATTTTATTTTATTTTATTTATTTATCATTATTTTAGAGGATTATTTAACGTTTTTTTTCTAAGGTTTTTTTTTGAAGGCGGTTTTACTTTTTAATTTTAAGTTGGTTAGGTTATTCACTAAGTAGCTCTATATACGAGCGCGTTTTCTATTCTTTGGGTAAACCCATGTCCAGCAATCATAGACTTATATATTAAGTATTATAGCGTAAGGACGGTTCCTTCGATACTCCGTGTGTGTTGCCAATTTTGTGGCACTAATTAGTGCCAGCGTCCACGCTCCGCCATTCCTGCATTCCAAAGGGCATATTATTATGTTTATTTAGTTTAGTAGACACCCCGAGTCTTAGAGAAATAGAGGATTGTAATAAAACACAATTTACTTCAGATTTAATTATTTTTCGTGATACTCTCCTAAACCATGTCATTATCGAATCAAACAACGCTAAAGCTACGATTAGATATACGATATCTTGACCGACACGAAAAGCAAATGTCATGAAATCTAGAAAAACCTTTTGGCTGCCGAAAACAAAATCAATCGCACATTATTATTTTACGATATTGATAGACTTCAGCCTGAAAAACTGAATTTTCATAAAATCAATACCGGCATATTGGCAAGTGCATAAACGCCTATGCACTTAGAAATACGTAAAGCACGTGTTTAATGTGAATAGTAAGTAAGTAAGTAAGTAAACACTTTATTGTACAAAAAATAGGATAAAACACAAGTTACAACAATAACATTAATAGTATGCTCAGTAGGTAGTCTTGTAGCATTTAAGCAGCACTTGATAGTTTACTAACGGATTTCTGATTTGACAAGTTGTCTTAATAATTATTCTTCATGATTGATACTGAGAAAGGTGAAGATCGCGGGACCGCGGTGGATGCGGAAAGCACAAGACTGGTCTGAGTGTCTCTACTTGGTCTTGTGCTTGGTCTTGGGGGAGGCCATCGTCCAGCAGTGGACGTCTTTCGGCTGACATGATGATGATGATACTGAAAATAGGACTAGTTTTAAATACTTCGAGTAGAATATTTTCGTATTATTTTAGACATACTTTTCAGGTGTTTCATGCATAGTTCAATTAATCAGGGTCTTGATTTCATAGATTTTTTTTCTATAAATTACACCTTAACAGACCATAAATCATGAACGACAATCGACTGAAAAACCTGAATACCCCAACTTTAACGAGCAAGATGACTTACCACCGTTCACACAATCCATCAGGGCTGCATAATTAATACCTTTAGAATCACGCGCGCCTTGGCAATTTGCTTCGTGAACCTTTATCAACCATCATTGAAGGGTAGTGGGGTGGGGGTAGGAAAATCAATAGGCCCAACCCCACTGGTGGTGCGCAGGCGTGGGGTGCGGCTGGTGGCGGTGGGTCGTGGGCTGGTGGGGCCCGTGGGGTACACCACGCCGCATTTGTGGTTCAACGGAGAAGATGGATGGACGTGCCTTCGATCCACCGTGTAAGTAGTTTGGTGGGATTGGAGCTAGTGGGGTAGGACGGGTTACGTAAGCTGGATCTATTATGAAGTAGTGGTTGCGTATTTTTTTTGAAAAAAATTTGGTTCCATTTTCGGGTCGAAAACTTTTTTTTTTTAATTCAGTCATCTAATTTGATTTAGTAAATCTGTCAGTCGAAACGTATTTAGTTATTTCAAAGTAGAAATAAATTGATCTTGTCAACTTGCAGAACGCCGGAGATGCTGCGCCAAAATGTGGTAAGACGAGTTTTAATGATTTTGAGAAATGCTTTTTTTAGTTTTTTTTTGGTCACATTAGAAGCACGCAGTTATGACGTGTACTGTTTCTATGTACATTTTGTTGAATAAACATGCTTTACAAACACGCTATTTGTTTTATGCCTCATCTATCCGTTTTGCATCGTTAAGGTGGCATGGGACGCCATTTTTAATTAATTTATACCGTGTTTTCATTAATTTGGGGGAAGTCCCAGTAGGAATATAGCATAATGAAATTAGGTACCATGAAAAGGGGTTAAATCGTAAGTGAATTGTTTTTTGTTGTGTTTAATCGGACGGAAAAAATGCTGCGTCATATTTTTTAAAATATTTTCTTATTGACTTACTAAGGTCATGATCATTAGAAAAACTTATCGGTACTAATTTAAATAATTTATGTCTCAAAAATTACACAGAAATATTGTTTTAAATTTGTAGCTCGTTAGTTAAAAGAAATCCCAGTAAGCGTATTAAAAAAAAACAATAAACTGGCTATAATTCATTCAAAATCGTTTCAATTAGATTCTCTCCATCATGAAATCAACGTTTCGATATTTTCATTCAATGCTTAATGTGATTGTACTTTTTTTGTTCCACAACTCGGCACTACCATCTTTGGTGGTGGCGAAACATGATTTTCTAACTGATATCACTATTCAAAAACGTATCATCAACTACTTTATGTTTCTTCCGTGTAAAAAAAAACACGTGCCTTCTTATATTTCTTTACAAATAAACATGATCCCTACAAGAAATTACACCCTTTAAAAGCTACACTAATACCCATTAGTAATCATTTGAGTGATTGACCTTTCGTATAATCCCCAACCGCGCCTTAAAGTGTTCAAACAATGTAATACGATAGGTGAACGGATCACTAGAACGCTTCTCAGTTTCGGTAGTTTCTCCATATTGGATGGCAAATATTTCCTAATAAATATAGTCTTACTGAATGAATATCGAGTTGATGTTAATTGGCGTTTTGTTAGGGTCACTTTTTTTAAATAAATAACATGGGAAGTAATGTCTTGACACTGGCTTATGCCTGCGCCTTCGTCCATATGGAAAGATAAACAAATATTACGAAAAATACTTTTACGATATTCTAGATGCTAGCTCCAGTAGTTTAGGCTGTATCTTGGCTATCTCTCTGTCAGCAACGTTACTTTTTATAGGTTGCAGTATTTGTATTAAAGCAAATTTAAAAATACCACGACGGTATTAAGGTACATTACAAAAAAAAGACGTCCAATCAAGTTTTAAAATTAGTTTAGCAAATTATGTTATCATTTAATCACACACTATGTAGCAAGCTGTCAACGAAGTTTAACATAATAATGTAACGTTTAACACAACAGAAGTTATATAACAAATCAAGTTTTAGACTGAGAATGAAATTGACCCAGTTTTTGCAAAAAACTAAGTTGTGGCTTTGCGCCAGTAGGCGGTCGCGGTGGATGTTTTATTCATGCAGGAAATGCCTTGACCAACTAACTCTATCTTTGAAACATGGATAATGTTAATGTATAGAAAAGTCATGCTTTGTGATTGTAGGTTAGAGAAAACTAGAAATTACTGTAGGTCTAAGATCCAGAGGTGAACGAAAGTGACAAAGACCTAACAACTGAGTCAAGTACCATCATTGGTAACTCAGATTTTTCATCGCACTGTAAGATGAAAGATAACTATGGAGTCGATATTCAAAATTAAAGTCATACTCGTACTCATATCGTTCTGGCCCTGAAACAGTTAAAGATAAATTGTAAAAAGTACTCAATAGAAACGGACTTCACTGAAATAAGACAGATGGCAAGTTTTCAACAATTTGAGCGAGTACTAGAATATGCTACATACTCTAACATCCTTTGATGTACAGTCAAAGTCAAAGACATGGATCCGCGCAAAGTTGCAAAAATGTATACATCAACCTTACTGTCGCAGTAATAAGGTCTGTATACATATTTTTGGGACTCTGTGGTGTATACATATTGGTGCCCTTGACTGTAGAACGATCTATTTCAAGTCACAAGTTTTTCGTTTCTTCTTTCAAAGATCTTCTTACCAAAATGCAACAACGAAACTTCTCAATTCACATACACCCGTAAATTACACAGCTAATGACAATATATGACTTATAGCTACTTTCTAAAATTAGGCGTCTACAATGTTAAAAGTTGACATTGTAACATAAAGTCGGACAGCGCGTCAACATTGTAAAATTTAATGGCTGCGTAGGCGCGCGCGTGCCGCACGTGCGTATAGAGATGGGGTGAGTATGAGGATGAAGATGCGAACGAGTATGGGCATTTTTTAACCCGCGACGAAAAAGAGGGGTGTTATAAGTTTGACCTGTGTATCTGTGTGTCTGTGAATGAAGATGGATGTAAAGATGGAGGTAGGAATTGATGATGAGGAAAAGCGTAGATAATATGATTTAAGTTTAAGAACTAACAAAAAATTCTACTTTTTACGTCGCACTTATGAACTGTCCTCATAGAAGAATAGAAAATCATAACTAAGTAGGTATAACTAGGTAGGTATTTCTTGTTTTGACTGTTATGTGGTGTTCAATAAAGAGTTATTGTATTGTATTGTATTGTATAACTCTTTATCTCTTTATTGTACTTAAAATATGGAATACTTTTCACTAGTTTCATTCTTTGTACCTAAATATTTTTCATCCTCACCCTTGCCTTTTCCCATTATTTGGGGTCGGCTACCTAAATATAAAAAAAATTGTCCTAATAAAAATACTGGGTCCCTGGGTTGGGTGGGTACAAGACTTCCTCAAATTAAAAGTTCAATTCAAATTTTTCATTCAGCAAATAGGCAGTTGGAAGTTTAATGCTCTTTTACACGTAAGTAATTCTTTTGAGTCCTTTTCTGATTACTTCAGTTACTTACATTGAACGTAAGTAGGTACTTGAATAAATCCTCTTCATGAGACAAAAAGTAGTATGTACAGTCGGCGTCAAAAGTTGCTTGGTACTTTTGTACTTTTTCGCTCTAGAGCCTAGATACAGCGCGTCATACGTGATTGACAAGTGTGTTATTGCGACAAGGTGCAAAAGTGACGCTGACTGTATTACCGTATCCAGTAGTAGCGTATTTTAAAGTACCGTAATGTGCCTCTGGATCACGTTCTATCTAGAATTAATTATTTAGATTGAACTATCTTTGCACTTGCATATGCTAAGCTTTATATAAACCCGTTTAGCGGTTTACACGTGGCTGAACCACAAACAAACTTTCAAAACTTACATATTTATTCCCTGTATATTCATTTTTATCTTAGGTTAAGTTTTTACAATATTAATATAAAAAGTAATAAAACAATATTAATACAAAATATAAAAACATTATAAAAACCCCTAGGGTGCCGCCGGCAGCGAGGCGGGGCCTAAGCTACCGGTGGTCAGGGCGACAGAGAGGAACCTCCTGACTATCCGAGTCGTGTATTTATTATTATTACTATCTGTTACCCGCGACTTCGTCTACGTAGATTTGGTTGTCGCTATCCCACATCATACAAATTACAAATCATCCAAATTCCCGGGATTAAAGATAGCTGTGTTTTAATCCAGGGTACAAGCTATCTCCATTCCAAATTTGATACTCTTTATTTCACAGAACTGAAAAGAGAAAACCCGAATTCTAGTCTCATCTGATTTTATATCTACTAACTAAAAATGTGTAATAAAATAAAAATACAAAAAGGCTGCTATAGATATTGATGACGGTTCAAAACAATAATGTTTTAAGTAAACTTCTAAGTATTGCTAATGTTGACATTCACAATATTTTGGTTAAAGACTTATGACATAATTTTGAACAGCAGAAAAATTCAAAGATGACGTTTGTGCTATGTACTGCCTATGTATCTATACCATGATTAACATTGCGACATAAAGGGTTAAATCCGTAAACTTTTTTTATGTGATTGACTAAAAATCATACAAAAATCTAAACTTAAACTTTCCCATTTATATAATGTAAGTAGGATTATAATCACTAGTTCATCCCATCACTATTAATTGGTTGTATTTTTAATTTACGGCTGATTCTGATTCCACGGAGGCGCCCACGGTCTTTGACCCTCGAGAAACAATTGACAATCGGCCCGTGGTAACGGTCTGCCAGAATACATGTTTCCGTTGATAGTAATAAATCAGTAATAAATTAGAGAATGTTTAGCTATCTGTTGGACGAGAAGGTATTTATATTGAGCTACTAAAAAAGCCGGCCAAGTGCGAGTCGGACTCGTACGCGAAGGGTTTGGTACCACCGTGTAATAGTAGTTTATAAATGCAACTGCTACATAATGAGGGTCCTTAAAACACGAGTGCGTTTATATGACACTGTAGTTTCATGTTAAAAATGGTTTTGTTTATTTGGTTTTGGGAAAAAAAAATACGTTTGAATTTACGGCTAGACAGATTTAGACCAACTTTGGAATTGAGATAGCTTACTCTAGATTAAAACATATAGGCTATCTTTCATCCCGGGAAGTTGCATATATGACCGTATAGCTCCCGCAAACAGAGTTAATAGAGATCCATGCAGTTAAGTAGATTTTACAGTTAAATTTCAGTTCCTTTGATTGACACTAACATAAACTCTTAGGCTGCTCTTTTGAGTTCAACATAAACATAAATAACTCAATGTCCATTTTGTTTGTCATACACCTTATATTGTACAACATTTTGTAATCATAATCTTGCTCTAGATCTACCATAACCAAAAAAGCAAGGCCTCCTATGCGCTTGCGATTCAAACAAAACACACAGCGGAATCAATTTCGAATTAAATTCAGAGGTCAACTTAAATTGGGTGTTGTCTTTTAATGAGTGCCCTGTCACTCAATATAGTTAAGTGTGTAATTATTTTAATTTATGTTTGCTATGTCCATAATTTGGTATATCATTATATAATTGTTAACGACAAATTTCGAAGTGAATACATAGCAAAACGTGAGAGATTTATCATGAAAACGCGATTACCATAGTGTCATACAATGACATAAACAGATAAATTGTTTTTGAATTAAATTCAAGATACATTAATATATTATAATTCAAAACAAGTACTCTACGACATACAAAATGTTCATTTGGCTATCAAATCTTACGTTTATGATAATGGAAGTAAGGACGTTTGTCAGTCTTTCACGTAAAAACTACTAAACGGATTTTCTTGAAACTTAGAATAACTTACATCAGAATAACATGTTTATTCATGTGAAAAAGACAAATAAATTAAACAAACTTTTTTTTCACGAAAATTATGCTACTTAGGGCATAGTTTTTTTCTCAGTTTTGTCTTGAATACTCCACAGGTTTCCGTATAAGTATTTAAACTTGTAAGTTTTTTTTAGTTGATCCTACTTTACCTGGATTCACAATACAGCAGTAACGTGTTTACTACATAGTACACACTCTGGTTTAATCAATTAAAAAAAACTGAACTGTTAGTTTCGTTAATACTTATTAGATTTTTACCACATTTTGCAACATCAACTCTTGCGCAAAACCGAGAAGCGATCCGAACCGCGCGCGATTCTGCAATATATTTAATTAACTTGGATGTTTGTAAAAATTATCTGGGAGCCATTGCGTTGGTGCGTCGAACGGATCCAGGTAGAGATAGCAGACAAAGGGTTCACAGTAATGTAATTTACAGTTAAATTTTCCCTTGTCATGTAGGGCTTCTTTAGAGTTTTGATTGTTAAATGAGATTCATATTATCATCATTATTATAGGCCTCCCCCAAGGCTCTCCACTCAGACCGGTCTTGTGCTTTCCGCATCCATCTCGACCCCACGATCTTTACCAGGTAGTCGATCACATTCATTATTATAAATTAGTATTAGGATGCTCTAGTTTACTTGAAGACTTGAAGATGTAAAATCATCATCATCTTCCAACTTGGCACTCTCGCTGAAAGTTTAACTGTGGAGTTCATAGCAAAAGTCTGGGTCAGTTTCAGTTAAGTTCTGAGGTCTGTAGGGCTGGCCGCGACTTTGTTTATCGTGCAAGATTATTTACCCGTCCCGTTGCATTTTAAGTGAAAGAAAAGGACGGGCAGTTATTCTCGCGCGAGATAGAAGTCGCACTGTGAGTTGTGCTAGACCTACCCACTGAGTACGAATATTCGAATCCTGACGTAATCGAGTACTAACGTCATCGAGAAATTTGCTTGCGCTGAACAGAGCCCGCCCGTGACCGTATTCGGAACTAAAATTCAGTACGAAGTTTCTCGATTTCGATACGATAACTTTCCGTTACGCTGGATTCGAATATTCATACTCGGGCCTCAGACTCAGAGAAGTTGTAAAATGATGTTTCTTGAATAAATATTGCTTTTGGGGTAAACTAAACGAGAAGTTTATGATATCTTCTGGGGTAAAGATAAGAAATCGTGGATGACATGATGTTAATGATAATAATAAGAGGTAGGTAGTTATTCCGGAAATGCCTGTATGCCCTGAACCCAGATTATAATCTGGCCGTTTTCAAGTCTAGGGTGAACGGGCATTTGCTAGGCAAGCGTGCTCCATTGTAGACCACATCTTCGCTTACCATCAGGCGTGATTGTGGTCAAACGCAAACCCATAGCGTATAAAAAAAATCTTAAAAGTCTTATTTTTAACATGATCTACAGTGAGACTGAATCATAGTGACATAAGTGGATCACTCACGTATTTATAAGTCGGGCTTAGCTAGTATTTTTTCTGGCTGATTCGTAGTCCTTCCTCTGACAGCGCACGATTCGCTAAAAGTCGCGCGAGCAGAGTTTCGGTGCCACCAGTCGAGCTCCCAGAGGGAGGACTACAAATTAATCCGAAACAGAGGGTCGAGCAGAACTTTTCAAATCTTGCGTAACGTTACGGTTATCATATCGAGATCGAGAAACCTCATACTAAATTTTAGTTCCAAATACGCTCACGGGCGGGCGCTGTTTTCCAAACGTCATAACGTTTACTATTCAATTTTACGTGACGCAGGATTCGAAAAGTCGCGCTCGACCCTCAGTTGAGCTAAACCTGACTTATAAACGTGAGCGATTCGTTATTTTCTTCCCACCAGTCCTCGTTTTGGTGGGTTCTGGGAGCTTGGTGTAAAATTAACAAAGTATCATTTTTTTTAGCGATTCGTTTATTTTAGTATGTCTTGTTTTGTTCAAAAAAATCCACACAATTTATATCATTAAATACAACAGCTAGCCGTATTAAAACAGAAACCGTTGCTGGCGCTACCGACGATTAGTGGTCAGTATTTAGGTTATGTCCTAACTGAGTTAGTGGATATTGCTAATTCAAATGTATGCCTTTCCTCGACATTTATTTCAATGAAGCATGTCACGACATGTTTAGTTTTCCTTGAAAAGCTTCTTTTTAGCCCCCGACCCAAAAGTTAGTGTTATAAGTTTGACATAAGTGTTTATCTGCCTGTGGAACCCATCACAGAGCCCATTAACTATCTGAACCGGATAATTGGCTCATATTTGTTTATAATTAATTATAATAATGGCATACTTCTTCTTTCTAGTTGTCATAGTATGGACACTTAGACTATAAATGACTTGTTATAAATCCTTTACATTTTGACTTACACCGCTCCGATTCCGCTCAGGGGCTATTAATCAATCGGTTATCGACGTAGATTTATGGCAAATGCACTTATTAATAAGCTAGTGGAGGTTAAAAAAATATCGTTGGGGTGCGCGGGAGTTGGGTGAAACCACCGATTTAAATAAAGAATCGAGAGTTTTAGAAGTTTGTGCTCAGTTTGTTTGGTCTTGGTTGGGTTTGTTATAATATTACAGATAATTTTGATGCCTTTAGAAATTGTTTTTTGTAGCTGTCATCGATAGAGGTAGATAGACGCACAAACGAACGAAACGAACGGAAAATAAGACAATTTCTGTCAACTTTGTAATGTCACGTGCTGAGAAAGACACTTTTTTTTCCTTTGATCACTCTTGCAAACAGCTATACACGTTTTCAAAAGGGGTACCTACGAAAATATTTTTCAGGGTCGGCAACGCGCAAGTGTGCCTCTGAACCCTCTGGTGCTACAAGCATTCCTAGGCGGCGGTAATAGCTTGCTATCAGGCGAAACGCATTGTTTGCCACCGACATGGTATTAGAAAAGGACATTCATCAGAATAACTCCTTATTGTATATTTTTTAGGACAAGTTTTAAAAAATCAGGCTCTTTTACTGTAAGATTATTTTTTGCAAGAAATTAACGCTTTACTTTAAAAACACAGTATAAACAATTCAAATTAAAAACTAAACCAAATCTAAAAATGGCCGTTGCATGGTGCCCAAAAGGCTGGCTGCGTTGTGCGTGTGCGTTCCCCCGTTGAACAGCGATGCTGATTCGCTGGGAGAAATAGTTAATTCCTACCAATTCCTACCATCAGTAGAACGACCTCAGTAGTGCGCGGCCCTTAAACGTCTTAGATCTATGATATCGACATCACTAATTGGTCGCCGGATACTGTCGTCATGAACCGGAGACCTCTATAAACTAGCAGTTTACGTTTCAAATGTTAAGTTGTTAACATATTACCAAGTAGATATTCTGGATACGTTTTGAACCACTCGAATCGACCATCGTAGTTTTTAATGTTTATTTGGGGACAAACGGTAAATAGTTCTTAAGTAGCTGCCACCACTTACCGGTTCATTTAACTACAAACAAATGAACGGGAAACAGTACGAAAACAAGCAAACTTTCATCATTTCAGCCGAAAGACGTCCACTGCTGGACATAGGCCTCCCCCAAGGCTCTCCACTCAGATCGGTCTTGTGCTTTCCGCATCCACCGCGGTCCCGCGATCTTTACTATGTCGTAGAATTGTGCCTGCTCGGTCCTTGAAGGGAGCGCTCCGATCTCGTTCAATCGGTGAAAGGAACTAGTTCGATATTTTAGTTCCTTTAGTTCAGTAGTTCAGTGAATGAGTTGAAACTGTTACGATCTGTGAAGGACACGAAACGGAATGATAGTTGTTCATCTCACTCGCAACCTCGCTACATTACCCTGCTCGGTCACTCTCACTCGCTCCGTTCCGCTCAAACATTCATCCACGCCACTCCTCTACCTACTGAACTAAAAGACGAAGACCGATTCAAATCGTGAAGGATTTAGTTCCTTTCAGTTCGCGACGAGAATTCATTCCTAATATGTAGTTCTTAGTTCGTGACCGACCCAAGCCTACTATGTCGTCGCTCCATCTTGTTGGAGGCCTACCGACAGCTCGTCTCCCGGTCCGTGGACGCCATTCGAGAACCTTCTGACTCCATCGGCCATCAGTTCTGCGAGCTATGTGCCCCGCCCACCGCTACTTACTGTCGTGTGGTGCCGGTCGAGAATTGTACCACCCCATCTCTTCCCGTGGGTGTCGTAAGAGGCGTATCTGGTATAACTGCGGTCGCCAATCCAACTGCCAAGCGTGGCGACTAAGGCATTTTCCCCCCAAAGGTACAAGATTTAAAACAAAACAAACTTTGGCTAAACACAAATAAAAGTAATTAATAGCTAAACAAAACAAATTAATTAAACATAAATGAATCATTCATCCAAAAGAGACAGAATGCTACCTTTAAACTGAACTAAAGATAAATGAAATACATCTTATTGACAAAATGTTGTATGCATATGCTTAATTTCTAAAACTAGAACTTATGCTTTGCAGGTACAAAGCCAAATCGAAGAAACTATGGTCGCTTAACATCGCGGCCGGCGTCAAGGTAAGTCAGAATAATCTTTGCTATTATCTTTATACTCCTATTTTAACCACTTATTTCCATCGTCTGACGTAACGATAATTATTATCAATTGTATCTCGCCCTTAGGTTAATGTGTTGAGCCTTCTTTACGTCCCACTGCTGGGCACAGATCTCTCAGAATGAGAGGGTCTGGTCTATAGTTCCCACTCTTGCCCAGTACGGGGTGGGAACTTCACACACACCATTGAATTGCTTCGTAGGAGTGTGCAGGTTTCTCACTCCTCCTTCACCGAAAAACTCGTGATAAGTAATGTTTCTAACCTCTTGTAATCAGTTCTAAAAAGCAGCAGTCTTATTGTCTAACTCCAAGTGAGTTAGACGGATGGAGGAATCGGCTTGACGGACGAAAGCGATTGCGATTCCGAACGCTTCGAAAGATTGCTTTCGTGTAACAAAAGGATTTCGATCGCGCTGTATGTCAAAATCCAAAATGACATTTTTTTTTATACGATAAGGAAGGCAAACGAGCAAGTGGATCACCTGATGGTAAGTGATCACCACCGCCCATATACACTCGCATCCCCAGAGGGTTTGCAGATGCGTTGCCAACCTAGAGAGCTAATATGAAATGCCTCTTTTGCCCGTAATTACACCGGCTGTCTTACTCTCCACACCGGAACAAAACAGTGCAAGCACTACGCTCAGCGGCAGGATTAGCGAGTAAGATGGTGGTAGCGAACCGGATGGACCTCGCATAAGGTCTTACCACCCGCAACCGCATTTGTTGAATCGGCTTCAAAAATTAACCTCTGCATCACATTATCATGATACTCGGGACTTAATCGCGTAAAAAACATATATTTACCTCGACCACGACCATCATCATCATCATTCGAGACCATGGACGCAACGTCGCGTCCGAAACGTGGAGGTATTTAGACTCAAATTTAAATATATGTTTTTTACGCGATTATGTCCCGAGTATCATGACAATGTGTGAAAATCGCGAAAGTTTAAATCAATACATAACCTCTGCATCGCTTTCGATTGTCATGGCCTTACGCGATACAATTTGTTTCATTTTCAAAGCGGTCTCGGCTTGGAACTGTCAAAATGAAAGCGATTGTGAGTTAGACAATAAGCCTGCAGGTTAAAAAGATACCTAGGTATTTAACTACTTTAGCTCCACGTCAGTTAACGAGTCAAGGATTTTAACTTTCACTTTATCGTCCTAGGATACCTGAGCTTGTTTTTGTGTACATTTGATCTCATTAGAATGATTGCAAGTCACGAGTGGAATACAGTCAGCAAATTGTCACAAATTAAGTATTTTTTACCCGACTGCGAAATGCAAAGGAGGGTAATGTGTTTAACAGCCTATGTATATATGTTTGTTCCTTTGTGGCACTGTAGAGACCGAACGCGTGAGCCGATTTTAATGATTCTTACGTCAATCGATTCGTGTTAATCTTGCGAGTGTCACTAAAGACATGAGAGTAATTTAAATCTAACATGGCGACCATCAGACGCCATATTGTGAAAAATAAAAAATAAAAAGTCGACAAACTATATCAAGTGTGGTATCATTGGATAGGTATTTGAAAATCATCTTTATTATCAACTTTATAGAGAGGAAAACGAGCAAGTGGTTCATGTGATGGTAAGCGATAATCGCCACCCATAAGAACCAGCAACCCCAAGAGAGTTGCTGTTGCGTTGCCGGCCTTTAAGGGAACGAGCCACTCTTTTCTTGAAGGCCCAATGTCATAGTTAGTTGGGAATACCGCTGACGGGAGTTGATTCCACAATTTCACTGTGTATTTAAGTAAACAAATATCGTTTGGAATAAGTACAAATAATTATGAATAAATGAATAAAAATCTTAAGATAATTTACAATAATCTACCTAGTGGCAAAATGAGCAAAGCTTGTACCATGGATACCTACACCACAACATCATAAGACTATAAGACATAAACTAAAAATAATGAATTTGCTCACCCGCAACCACACGTGAATCTATGATTTCATGCCACTTAGAACCAACTATCACCACTATACTATCTACACTATACGCTGACACTGCAAACTATTCAGGATTTATTTCCGGACTATCCTGTAGATACAGGTTAGATTGGGTTAGTGTTATAACAATTCAGGAACGCTTACAGTTTCAGAAAAATAATTATTCGCCCATATGAAACCAAAACGGAAACGAATTCGTTTGCGATTCGTCATTTGGCGAAACGTCAGTAAAACATGTGACATTTGTGTTGAATGTGGTAAAACTGCACGTTAGCTGCAATTTAAATGTATGGAAACTTGGCATTTTCCATGCAGCCCCAATGCAGTCGGTCTATTTATTTAATCAAAAACATCACACAGTATTACGGCTTAAAACTAATGCACTGTGTAATTATAATTATATTACCGCCGTAAGAGTTTTTGTTTGTTAAAAATCTGTGCAGAGTGTAGACTGTAGGTACTAGTCTTCTTAAAGCTAATTAAAATTAAATTTACAGACAATTATAGACAGCGATACAACAGGTGAAGCTACGAGACAATATTTCACAATGAAACCAAGTTTCTTAATTAAGTAAACTGCATATTCATTACTCAAAAAACAGTCATACGACCTTGCTCGGAACACGTTATTAATAATTAACTCCTTTTCTTCGTCACGTACAAAATAAGCATAATGTAAGTAAATACATGAATTGCTTCAAAAGACCCGACTGTTGGTCGTCGACAAAGGACTTAAAATATACAAAATTTTGTATGCTGCACGAGTCAAGTGTAATTACTGAGGAACAAGAAGTTAAAACTGCCTATTTGACTCTCATTATCATTTTACTTACTGTTTTTATTAGGGGATCGAGAGATTTGTCCAACTTACAAATTGTGGCCTAAAGAATATAGTTTTTAGGGTTCCGTACCTCTAAAATAAAATGGAACCCTTATAGAATCATTCCTTTGTCCGTCCGTCTGTCTGCCCTCTATAGGGTAGTACTTCCCACTGACGTCAAGGAAAAATCAGAAAACGCGTACTTTTAGAAAACAGCTTTGTTTAAAAGAACCGCTTGTAGAAATTTATAGCAACGTCTTGGATCTATTTTAAGGAGTAAACACTAGAATCTTAGAAAAGAAAACGTTTTTTACTACAAAATCATTGAACATCCGGGTGTATGATAAATTAGTAAGAATCCATCTAACTGTTCGATATATTGATGTTATCTTATAATTGAATTAAAATCTATTGTTTCCTAGGACGCCATGTTTATAACATCAGCGGCATTAGGTTGTCAAAGCGAGTTGGTCAAGTCAGAGACTACAAAAACGGTTTGTTTGTTTTAAATTGTCTGTGGTCAAGAGCAACGGTGACCGGCGCCCGCGCAAAAAGTGGACCGGCCGGTGCGGATACAGGGTGCGCGGAAAACTGTGGAGGAATACAATCGTATTTTTTTAAATTTGGAACTTACACGCAGGGAAAGAAGTTGGCAGCGCTTCCTAAATGCCTTAGAGTATGTAATTAATATTTTCAAGGTGTTTTTTTTTTCATTCGTGTTGTGTAGATTAGATACACACATAACATAGCCTCTACCTGCCTGCGTGTGTGTGTGATGTATGTACTTATATTAGTTGCTACAAAACACTGATATTTCTTAATTTGCTTACATACATTACTTACATTTTTAAACCTCCATCATCCATTCAGATATAACCTTAGTTAAAAAAGCTTTTCCCAGGTTTTCGAGAAATGTTGAGTTTAGTTAATTTTCTGTAAAAAAACGTCAATGGACGTATTTTGTCGCAACATTAATTATGTAATCAGAGTACGCTGTATATAGCCTAACGATTGATTAAGAGGTCGTCACGTCTCTAGACCCGCTTTAGAAATAAAGGTATATAAGGACATATAGCTACCTACCTGCACCGACATAGTATATACTATATGACTGTGATGTTGATGCTACAAATGCTAAGTAGGTAGCAAGGACGATAAAATGGAGGACTGCCAATGGCTATACAATGTCACATTCCTGTAAAATAATGAGCCTGCTGTAGCTAGTTTCACTATAGAGAGGTCACTGTAACATTAATTTTGTATGACGCTTAGACCTCTGGCTAACACTATAGCGCCATCTATGAACTGAAAGAAAAAACGAATTTAGGTGGCGCTATTGTGTTAGCCAGAGGTCTAAATGTCATACCAAATGAATGGTACAGAGACCCCTCTGTAGTAAAACTATATAGCTACAGCAGGCTTATTATTTCAAAGGAACGCGACAGCGTATAGACAATTAGACACTGGCAGTCCTCTTGGTTTTATGGTCCTTGGTAGGTAGGTACCAAAAGTCCCATGTGACAATGATATGGTGATGTGTGTAGTAATAGCGCGTATCAAATAATTATAGCTTCTAGTACCCATTGCTTTGGGTCTATAACCTTGGCATAAAAGGAAACATTTTTAAACCCTCATCTCACCATCATTTCTAGCCCACTCACGTCCCACTGCTGGGCACAGGCCTCTCAGAATGAGCAGGCTTGGGCTAACAGTTCACACGCGGGCCCGGTACGGATTGGGAACTTCAGCAGGAACACAGCATTGAATTTATTCGCAGGAGTTAGTTTTCCCCGAAAAGTTCGTGATAAATTACAAATGTAATTTCATACATAAATTCCGAAAATCCCGGAGGTGTGAGCCTGGGGTTGAACCCACGACCCTCTGCTAGAGAGGCCATCGGTCAAACCACTAGACTAATACATTTTTTATTGACCTTTTTTACGTAATTTTTATTGAGGCTTAATTCACAATTCATAATTCATTTATTACATACTTTGAACACTCTTTTCCAGTTCAAAAGCTATATGGAACTCTTTCATACTAACCGAAATGCCCTAGGCCGACGACCGGATAGCCTAGTGGTTAGAGACCCTGACTATGAAGCTGGAGGTCCCGGGTTCGATTCCCGGTCGGATGTTTGTAGGATGAATACGAATGTTTGTTCTCGGGTCTTAAATGTTTCATAAGTATATAAGTATGTATTTATCTATATAAGTATGTTTATCCCTTGTCTAGTACCCATAGTACAAGCTTTGCTTAGTTTGAGACTAGGTCAATTGGTGTAAAAGTGTCCTATGATATTTATTTATATATACTTACATATTATAACTCAAGTAATGACCAACAGCACGAAACGTAAGGTAGAGGTAGACAGGCAGTATTTACACTACGTTGACGAGTATCCCTATCTAGGCCAATTAGTCTCTTTCAGCCACAGGCAGGATCTCATGAAGGGCGATCTTCCGCTATCCCTAAAACTGAGACTTTTCGAAGTGTGCATACTTCCTGTCCTAACTTACGGTGCTCAAACATGGTCCCTTACTGAGTTACAGAAGACCAAACTGAAGGTTTGCCAAAGAGCAATGGAACGCAGCATGTTAGGAGTGAAAAGGATTGACCGGATCCGAAACACTGTATTGCGTTCCAAAACACGCATTGTCGATGTGGGTGCCAAGACTGCCAGGCTGAAATGGGACTGGGCAGGCCACGTCAGCCGCATGCATCCACACAGGTGGGCGAGAATTGCCACAGAGTGGGTGCCACAGGATGGACGGCGGCGGCGTGGCAGGCCTAGACGACGGTGGCGGGATGATCTGGATGTCTTTCTTAACGATTGGCCTGAAACCGCTAAAGATCGGGATGCGTGGAGGACATGGGGGGAGGCCTTTGCCCAACAGTGGGACACGTCATCAAGCTTACAATAATAATAATAATACTTACATATTACATTACGCGTGCTTACAATTCACAACACTTAATTTTATGGTCCGTAAACATAACGTTAATAACGATTAAGTTCGATCGTATATTTTTAATCGAGTCTATACTTAAATGGAATGAAACGCAGAAGCAAACTCAAAAGGCATTATTTCCAGTTGCAGCTACACTTTAAAATTGGATACTGCATGCAAAATAATTGGTCCACATTCAGTTAATTGGTACTAGTAAAATAACTTTGTTCGTAAACACAGTAATTATGTGCAGTAATTAAAACAATTAGTTAATCGATTTGTTAGCGAATGTGGGACATTATTGCAGGATAAATTATGGGAATAATTTGTGAGGATGGATGTAAGGACGTTTGTTACTCTTTCACACAAAAAATACAAAAAATACTTCTGACTAACACATAGGCTATGTTTTATTTATCCCTGAACTGAACCGAAAGATAATAACATAACAAACACGTGAGTGACCATCTGTTTCGACCAAGCAAACAATAATTATTTTACATATAAACTGTTTCCCGCGACTTCGTCTGCTTAGGATTCGGTTATCGCTATCCCGCGGGAACTACTTATATAATTTTCCGGGATTAAATATAATTTAATTACACAACATAAAACAAGTACATGACAGTAAATAAAAACCTTAATCTAAAATAAAAACTATGATTAAAAATCTACCTATTAAAGATTATAACTAGTAAATAAAATTGAAATAATTTATTTATTTACATAATACTTAATCTAGGATATAAGCTATTTCCATTCCAAATTTGACCCAAATCCGTCCAGATGTCTCAGCATGAAGAAAAATCAAACATAACATACATAATAGTACAGGATTATTAGTATAAATAAAATCTAGCATTTTTATCGCAAATCCCGTCATATTATGACGTGCTATGACAAACTCGTTTAGCGGCAAAAAAAAAAATATGACGCTGATCAAGGACAGAGAATGGAACAATCGAAATGAGAGATATACATTACCTTAAACGGTGTCATATTGTCTTCAGAGCAAGTCAACCATATTAACAATATCATAATTTCCATGTAAGAGCTCAATGATATCTCGGACCCCCTCCCTTTTTACGTACGTAAGATTAATATACGAATAAATGTTTGAAAATTGACATTAGATTTTCAAAACATAATATGCAATAAAAAATACAGTCACTCTATGTTAGAGAATCGGATATTTCGATTTATAAAATAATTACTTAAGTAGAGATTTTGAGAGCGATGATACAATCTAAGCAAAGAATTCGTAACTGAACAAAACAAGGTTTAAGATTAAGAACCTAACATCTCTCTACTCACCTCAGTTTACCCGACTACGGCAAAGCGAAAACGATAGCTAAAGCTCAAGCTAATAGTTTTATTGACCAGTAGCTTAAAATTAAAAAGTAGACAGCAGTATTATCTGTAATCGCGTTGTAGTTTTTATACTTACATATTTTTAATTTTAAACTTCTGCTCAATAAAGAAACATACAACTTCGCCTCTTCTGAAAACGTATCAAAACATCAGACACAAACAAATAAATATAACTGTCAAATTATTAGCCGTTATTAAAACACAAACTTAAAAACAGTTGACAGTAAAATTGCTTTTAATAAAAATAAAGTGTCCACGCACCGTTAAACCAATAAGCTACCAAAATTCAACGTCCAACTTTATTACAAAGTTTTCAAGTTTATGCAGCAAAAGTAACATCCCGGCCGCGACTAAAACATTTTTTTCATGCTCATTGCGTGGTCGACACTCTCACCACGCAGCGGTTAATTATTACAATACGCGATGTATTAGAAACTGTGCCACCAGTCGCGCTTCGATGCGGTCGGGTTGTAATAGTGATACAGTTTCTAAAAATAGTTATTGCTACTTAATTGATCCATCGACAGCTTTTACACCTGCTGACAAAAAAAAACGTTTTATTTATGTTTGCATTAAACTAGTATGGATCGTGTAGTAACTGGTTTTGAGTGTAGAGTAGTTAGTCTTGTGTTAGTGTAGTTTAACCACAATAATTATTGTTTATAAGTACACTTATAGACAGTAGGTTAACAGTTTCAACAGCGAGACTCAATCATGGAACAACTAATTCATAGTCATTTCTCTAGAAACCTCTAGGAGGAAGACTTTTTATACGTGAGTCAGTGACCCTTTTAGTTCACTAGGTAAAATTTTAACAGATAATAACTATTATCTATTACGATTACTAATATGAATATTAAATGGTTAGGATTCCAATCCTGCGTAATGTAACGTTATCGTATAAAAATCGGGAAAGTTCATACAAAATTTTAGTTCCAAATACGCTCCCGGGCGGGCGCTGTTCCAAACGTCATATAAATGACTCGATTACTTACTACTCTCTGTTAAACACGACTACTCAACACAAATCTCTATGTACACGTTTCGCCTCTATTATAAGAGACATTATCAGGGCCAAATGATACGGCCGTTCACCGTCTTAACTGTCTTCCGATTAATTATAACAGTTAGCAAATAAATAAAAGTTAGTAAGAAAACAATAATGGAAACCGAAAAGGTGTCTTCTCAAATTTAACGACAATATTAAAGATCCAATAATAAAATTCTTCACATATTTCCAAAGTTACTTGCTCTTAAAAGTTACTATATAAAAACAGGCACTGTATCATCTGCTTTCAAGTAACATTTAACCTATATTCAGTTTAAGTCATTTTAAACTGTATGCTACAAACTATTAGGCACATTTTTTGAGAAGACGTCGAAGGGTGAATAATTATAGTTAAGTCTTGTATCTTGTTTTTAAAGGTTAGTTTTTGATAACAGCTGATGTTTTTTTTATTAAGTCAAGCTGAACAAGGAATTGGCTAGCTTCTACTTTTTTTAGGGCTCCGCACCTCACAAGAAAAAACGGAGCTCTTATAGGATCACTTTGTTTTCGTCTGTCTGTCAAGACCCTTTTTCTCTGGAACGCGTCTAGGTAGCAAACTGAAATTAATATCAAATTCTCTAGCCTTCCTTGAAGCTGTTAAAAAATCAGACTTCGTCATCGCAATCAAAATATACAGTCATTAATAAAAAGGTTGTTTTCATACAAATTGCCGTACTGTGAAAATCTAAAGGGTACTTCCAGTTGTCCTAGAAACTTGAAATTTGGTATGAAGGTAGCTTTTATAGCACACCCATTAAAAAAAATCTGAAAACCTTAATTTTTTATGTCTGTCTGTATATGTCACAGACCAATATAAAATAACCCCACACCGCGTACATTTTGCTAAGGAGCAGGGCTCTGCTGGACAACATAAAACACTGGGGAAAAGCAGGAAAAGTCTTTGTACAGAACCCTCGGTGTGCGAGTCCGACTCGCACTTGGCCGGTTCTTAATTACTAGACGCGGAAGCTCACTGTTATCAACGCTTGATCATTTTTTAATGAATAAAATATTTATACAGGCATCTGAGCTCGAATACTATACGTTCCAATAATGTTTCAATATTTCGTTCAGTAATTTCTTTTTTTGCATGCATCATGCAAACATCCAGTTTTGATTTGCCATTTTTTTATTTAAAAAATTGAAAATAAATTGAATTAATGCTTGTGTTATTGTTATCACAATTAGACACCACAGTTAGATACGATACTGAAAATAAATACTTACTCACTGAGGGTCGAGCACGACTTTACGAATGCTGCGTAACGTAAATCGAATAGTAAACGTAGTAGAGTTTGTATGACGTTTGGAACAGCGCCCGCCCGTGAGCGTATTTGGAACTAAAATTTAGTATGAGCTTTTTCGATCTCGATACGATAACCGTAACGTTACGCAGCATTCGTAAAGTCGTGCTCGACCCTCTGGTTTCATCGAATTAAGAATAAAATCACTGAAAATAAAAACACGGGCAAATAATTAATTCTCCCCGTAATAAAATAGGTAAGTACGGAACATTTTGTTAACTTTAATTTAAATGATCGTCGCAAGAATTTAAATAAAATCACTGAAAATAAAAACACGGGCAAATAATTAATTCTCCCCGTAATAAAATAGGTAAGTATGGAACATTTTGTTAACTTTAATTTAAATGATCGTAGCAAGAATTTAAATAAAATCACTGAAAATAAAAACACGGGCAAATAATTAATTCTCCCCGTAATAAAATAGGTAAATATGGAACATTTTGTTAACTTTAATTTAAATAATTGTCTCAAGAATTTCAGGAACGTTGTTTTAATACGTTGCTGCTGCCCTTACCTGGAAATACAGGATTTTTACAATACATATAAATAATAATTATGGGTAAATATTTTTGAGCATTTATGAAAGTTACCTAAATGAGAAACTACGATGGCTATAACTGAGTTTTATCCTTGCTTAAATTTTCTGCAGTAAAGTACACTCAAGACCCGGAACAAACATTCGTATTCATCATACAAATAATTCTGCCCCGACCGGGGATCGAACTTGAGACCTCAGGCTTCATAGTCAGGTGCTACTACTAGGCTATCCGGCAGGGCTAGCACGACTGGCCGCGACTTTGTTTGTCGCGCGACATTATATTACTTACCCGTCCCGTAATCCCGTTGCAATCTGAGTGACAGAAAAGGACGGCCAGTTGTTCTCGCGCGAGATAGAAGTCGCACTGTGAGTTGTGCGAGACCTAATGTTTAACTTAACTCCAATTCTATCTCAAAATTATTGCGCGGTCGCGACATGCACGATCAAGATACAGGACTAATAGATTAGCTAAATAACGTTTCTATCAGATAGCCGTCGCCGCGGGGTATATAATAACTACTACCCTCAGTTTGCTATACTGCTTCAGTGGTAGAAGGCTCTATGTTTCGTGGTAGTACAGGAGCTGATGGCAATTTATAAATGCGACTTGTCAATTGATTTTGGTGGTAATTTGAATATGCGTATTTATTTAAAAGAAACAAGTAGGCAAAGAAAATTACAATAAATGAAATCTTTTATTAATAACAACTGTGATTTAAGAAAAAAAATTAAAATGAAATCAATTTAAAAAAGAGCTCCCTCGCAGCATGGTCCCAAAGATGCTGTTAGTATTTCATCACTGTATTTGCGAAGCTTATATGTTGTGCAAGGAAGCTGGTCTTTGGTACCCGTTGATGGTGCAATTTTATAATTTTTGATGTTGACATATTCTGAGAAGCCATTGGCTGCGGGTGGCACAAACCGATCGTCGTTAAGGTCCTTGGGGAATTCCTGTGTCCAGCAGTGGACGTCTTCTAATTATAACGATGATGATGATGATATTTTGATTATTAAAGAATCTGAAGTTCCGCACAGCATTGGGCAATTTAATGAAGCATGCAAAATTGCCTGAATGTTTTAGAAAGATAGGGATTCAGCAAGATACACACATACAACATTAAATTCTCAAAGTTCTCTTTATTCTTCAACTTTTAATATTTAGTCACATCAAAAATGCCACAAAACAGTTTTTTTTGGGGCGTTTCTATTCTATATGGCTGTTTCAGCGTTGAACTGCCAAACCGGTTGTCATTTAATAACGAAAAGTGCAAGCTTTTCACAGGATTAACACGTATCCTGTCCTGTGTATCCATTTGGATACAGAACCTGTGTTACCCAGGAGTCTGAAATGTAATACGTAATCCAATTAACAAAATACAAATATTGAAGTGGGCTTAAGAAGCAAATTTTACGCAATGTACGGAGGACAGGAAACGCATTAAGTTCAACTGGAAAATTGAAACGTACTATTTGGCACTGACTCCCGCCCCGCAAAGTAGAACTTGGTTCAGCTACTTATATCTCCATCCGTTAACACCTTTGGAGGTTACTATAATTATTATTAATAATGCAAAGGAAACGATGGTCTGGATAGTGTAATCGGACCATGCAACCGCAAGTAGGGTAGATAGTATAGTTATTTTCCATGTAATTGCAAAATTGAGGTAGTTTTCTATTCGACGTGAGCGTAACGGTCGTTAAGCAGACTCTTGAGCCATTGTGGAACCTTTTCAAGCCAAGAGTCAAAAAGGGCAACCTAAGCAGTGGCATGATGATTAATGACATTTATTTCGAAAATATCCAAACCAGTGCATGTCAAAATTTCGGCAGCCAAGATCGAATATTATACCCAAAAACCTCAACACTTTAACACTTGTAGGTAGGTCGAGTTTAGCAAGACATGATCCATTTATTTCACTATGATTGAGTCTCACGGTAGTTTATGTTAAAAACGAAAAACGACTTCACACATTCACCCACTGACTCGAATAAAATTAAGCTGCGTCTACTCGTAGGTACACTTAAAGTAACATTCTCAACCATTTTTATCCTTCGGTAAACACAGCACGCGGGCTCACGTAATCAGAAAGTAATTACAAACAAATTGTTCACCAATTACAGGATAATTTCATGAGCTCGTAATTATGACCTTGGCCTTTACACGGACAATCCTCAACTTCTTTTATTATCTGCATAAATCATAAAAAATAACATGGCTCGACGCGAGTTCTAGCGTAGAGACATGAACTATTTTGTGCAGTTGTCGTGATGAAAAAATTGTGAACGCGACTGTTTGAGAATCTTTGCCGATCCGCTGACTAAGTGACTAGGTACATAATATTTCCAGATGTCACTATGAGTATTTTATAGTGAGCCTTTATTTTGTACTTCTAGATATCTGTAAGATACCTTAAAGTTGCAATTTAAAGTGAACTAATAAGCACCTTAATTGAATGCGAATGCGATGGAAATGGAATGGACTGGAATGGAAAAATCTGATGTAGAGAGGAATACTTACATGTCATAATCTTGCATTGGGTGAACTATTTCTGACGCAAATTGTATCATTCTAATTATTATTAAATTGATGATACTTAGGTACTGAAACAAGAATACGCAGGAAAAAATAGGATTACTCCATCCAGGCAAGCGATGTTGCCGTAAACAAATATAACAAAACAAAAATATGGAAAAAATTATATGGTACGAGTACAACTATGTAATTTTTCTAGATTTTGCACTTTAGTTTCTTTCCAGAAACAGTCAAAATGGCAGAAGAAAAATAACAGTTACTTATCACTAGGTATTAAAAATAACAGTGTCAAATTGGAGTCACGATAACAAAGCATGCAACTGCAATTTCTACAAAAAACATTATTTTCATATTGTTGTGTACGTTTCGTCCTAGATTTGTTTCGTGACTGCGGTATATTAAATTGCATTGTTTCTGCAGTTTTTCAGTTGAACTGCATGTTTATTTCGCTTTTCCCCGAACTAGTTTCACAGTTAAGTTTCAGACAGTTTGTAATTCATTGCTAGAAACATTAATTTGGTAGAGTGCACTTTGAAATACCTACTTAACTGATCATAATGATAATGAAGATTCGTGCAATCAGCCAACTATATTGTTCATTTTGTTTTAATATTTATGGTATTTACTTAAGGTAAGTACGCGAAAAGGGACGACCGGACCTAGTGGTTAGAGACCCTGACTATGAAGCTTGAGGTCCCGGATTCGATCCCCGGTCGGGGCAGATGTTTGTATGATGAATGATGTTTGTCCTCGGGTCTTGGATGTTTATAATATGTATATAAGTATGTATTTATCTATATAAGCATGTTTATCCGTTGTCTAGTACCCATAGTACAGGCTTTGCCTAGTTTGGGACTAGATCAATTGGTGTCAATTGTACCACGATATTTATTATTATTTATTGAAATGAAAACCAGGTAACAAATTTCTACGTAAACTTCCTTACAGTCATTCTGCATGGAAAACAGTACCGCAGTATCTTTCTCATGATTTGAGTTCAACACGACCATTATGACTTGCTCCTAACCTCGAACGCCAGTGTCACTTTTTAACACTGAATGACAACTAATTTGAATTTGACATTTCGACTCTAAACAGCCACGAATAACCTGGGAAATAGTGACAGTGGCCTGGGAAATGAATGCTCACAAGGGGGGTGTGTAGGGAATGGTCGAAAGCAGAAAGTTTGATTTATAATTAACTTACTAAAAGTCCTCGTTCCTCGGAGGGGGGCCCAAAGTTGATTCAATAATACTTTGAGAACAAGAACTTGACAATTATAAGGGATGAGTTCGCTTTGGTACATTTGCTTTTGTTTGCTATCTGTTATTTCATGTTTTATGTGCAATAAATAGATATACATATGTATAAATAGATATATATACACATACATACTGTTTGTCACTGGGCAGCGGCAAAAATCTGCACAAACACCATTTCGTGTCAACCCGTGCAGTATTAAAAACGTAAACCATAATTTACATAAAAACAGGTACATGCAAAAGCTTTCATTTAACTAAATCCCTAGATTCCTTTTCTCTGATAGCGCGGTTCACGTGACCGTAAACGGTGGTCATTTGGGGGGTGAAAGGGGTGCCAAGGGGTGCAAAGGGGTGAAAAGGGGTGAAGTGGGGTGTGAGGGGGTAAGGTGAACACGCAACCCTTACGTGGAAACAAATAACCGCTGTTTGAAAGTTTAACGCATAAAGTCGATTATTATTGCGCAATGCAATGGATTCTAGGGAGTTAGGTTTAGATTCGAGCTCAAGGAATCATGCGATCAATTGGTGTTTTTTTTTTTATATTCTTCAGACTTTAATGCTTACCGGTCACCCTTACAATCATAGGAATTCCTTTTTACCTCGATGATGAAGTTGTACGTGTGGAAGGACGATGGGCCCTCGTTACTGGTTGGGGTTACCTGCGAGTACTAACTAGGCTATACTGCTTTTTGTGTTTTAATGTTGCCGGTCCGTACAAGTGATGAATATTGTGGGCGTCACTTCTGTTTGGGTGGGTACTGTGCCCTAAGCACGACTTGTCGAATCCTGCGTCACGTAAAATCGAATAGTAAACATTATCGAGTTTGTATGACTTTTGCAACAGCGCCCGCCCGTGAGCGTATTTGGAACTAAAATTTAGTATGAGATTTCTCGATCTCGATACGATAACCGTAACGTAACGCAGGATTCGACAAGTCGTGCTTAGGGCACTGTTTGAGTGAGCTGTATAATATTTGGAGTGTGTGGTGTGTTAGCGTGGGCTTGCGACACTGCGTGTCGTGCGGCTCTGTATCGCATGCCAACCAGGATCCACGTAATATCAGCGTCGAGCCACCTTTAGTGACCCGACGAACGCTGAGTGGATTCCTTTTTCGCAACTACTTATATTTGATTTAATTTTAAGTTAACTGTATACGAGTATTACTGTGTTGTTGTTGCGAAATAAAGATTTCTTAGTCTTATTCTTATTCTTAAGAGACTTCTTATTAATACCTCATTAGGACAAGTATATCCATGGATGTTGCTATAGCTTCTTTATGGGGCGTGTCCCGTATGAGGGGGGTCCCCCGAGCGTCATAGATTATCTATTCTGTGACGGATTTGGACACCGCAAACCTTCCCCTTAAACCCTTAATTATGTGTTTGCCTTTGTACTACTTTCTTGCTACTTTTCCATGCTCTTTAGTTACGAGAAAAATAGAAAGAAAGAAAGAAGAAGAAAGAAAATACATTTATTAGAGACTAATTCGACGCATACACATACAATTAAAAAATAAAACAATAATAAAACAGACACTGCAAACACTATTAATTAACAAAGACAACTTAGAAACTAACGATTCAAAAAGTGTGGTGAATAGCACTAAAGTACAAATCTTTTGGGACTATAAGTGTGGTGTCGACTATAAGTGTGGTGTTGACTTGCTTTGAATGTCGCTGTCTTCACAATGCAAGGCTTGCCCTATTTTGCAACAATAGGCCGACCTATTTCGACCCCCCTTTCCGGATAGGGGGGGCGGCGACACCTTACACCCTGGTTTTAACACGCCATAGTTCTTTAAGGGTGAATGATTAATTGGTTTTGATTTCCCCAAGGCTGTTGGTAAAAACTGTGTTTTTTTTTAATATGACGAGAAGGCAAACGAGCAAGTGGGTCGCCTGGTGGTAAGTGATCACCACTGCCCATAGACACCCACAACCCCGGAGAGTTCGCAGATGCGTTGCCAACCTAGAGAGCTAAGATGAAATACCTCTTGTGCCCGTAATTACACCGGCAATTTTACGAATAGCGGTAATTTCGGAAGTAAATTCTACGTGCTCTGTTTAGGTTGTTTAAGATCGAACTTCTTAACAAGTGAATTGATTTCAAGAAATTGCACATGGCCATAGATATTATATTATGGGGCCAGAAGGTTCTCGGATGACGTCCGCGAACCGCGAGACTAGCAGTAGGTAGGCCTCCAACCTGGTAAGGATCACGGGTTCGCGGTGGATGCGGAAAGCACAAGACCGGTCTGAGTGGGGTGCCTTGGGGAAGGCCTATGTCCAGCAGTGGACGTTTTTTTTTTTGAGTGGAGGTTTTTCCTTTCTGAGGTACGGAACCCTAAAAAAGTTGCTGATTTGACCACCCATTGTGATATTAACGCTATGCTATGGTATTCGTGGCATTGGCTGTCTCATAAACGTTATAAAAGCTAAAATAATTTAACCAACTTAGTAAAGGTGAAAAACCCCCGACATTTTCATTAATTATCTCAAAAACGGCTGTACCGATTTTTATGAAACTTAACTAAGAACCAACGGTAAAAAACCAGTTTAAAAAAAACAGCCTTTTTTTGCGTCGGGGGTCAAAAGTAGTTCCTCAGATAAAACTACCTGACAGTAAAAGTTAGTACTTACATCAAGCTTATTTGGAAAAAGATTTATTGAGAATCTGTGCAGGAACCTAAGAGGGGGATGGTGGGGGTGAATAAATAAAAATAAATAAATAAATATCATGGGACAATTTGACACCCATTGACCTAGTCCCAAACTAGGCAAAGCCTGTACTATGGGTACCAGACAACGGATAAACATACTTAGAATAAAGGAATAGGGGTGAATCAGGGTCAAAGCAACTGGAAATCCATAAATTGTGACAGCGCGGTGTATTTTTGGAAAAGGTCAAACTGCGTTAACCTTTCGTTGTTAAATTAAACTTGTTATCTATAAGACTTTTGGTTTAATAAAATTTATAACAACGATTACAAATTTTATAAAAATATAGGCATGCACAGCTTAAAACGGAGTCACTTTATTCGTCACTGTATTTTTGTTTTATGACCACCCTGTAGGTATAAAGACGGTGTGCATAATTTCCAAAAATGATATTTAGGTACAGCCGAGATCAAAGATACCTTTGAGAGTTACAAAAACCATTTTCATACATTATAGACATTGTTACCGCGTCAACAAGGTTAATGTACTCTTGTATACTTATACGTTTCTTCCGTATAAATACCGCACTCACAAAAAGTGTAAAAAAATTAATAGTCTGTTTAATTTCTATAGCGTATTATATATAACAATAAGACTAAAAACAAGAAATAGAAATAAATCGATAAAATAACATCAATAAACAAATAATTCCATTTTTTTTTTCAATATCGATTTATTTTCTCATCAAATCATTTTATTGTAGATTTCAAAAGAAACCAATTTCCTTCTAAAACAGTCTCTCAATATGCCTCATCTCGATGGATTAACTGAACGCATAATTCCTATATAATTATGAATTTATTTGTAAAGGTACAGTCGATGAAATTATTAATTCCTGACCCACCATGGAACCTTTTCACAGTAAACATCATAGAGACGTCGCATTACTTGGCAAGGAAAATCGTTATGAGGTTTACTATGAAAATGTTCTATGGTGGGTCAGAAATTAATTTCCTCGACTGTACCTAAACCTGGCTAACAAAAGGCCATGAAAAATCAATTTACATCGCCCAGACCAAACAAATCACGTCGTTAACAAAAAAACGTCCATTACTAAAATAACCGTTGTTTTTTTAAACGCCACCAGCTCGGTTACCGTGGCAACGAGTGTAACAACAAAATTTATTATGGACACGCCGTTGATGGTGAAAAATGGACTCTATTATATCGCCTGAAGGTTACCTTCTGACTGGCGAAACGAATAGTTATTACTTCAAAGCTTTTAGCAATGGCTGGAATAACTTTGAATTTCGAAGAATATAGACCTATTATGGATATTCTAGGGGTGTTTCGAAGTTGACGTTATTGTTAAGAATTCTGTTTATCGGATTATTCCTATTGGTTGCTTTTAAAGTAATCGGACAGGTGGAATCGGTCATTGTGATAATGTGATCGATATAATTACGTACGGGTTTGAAATCTTGGGCCCATAGAGTCCCGGTGCTTACAAGCTTATGTAAGCGAGTTGCAAAAGCGCTTGGTCGATGCAACGTGTGACCAAAGGGGGGGGGGGCAGTTTTCTCTCTCAAAGAATCAGCATCGCCATTCAGCGAGGAAATGCTGCCAGCCTTTTGGGCACCATGCCAAGGGGGCTTTATTGAGATTTAATTTAGTTTTAAGTTTTAGTTTAATTAGTTTTAGCTTGGATTTAATGTAGGTAACGAATTCAAACTTCCTTCTAAAATCTCAGAATACAGAATAAACCAGAGGCCAGAGTCATAATCATAACTCATGACCATACGCCGCTCACTGTGTCTATTTTTTATTAATTTCGCTACCGTTTTCACGGTACGCTATGCGTAATATACCTAATCAATATTCTGTAATTCGTACAACACGTCACGATACGCTGCGTGCTCGGAGATGACTACGCGAAACTGCTCTATCTAAGAGTAGTTTTAGTTCCCTCAGTTTTAGGCGCGCTCGCGGGTTCTGGTTTGTTCTGTATTCTGAGTTTAAAACTTATTTTTGGTGGTTCTTGAAACAGATTCCATTGTTACTCGTAAGCCTTTGACGCGATTTTGATATTTGCTGCATTTATTTCTATTTCTGGGCTGTCTGAATATAGCCTAGTTTTGGCACAATAATAGCTTGTTCCTGTCAAACCTGTCTTGTGTAATTTGGAATCGCTTGTAGCCCTACGCCTTTGGCTATACGTTATTCATTATTAATTGAGCAAAGGGCATTGCCGTTGTTCTACGTCCGTAGGAACTACCTTAAATAACCCTACATGTGATCCCCGGGTGGCGCTAACAGCGCAACAATTTGGCTGCTGCACCGTCCTCTATAGGACCTCGCAGAGCTCACTAATAATTATGTAATCCAGTGACATGAAAAAATTGCCATACAATAAATAAAAAACCCGCACTGGGCCCGCGTGGGTACTATAGCCCAAGCTCTCTCATTCTGAGAGGAGGCCGTGGGACGTAAAAACGGCTGGTGATGTGATGTGATGTGATGTGAAATATAAAATATTTTAAGCAAAAGCTAGTTTTAGTTGTTTATTATAGGACCAGTGTAGGTCCAAAAGGTCTCTAGGGACCAAAAGCGTATGGGGGTCCGTACATAATTGATCCCTAGACATTATTGAGCAGTGTAGATAGTTTGTTTTCTCACACGGTTCGTATGAGGAAGAGACATTCTAAGTCAGGAAATAACGTATGTGGTTGTGATGAGGTTGATAATTGCGCCCTTTACCCTACTACGGAGAAATGTCAGATGCAAATGCAGTTGTTGCAATACGAGAGGACAGTTTATTGGCTAGATAAATAAATAATTATGGTTCTGCGGACCTTGCACACTTAATTTCTGGTGTGAAAAGTGATGGTTCGATCCCCGGTCGGAGCAGATTTACGATGAAATGCTCTCAAGTTTTGGAATCAGACCTTAACAAACCCTGCTCTAACACGTCCAAACCCCAGTCTAAATTAATGACATTTCACTTTCCACCAATGAAAAGACTTCCTCCAAAGGCATAGTATATTATTTACGTACACAGCGTGGAGGGTGGTATGTACTTTATATATTTCTTGTATATCTATGTTTAGACGTAGCTCATTAGTTTAAAAGCTTGTGACGCAGACTTAATGGGGTGTAGTATCGATTTTATTGCGTCAAGCTATATTTAGAGTTTCTATTCAAACTACAATAGTGTAGAAGAAAATTGAAGAAAAGTTTTAATAGTAATATTAGGGTGAAAGAGTTATTGTGAGCAAGCTTCGTGTTATATTAACTTGATGGTTCTACGTGACCTCAAATTGGATTAACGTTGATATTGATATACAGAAATAGACAGATATGCCACCGCTTCACCGCGCGCAGACAAGTAATTATAGGTGTTTAGGTGATTCAGTGACTAGTATCTCTTTATGTTTGAAATTATGTCAGCCTAATGACAGCTAACTAATGACTGTGGGCCGCATTTTGTCAGCGCTGAGCACGTGGCTTATCTTTAATGTTTTATAATATCGATGCGGTTTAAGTTATTTTTGCGCAATAGTTTTGAAATTGATTCTAGGTACATATTATGAATGAATTTTCTTATCAATCGCTGTTTGTATTTATAATATTTACTGGTAAATCAACAAAGACTTAATTTGTTACAGGTCTTCGAGAAATCATTGGTCTCTTATGAGGTAAGTGTTATAGTACTACAGAATACACAAAATAGTACAAGTATAGTACATAAGATCATCTTTTACAGTGAAGTTTGTAATTTGATTATGTACATACGTAATGACGGTATAATTTTGCGCACTATTCATAACGTAGTTTCCAACCTACTGAACCCCTTCGAAGTAATACGAGTTGGGCTCTAGACCCGAATTCCATAATCCTATTTCTTTCTATCATGTCATACAACTCTGCTTATCAGTCTTGACAGAATAGTCGTGGTCATGTTTTCGGTGGGCTTCTGCGCCACCGCTGTCCTCGCGATGAGTCGCCATGTTGACCCATGTATGTATGTATGTATGTATGTATATCTCTTTATTGCACATAAAACAAAAAAAATACAGATAACAGAACAAAAGCAAATGTACAAAGGCGAACTCATCCCTTAAAGGGATCTCTACCAGTTAACCTTCGGGCGATTGACAGAGTGAGTGCCCATGTTTGGCAGAGTGAGAGCAATCGTTTTATGTTAGAATAGGTCACAGATTTTATGTCTGTCCACTGCATTGGCGTAACGAGGTTCACTTCAATAAAATAGATAATAATAGTATATGAATTTACATAAATAATTTCACCTCACCAGCTCGGAAAAGATTCGAAATCTGAGCGCAAAAGCATTTTTCCGTGGACCTTCCACTTGAAATTTGAACGTGAAGATGTTCTACTATCGCGGCTTAAGAAATTTTTGATTTGCCCACTGGGTCTAAATCTGATTGATTTGCCCCCTAGACCAAAATCTGGTTACGCCCTTTGGTCCACCGTGTCATACAGTAACTACTGCTATTCGGATTGTCATTTTATCATTTCACGGCTCTAATGGGCACAGTACAAGCGGTACAGTCCGGTCGGATACTGCGGCGAACCACGACGTTACCGTGACAAGGCACCAAATTTAACATTGATTGCCCTAACGTCTTTAACGGGTAAAATGGCGGATATGGCTGCATCGGCGCGGGCGCCGTTATGCCGAAGCAAGTGTTAACTGTACACTGGATACAAAAATATCATTCAATAATCCATAATCATCATCAGCATATTCTAGTCCACTGCTGGACATAGGCCTCCCCTAAAGAGCGCCATAGCGCCCTGTCTTCAGCTTGCCGCAATCCTAGGGTGTCAGATATATGAATTGTAAATATTTCAGCAAGTGACTGAGCAAAGTTTAGGTGAAGTTTTTTCATAAGAAAATCGATTCAATTACAATTCGTGGTCTCAATGGAGTATCTGTTTGTACTTTTCCCACAATTACGTTATTTTTATGGTTATTGAAATTTTCCTTCATTGGCACACCTACCCGATTTCGCAAGAACTGAGGGTCGAGCACGACGTTATATACGAATGCTAAGTAACGTAAAATCGAATAGTAAACGTTGTCGAGTTGGTATGACGTTTGGAACAGCGCCCGCCCGTGAGCGTATTTGGAACAAAAATTTTGTATGTGGTTTCTCGATCTCGATACGATAACCGTATCGCTACGCAGTTTTCGTAAAGTCGTGCTCGACCCACAGATAATGAACCGTAAATATTTCAGCAAGTGACTGAGCAAAGTTTAGGTGAAGTTTTTTTGGAAGAAAATCGATTCAACTAGATTGTACTTTGTACTTTTCCTCTGATTATTTTATTTTTACGATTATTGAAAGTTTCCTTCATTGGCACACCTACCCGATTTCGCAAGAACTGATCGACCAGAGAAGAATGAAGACCATAGACTTGACCACGCTGGGTCTTGGCACTGGGAGAATTCACAGGAGTTACAACATACCCGTGAATTTCCTGATGCCTCAACCCATTGTGGTTACCCCACAGCGACGAAGAAAGAAGAGTGAAGAATCGCAACAAAGAAGAATCCATTGTCCATTGTATATACACCGTTCTCTCTTAAATTCATTTGGTGCATCCGGGGTGATCCGGGGCAGTTGAAAATACTATCTATACTTCTAGCAGCCGGTCCCAAAATTTTGAAAACCTGATGGTAAGTGACCCGCAACTCCGGAGGGTTTGACCTAGAGAGCTAAGATGAAATGCCTCTTGTGCCCGTAATTACACCGGCTGTCTTACTTTCCACACCGGAACACAACAGTGCAAACACTGCTGCTTAGCGACAGGATTAGCGAGTAAGATGGTGGTAGCGGTCCGGACGGACCTCGCACAAGGTCCTACCACCCGCAAAAATTAAATCTATCTCTTATTTTGATCTACGGACGATAAAAACATTGTAGGTATCTATCTTAAATTTTGCCGTCTCAATAAACTTATTGTCGGTAGGCAATCCAATCTCTGAAGGTCGAGTACCAACCAATATTCGAATCCTGCGTTTTTTTTACAAAAATGTCACCAAAATATTGTCTTTTTTTTTACTGGTACCCTATACATTTTATCTCAACTCGGTAGCCACTACTAAGTAAATATCTGCGTTACTTTGTAGTAGATATAATAATTATAGTTATGTATTTATTGGTAAGACTTTGTCTTGCATTTTGTTTGTGAGATTGTGCTCCGTAAACGATTATAGTATTTAAGTGGCTAGTAAAACCAAATATTTGCTGTCTGGAGAAGAATTTTCCTTTATCTAATAAACAATTACCTAAGTATACTTAATTATCAAACAATCATGCTTTGTTACAATAAGAAGTGTGGACACTAATTGGACACTTAATTACATTTTCACATTGAATTAGCTGACCCAAATCTCATCCTATGGGAAAGTGATAAAATTAATTTTACTGCGTTCAAAATTGTAATTAAGTACATAATATTGCGGCGTACGGTTTTGCCATTGTTGTATTGGTAGTGGCGCCACTGTACGTGTCAAACTTACATGCGTCTGGAGCAGAGGGTCGAGCACGACTTTACGAATGCTGCGTAACGTTACGGTTATCGTATCGAGATCGAGAAACCTCATACTAAATTTTAGTTCCAAATATGCTCACGGGCGGGCGCTGTTCCAAACGTCATACAAACTCGACAACGTTTACCATTCGATTTTACGTTACGCAGCATTCGTAAAGTCGTGCTCGACCCTCAGAGGTGTTCGGATCCGCGTAATAAATTGTTTGATAATAAATAAATAAATAAATATTTTTCGGGTGGTAGGACTCTGTGCGAGGTCCGTCCGGATCGCTACACCATCGGTGCAATTACGGGCACAAGAGGCATTTCATCTTAGCTCTCTAGGTTGGCAACGCACCCTCCGGGGTTGCGGGTGTCTATGGGCAGTAGTGATCACTTACCATCAGGTGACCCCACTTGCTGGTTTGCCTTCCTCCAAAAATAATACACTTAACAGCCTAATACTAACAACGGCACTCTCTAAGTAACCTCTGTTCTCACTCTCCGCCCACCCATTTGTTTAGCCTCTACGCACGCTCGCGAGACAGACAGCCGGTGTGTATTACATCCATAAGGATAAGAGCTTCTCGTCTCATTGTTTTGTTGTAAAAAATGGATAATTCCCCATGCATTACCGGAGTGTAGTGAGTTACAAGAGTGAGCGATAAATGCTTGAAATTTTTTTTTTCGATTAATAATGTGGACAGAAAGATAGGTGATTTAATGGAAACAATATGCACACATTCAACAAGTGTTTTCGTTAATTAATCAACACATTGACACATACTAATGTAGCAACAATACAATATCCTAGAAATCGTTATTTGTTCAACACGCCCGTTGCTTCGATTTTTGTTAAATGGGCTGTCAGCATTGATGTACCAAATAGTGACGGATATGCCACCCCTTCACAGCGCGCGGACAAGCAATATAGGTGATTAGGTTCCTCAGTGACTTAGTCGCCAACGGCCGCCGCGCGGGTGACATCTCGTTGACTTGTCCAATTACAACAGTGCACATTTTTGAACTGTACAAATAACACACAAAAGAAAAACAAAGCATAAGGAATCACATTCAACACGTAAGTAAATAATATACTTACTCATTATCCAGGTGGTACATTCCCTTGAAGTTTGACATGTCAGTGTAATGACAGCTATTGAGTGAAGGCCGTATTTTGTCAGCGCTAAAGAGGTGCGTGGCCTGTCTTTAATGTTTAAAGCCGATGGCTGTCAGTGTTATTTTTCTTATTAGAATCTTTTATAAGCTCAAGTTTATTATACAAACGCACTCCGTTCCAAGTAATAAATGTGTGATACGATCTTTGTGCATTGTGATCGGTAACGGTCGGGATTGTTCCAGTTTTTATTACGGTTCCGAGGAACCAGACATGTCTGATGTAGGGGAGGTTTTTTTCTCATACGCTTTTTTTGTATGGTGCTTACTTTTTTTAATCAAGCAAATATATCAGTGCTTGACACTACCTCATCGTCATGTCAGCCGAAAGACGTCCACTGCTGGACATAGGCTCTCCCTCCACTCAGACCGGTCTTGTGCTTTCCGCATCCACCGCGGTCCCGCGATCTTTACCAGTGCCCTAAGCACGACTTGTCGAATCCTGCGTCACGTAAAATCGAATAGTAAACTATAACGAGTTTGTATGACGTTTGGAACAGCGCCCGCCCGTGAGCGTATTTCGAACTAAAATTTAGTATGAAATTTCTCGATCTCGATACGATAACCGTAACGTAACGCAGGATTCGACAAGTCGTGCTTAGGGCACAGGTCGTCGCTCCATCTTGTTACACCTATACCAATTTAACACCTGCAATTTGACATGACATGCTGGCTGTCAATTATTGGAATCAAGGCGTCAAACATTGGCACACCTTTTCGTTTTGTGCGAACTAAAACGCTAATTTAATTACACGTAACTTTTGCGAGATCAAATTGTTAAGTCTGGTCTCTAGACTGAATTAAACGCAAAGGAGAAAAACTAGAAACACGATGAATTTAAAAGCACGAAAAATAAAATAGAAGAAGCTATCTCCGTATCCACAACAAAGAGCCTTTTTATATTTGAAGAGGTAGGCACACGAACAAGATGTCACCTGATGGTAAGCAATCACCGCCACCCATGAGAACCGGCAACCCCAAGAGAGTCACTGGTCCGTTCCGTTTTTTCAACAATTTTGTGTTGAAGTGTCAAAAAATACGTAATTAAAAAAGTCACTCAAAACTTGTCATAGTACCTTACCTATCTACCTACAGACGAGTAATACACTTATATCTATACATTATTGACATTATATTATACTCAGCGGCACAATTAATCGCTCACCCTATTTTTACTGTTTAAGGTATCGTAAAAGTATTCTTTATTTCAACAACAGTTTTTACATTAATCAAGGAAAAAATAGTGGGCGTAGGTATATTATACATCATGAGAACTCATATGACACCTTGTCACCTTACCTTGCGTTTTTACTGATGCTTGACTGACAGGGGTCCCATGATCCCATCATGGGATCCAAGCACAATGCTGGGACCGCGTATTATCTAGCAAATTAGCTACTGTTAGCTACTCCTGTGTGTTTATCGATAAGGGCTTAATGCTGCTTTAATGTCGAAAATTTAACTTCCTTATGGGCCATTTTGAGACACACATTGTTCCCAGGTACTTAAGGATCTGTGTGTTTTGATTTGGTACAATAGAAGAACACCACGCATAACAAACAAAACAGAAAAAAGGTGCAAAGATAATACATAATAATTGGACGACCGAATAGCCTAGTGGTTAGAGACCCTGACTATGAAGCTTGAGGTCCCTGGTTCGAATCCCGGTCGGGGGCGGAGCAGATGTTTGTATGATGAATACGAATCTTGGGTCTTGGATGTTTAAAATGTATATAAGTATGTTTTTCCGTTGTCTAGTGCTTACCCATAGTCCTGTACTAGTTTGGAAGTAGGTCAATTGGTGTCAATTTGTCCCATGATATTTATAATTAATAATTGAATGATATTAAGTAGTACTTTGGTTATACAAATCTGTCTTTTTTAATTATTAGAATATGCTTACTAATCATTTAGTTAGAAATAAGTAAGTACTGTAACAAAGTGACAAAACAACCTCTGAAATATACCTGGAAGAGATAGCTTTTAGTTCGCCTTCACAAACCTGTTTTTATTCTGCAATCTGATATTTTTATGTACACGCACAAAAATACAAACAAAAAAGAAATTACTGTTTTTTGTAGTCCCTTATTGTCAGGATGTCAGGCCTTAAAGTTATCTGGTTTTTAGACTGAAAAATACAGATAAACAGATAAGTAAGCCTCTCTTTTTCCCGCGTCGGTCAAAAAACAAAAGAAACACCAATTTTGCATGTTGTTAGGGTAAATTGGTCCATTCTCGGAATACACCCAATTTCGGTAGTAATTTGGCTCGTGCCTATTTTGTATGTAATTTGGCCGTTCTCCGAAGTTTCATTCATACAAAAAGCTAAATTGTTTTAATGCGTCTATTCGTTTCGTGAGGTAAAGTTGTCGGGTAAGATTTATTGCCAAGCGCTTTTAAAACTTGACGGTTTTTTTCGCGATCAGGCATAGTTCAGGTATCTGAACTGAAAATAATTTATTAGGATTAAGAATCATGTATGGCGATTCAGTAAAGTGAAAAAAATTGGAATTTTTATTCAGTAATTAGGCAATTAAGTGTTCTTTTACCAGCGCTTTCGGAAATACCATTGATTGCCAAAATATGCCGCAAGAAACTTGCTACAAAGTTTTTTTTTTCTAAACACAATAATATACACTGATAATGTTTATACTATTTTGTATTAAACAATCATTTGAATGTAAACTTTCACGGCGTTCCTTTATTTTAAGATATAAGTACTTAAGAGGAATTATTTTTTGTTATTTACTTTCGATAGTTTCGATGGGCATCATAAAAATCTGTTTTTTTTTTTTCACATATGGTCAGTTCGTTCGATTTAATGTCGTTTTTCCCACTTACCTTTAAAAATAAAATAAAGTCTACAACATTATAAGGTACATTCCCCTCCATGTGGCATAGCCGTCGTACGCCCTGTATTAAATATTATGTTCTTAACAACGTACATACAGTGCTCAAAATAATAAAGCAATAAACTTTGTTGTATTCAAACAAGTTGTTCAAACTAGCGGGCAGTGTGTGAGGGCAATTTTGTCTGTCCTTGCATGCTACTGCAATTACGCGGGCTACCGATAATTTGCGTCTAACTTTGTATCGATAGTTTGTAATTTGTCGGCGTAGGGAGGGACTTTGTCGATTATGGTTTTGTCGGTAAAGTTTTTGCATGTGGCTAAAGGTTCACATACGGCACGGCGCGGCATGGTACGGCAACTCATTCAATATAGAAGTCAGTCTACCGTGACGTAACTTAGTTACGTGGTAAAAAAAGCCGTGGTGGTCTAGTGGTTTGGCCTATGACCGCTCAAGCAAAGGGTCGTGGGTTCGAGCCCTGGCTCGTGCCTCTTGACTATTTCGTTTTATCCTGAACTTTGCTTTGAGCGTCAACATCGTTAAACATTCTGAGGAAACATGCACACTCCTGTGAAGTAATTCAATGGTGTGCGTGAAGTTCCCAATGTGCACTGGACCCGCGGCCATGTGGAAACGATAGATTAGGCTGTACTTCTGTGTATTTGCTCACTCTTTCTTGATTAAAGGGCAGACAAATATGTGTTATGTCTAAGACGCCCGTGGCGCAAGGCCTCTCATGCTGTGAGGAGGCTTGTTCCCAGCAATGGGACGTATAATTAAGGGTACGCGGAAAGAACATGCCTAAGTATAGTAACTTAAAAAAAAAAATAGATTTTCCTCTCAAAATGTAGGGCACTCAATAGGCTTTAAGTTATCACTCAGTTACAGATACAAATATTTATGTAACTTCTCTTTTTTATCACTTTAAATAAAGCCATACATATATGAAAATTACATGGATTATATGACCTCGTTCCAAACTTTCAAATCGCGATAACTCAAAAAGTTGCTAAGGTGACTAGTCACCATGTATCTAGATACATGTTCTTTCGGTGTACCCTTCATGTATTCCTGTGATAGTGATGATGGTATTAAAATAATATTTAAAATCATTTCCGCTTACAAAAATCCGTTGACGTGCCGTGCCGCGATTACGCCGACACGAACACGCGGAAACTTCGCGATGACCACGCGTGGGACCAGAGGCCCGAGTACGAATACTCGAATACGTTATCGTATCGAAACCGAGAAACTTCATACTAAATTTAAGTTTCAAATACGCTCATGGGCTGGCGGTGTTCCAACCGTCATACGAATTTCTCCATAACGTTACACAGGATTCGAAAATATCGTACTCGACCCTCTGTCACTTGACAGTAGTTTTCCAAAATGGCCGCACCTTTTCTCCTGCACTCAACGGGTGAAAACTAAAATTGAAAAGGTAGACAAGTTCGCAATAAACTTGCGCCTTTAATCTAACTGCCACTCTGTACAAATCATTACACCTCGCGTCGACATGAAGCTTAAATTAACTATCGATACAAGTGCGTCACTAACTTCATAAATAATAGCGCTTTATGCTGCGCGTGAACACCGCTTAACATCCCAGCTGCGCAGTCTAAATATAAGGTAACCCTGTGCCCGACACTAGCGCAATAGTTGGCACATTCAATCTCAATACGTAGCAATAAAGGTGAAAACAGGGTGTCAATTATTGGAATTAACGTGTCGGTCATTGGATCCTTTACCTTATTAGGTAGATGCGAGTAAGTATAGACCGTATTATATTAAGTGATATGACTTTATGTAAGCTGTCCGTTTGATTTATTAAGCAGTTAGCTGTTGCCCGCGATTTCGTCTGCGTAGATTTCGGTTGTCGCTATCCCGCGGGAACTATGTAATTAATTTTCCTGAATAAAAAGTAGCTTATGTTATTCCTTAATATTCAAACTATCTTCTTACCAAATTTCATCTAGATTGGTGCAGCGGTTTTTCCATGATGAGGTAACGAACAGACAGACAGAGAAACAGAAAGACAGAGAGACAGAGTTACTTTCGCATAATAGGATAGGATATAGGATCTAAAAAAAAAAGAAAAGTCACAATTTTTTTTTATATACGACGAGGAAGGCAAACGAGCAAGTGGGTCACCTGATGGTAAGTGATCACCACTGCCCATAGACACCAGCAAACCCAGAGGGTTTGCAGATGCGTTGCCAACCTAGAGAGCTAAGATGAAATGCCTCTTGTGCCCGTAATTACACCGGCTGTCTTACTCTCCACATCGGAACACAACAGTGCAAGCACTGCTGCTTAGCGGCAGGATTAGCGAGTAAGATGGTGGTAGCGATCCGGATCCGGATAGATAAACGGAACCTAATTTTATGAAGGGTACACGGAAAGAACATGTCTGGCCACCTTATCAACTTTTTGAGTTATCGCGATTTGAAAGTTTGGAACGATGTAATTATCCATACCTGTAATTTCCGTATACATCTGTTTTCAAAGTGATAAAAAAGTCAAGTTACATAAATATATTTGTATCTGTAACTGAGTGGTCACTTATAGTCTATTGAGTGCTCTACATTTTGAGATTAAAATCTATTATACAAAATTTAAGCTTTCTAGGTCCAGTATTTGGGCTGGGTGTTGATGAGTCAATCCGTCAATTAATGAGGAGAGATTTTGAGGACATCCCACGGGATAAAAAAAAATCCCACGGGAGCGATGCCGCGGGCCAAAGCTAGTTCAACTAAATATTGATCAATGCCCTAAGCACGACTTGTCGAATCCTGCGTCACGTAAAATTCGAATAGTAAACTATAACGAGTTTGTATGACGTTTGGAACAGCGCCCGCCCGTGAGCGTATTTGGAACTAAAATTTAGCATGAGATTTCTCGATCTCGATACGATAACCGTAACGTAACGCAGGATTCGACAAGTCGTGCTTAGGGCGCAGCTGTTAGCCCTATTTGTAATTCTACACACCTAATACTCGGAAAGAGCCAATTACGCGAATAATGCCGACATCCCGCTTTTTGCAGTAGCCTCTGTTATTTCTTTAAACGCCTATATTAGCTAAGCTGGATTTGCTGAACACCTGGGTAATAGGATAATAGGGTACATTTATAAACTCTTGAAATTACACCTTAATATTCAACTTTAAAGTAACGTAGCAGGATTACTATTGCAGCTAAACTCTTGGTAGAGATACGAGCGTCTTGGTATCTGTACCTAGATATAGGTACTTACCTAAGTTATAAGCAGTCGGCACAATTCTGTTTCATCCTGGATTTTTTATAATAAATTACAGAAGATGTTGACACGGGATATGGACCCCTCATTAACTATCGGAACCAGATGAACCGATTCCATAGTTTTATGGTGTAGCTGAACTGCAAAGGAGTGCTGCTGATTGTTAGGTTAAATAGAAAAAGAAATAAAAGACTTGGGCCGTGTTTTATAAAGCTACAAGTTACAATGAGACTTCCGCTTGTAAATCTTAACTTGTAGTTTTATGAAAACACGGCCTTGGTGTGCTTTTTTTCTCTAAGTAAATGTGCAAAAATTTTGTTCGGGCTGATATTTGTATGAATATTTGTTTCGGATCTTAGATGTTAATATGATAACATGTGAGTAGTATATTATTGGGCATTCTGGACCACCATTCATTCGATCGGGCGAAAAATTTCGCCCTCACTCATTCGTGGTGATCCAGAAGCCCAATAATACAATGAATTGCACACAACCTACAATCAACCCAAACCCAACGGTAACCAACCTAACAGTAACCTATCAGCATTTGCGTTCAACATAACGCTCAACCTACACCTGAAATCGCATTGGACATTCTGTTTCACCTCGCGTTCAACGCAACAGCAACTCAAACCCAACGGAACCCAACCTAACAGTGACCTATCAGCATTTGCGTTCAACATAACGCTCAACCTACACCTGAAATCGCATTGGGCATTCTGTTTCACCTCTCGTTCAACGCAACGAATACATCAGCCCAACAGCAACTCAAACCTAACGGAACCCAACCTAACAGTAACCTATCAGAATTCACGTTCATCATAACGCTCAACCTACACCTGAAATCGCATTGGGCATCCACCTCTCGTTCGAATGAGCGAAGTTTTGACTCGAGGTTCAACGACAAGCCAACCCGACGGGAATTTATTCAATGTATTTAAATTTCAGTCCAACTCAAGTCTCAACTAATTGACAACCTAACATAGATATGTTTAATAATGTTTGAGCTTAGATAAAGTAAAAGCAAAAGTACACCATGCACACCGGGTTGATCAAGTCCGATATGCACGAGGCCGAAGCCACTGAGCGCTCCTCGGTCTCAAGCCGCAGCCTTTGACTCAGGTTAACTCAGGTGTTTGCACAACTTGTCTGCGAAGCTGATCAGACTCCACAGACAAGATCGGGTCACCCAGGACGCGTCTAGTTCCCGGCATCCACCTACGGATGTATCGCTATGACCGCTTTTTGTGTGCGTGGTGGTTTTGGATGCCTCCCACCGAGGCTTGTATACAACTCATCCGCAAAGCTGATCAGACTCCACAGACAAGGTCGGGTCACCCAGGACGCGTTAGTTCCCGGCATCCGTTTTCGGATGTATCGCTATGACCGCGTTTTATGTACACGGCAAATTGTATGTCGGATTTATTTATATCAACGAATCTCAAAACCATCGTTAGCGCGAGTTAGGTTTAAACTAATTTACGCTGGAATAAAGCACTAAGTAAACATTATTTAAATTACGAAAACATAAAAATGTGTAACTCACTACACTAGTGAAAACCGAAATATGATTTTAAATTGGTATCGCTAAAACTAAGTCAAATAGTGTGATTTAATTGATGTTAATGTAGAACAACTCCATCTGTGAGACCGCGATACTTTATCACACTTTCTAAATAACTTATATCACTTTATCATGTTGACGTAAAAATTGTCTTGCTGACTAGAATATAAAGTTTGATCAGAAACGAGTTGTAAAGTGATATACATGATTATGTACTTAAGTCATTTCAACTCGAAGACATTGTAGTGTAAGTTAGGTACTCGATCAAATTACGTAGCGAGCGCGCTCGCTAAGGTTTATTGTTCTTAACATGCAAATGGACATACGAGTAGGCGGTGATGACATCTATCGAAATTATTCGAAACCATTTGTATTCTATACGAAACCAGTACATCAAAGGTACTTACTTAAATCATTACTTACACCTACTTAGTTCAGTGCTTAACCCACAGACAGCGCTTATGTTAAACTTTGACATCGTGCGCTAGAATTTGTACCTAGATTTTTGTGTGTCTGTCTGTGGTACCATAGCTCCTAAATGAATGAGCCGATTTAAATGCGGTTTTTCATTTAACAGGTTTTCTAACAATGGTTCTTAGACTTGTTTTATCAAAATCGGTTCAACCGTTTCTAAGATATTGACCTTTGAAGCGAAAATGTCTATTGTTTTTCGACTTTTCTAAGTTGGTTAGGTTATCTTATCATAAATGTTAATAATATAGGAATTGTTTATTTTTGTGTTCAAATTGAAAAAGGTTTATACCTGTTTGTACCTGTAACAAGACAATGTTTGTTTTCGTATTAGGAAATAACAATTGTATGTGTATTTATAATTACGATGTAAAGTAGCAAACATTACAGTTAGAACACGTTTTTACCTAAGTTTAAATCTTCGTCTTAGTAGGTGAGGTAAGATGATATTTGGTTGTGTGAGCTAACCAATTACTAACCTTACCCATTAACTTAGTAATTAAGTCGGTTAATACTGAGGCTATTTGAACGATCTGAGGAGGTTTTTTTCCAGTTTCCGTTATAATTTTAACGTACAGAACTGAGCATGAAAATGTTACCAATTAGGTATTAGCCAATTTTATTGCGCAACGTTATCAAGTTGTAATGTGACACACAGTGCGATCGGCGTCTTTTTGCTGACATACAAATGCGGTGCATGTATGAAGCGTGGTTGCGAAATAATATTCATATTATAAAGGTGTAGGGTTGACAATGATCAATGGATAAATTTACAATTAATGGGTACCTCTATTAAATGCGAATATAAATGTTCTTAAAAGAAATAATGATTACTACAATTACTGAAATACTAATATTTAGGTAATTCCTTAATTTAGCTGGTGAGAAATAAATAAATAAAAAATAAATAAGTAAATTAAAAATTAAAAAAGTAAATTAAAAAAAGCTTACAACTCACTCTCGATTAGTTTTTTGGTATCTTGAATACATGCATATGTGGAATACGAAGTAGGCAGATTTACCAACAGACAGATAGACAAATTCATAACGTTCCTCTTTCCATCGCGTCGAGAATTAAATAATGTAAAATAAAGAACTGTTATGTGCACATAAGCATAATACACAATTGTGATTTGGAATGCGACAGCCCTAGTTCATTTAGTAAAATCAGCAAATAATTTCGTTTAAAACTTTTGCGCGGGGCTAATTTGTTCCTTTCCAATTTCGAACGTGACGTGCACAGTGCATCAAGTCTTCTACATCTTCAGCTCAGAGGTTAAGCTGTGCAGAGTTTCTACGTTAGTAAAGTTTATTTGCTTTATACATCGATTAAAATGTAAGTATGTATTTCAACGTACCTAACGCTTTACTTTCCTAACGAAATTAAAACATTTGGTTCATATTGTTTGTAGGGTTCCAACAGGCATTAATATTTTTAATTTCCTTTCAGGTCTGATTCCGAGTTTGAACCCATCACTGTTGCAAACAGCGGAACCGTTCGGTCAAAAGTGGGAAGGTCGGCTGAAAAACGAAAAGCTTCAGCTCCAAACAGGTAGCCATTTTATATTTATTTTCATATTTCATGTTTTTTATTTTGTCAGCTGGGTACATATTTACTTAAATATTGTTTGTCTACTTTTTTCATTTAAAAAAGGTATTTTTTTTTCTTTTTTTATCGATGTATATGGTTATTTTAAATGTCGAGTAATAAAAACATATTTTTTATTTCAGATCTGATTCAGAGGAGAGCGTTGCCGCTGCAGATGTCAGTATCCCAAAAATAAAAAAACCTGCTCAAAAAAGAAAGCCGTCAACCCCAAGGTATTTTTCTTGTAATTTGTTTAATGAATTTCGACGAACTAAGTACAACTGTCTTATTCATTGTTTAATGTCTGTTATGTTTCAGATCTGCTGCACCCAAGAAAAAAGAAACTAAAAACCCGTTTGACGTGTTCGGAATATTTCCTGAAGACGTTGCTGTTAACCATAAGCCTGCTGAGACTGATCCGCTTGATTCATCCATTATAAGCCGGGTACCGAACGGGTCAACAAAACGAGCTTGCACCCTCAACGGAGACTTTTTCTTGGAGCTGCGGGTGTACAACACTGCTGATATTCGCGGTGAGTTACGTCAGGAGCGTTGGAAAAAGGCTCTCGTTACTCTAAAGGCGCAAATCGATGATGAAACTGTTGAATGGGAGGCATTGCAAAAATTTATTAAAAAGATAAATGTACTTTTCAAGGACGCTAACGTCAAATTTTATTCTAACGATACTAAGTACTAATTTAGTAGGTACTTTTTTGATTTTAACAGATACTGCAGGTTGTCTCTTTTTATTACTTATTTGAATAAAATTTAAACTGCATCAAATTGTGTATCAAGTAATTTTTAATAAATGTTTTTAATAAATGTTAACGATTTATTATGAAACCATAATTTAAACGCTTTTAACGATATTACTTTAAGGGCGCAAATCGATGATAAAACTGTTGAATGGAGGGCATAGCAAAAATTTGTTAAAAAGATAAATGTACTTTTCAAGGACGCTAACGTCAAATTTATTGTAACGATACTAAGTAAGTACTAATTTAGTACTTTTTATTTTTGCTTTTAACGGATACTGCAGGTTGTCTCTTTTTATTATTTGATTAAAATTGAAACTATCAAATTGTGTATTTAACATATAAAACCAGGATTACAGCTTAAGCAAAGTCGCTACATAAAACATGCCCTTTTGCACTCAGTGTTCAATTACAGTAGAAAGCAGGAAGTGGGTAGGGCACCTTAGAAGTAATAAGCATAGAAAAAATTCGGGTGTAAATTTAAACGATGAGGTTGTTGAAATTTCGTCTGCTTTTAAAGGTCGCATAGCATCTTATAGAATAATGGCAACTGATGAGCTGAAGTCTTGTTTACCTGAATCATTTTTGATTACAGTAAAACCTAAAATGCAAAAAATTTTGGAAAATTCGCTTAAAAAACATGTGTCCCTCAAAGTAAATTTCGAATATTTTGGCGATTTTCTTTTGTTTAAAGATGACAAGCAGGAAATGAAATCTTTTGCAACGAAAAATTTTCCTATACATCAAAATTATCAATTCGAAGAGCTTTTAAACACAATAATTATTAGTATACAGAAAAAAATCGAAGAATTTCAGGAGCGCGATTCTGGTTGGACTTTCTTATCTAATTTGTATTTAGAAGTTAACATAAATAAGTATGAACCATTGAAAGCGTCATCTTACATAGACTTACCTAAGATAATAAAAAATAAAAAAGCTTGCATTAATATTCAAAATCATGATAATTATTGTTTTCTCTGGTGTGTTGTTGCTGCTCTTTACCCATGTCAAAACCATCGCGAGCGTCTATCATCTTATCCTCATTTTAAAGACGTATTAAAACTTGATAATATGTGTTTCCCTGTCACTTTAGCCGATATCATTACGTTTGAGCATCACAATATTGATATCAGTATTAACGTATATTCTTTAAAAAACAACCGAACTCTTGTAGGACCTCTATACAGATCGCAATATAAAAGGAAACATCGAATCAATTTACTTTTAATCGAACGCGGTAATAAGTCGCATTATGTTTTGATTACTAATTTACCGCGTCTTGCTCGCGGTCAGATTACCAAACATCATGCTAAGCTTTATTTCTGCGAAGACTGTCTGATATTTTTTCAAACTGAACACGGTTTCAATAGTCACGTTTGTAGTGGGGTTGCTACGGTACTTCCGGAGAAAGGCACCTATCTCGAATTTAAGCATTTTGAACGAAAACAAGACGTTCCATTTGTCGTGTATGCTGACTTTGAGACAATCCTTAAACCCTATCAGAACTGTGAACCTAACACTGACAGTAGTTTTACTACAAATAAACAAATACATTTACCAGCCGCTTTCGCGTACCATATAATTTGCTCTTATGATGAGCAACTTAATCGTTTTGTTCAATACCGAGGGCCAGATTGTGCTCAGAAATTCGTAGATTATTTATATAGACATATTAAAGACATCCATAACGTTTTAGAAAAAGAAATTCCCATGATATTTACTGTAGAAGATTCTTTAGCTCATGAACGTGCCAAAAATTGTCATATGTGTAAAGGTTTATTGTTTGCAGACAAAGTAAGAGATCACTGTCATCTAACGGGCCGTTATCGCGGTGCCGCGCACCAGTACTGCAATCTGCGCTTTCGCGTTCCTAAATTGGTCCCTGTTTTCTTTCATAACTTAGCAGGTTACGATTGTCATTTGTTTATACAGGAACTTAGTAAATGTTCAGGGCCTGTGAAAGTAATCCCAAAAAATAAAGAAAATTATATTTCGTTCACTAAGTTTTTGTGGATTTCAGATCAAAAGTATGCACAAATTCGATTTGTAGACTCTTTTAAATTTTTAGGAACAAGCTTGGAAAAATTAGCGAATGGTTTACATAAAGATGATTTTATTCACTTGAACAAGTTTTATCCTGAAACTAAAAAAAATAAATTATTAACTCGCAAAGGTATTTATCCTTACGATTATATGTCGAGCTGGGATAAGTTTACAGAGACCGAGCTTCCATCACAGAACTTGTTTTTTAATTCTCTTTCCAACGAACAAATAAGCGATTCAGATTACGCACATGCGCAATCTGTATGGTCCGAATTTAAAATCAAAGATATGGGAGAATATACTGATCTTTACCTAAAAACTGATGTGTTGCTTTTATCAGATATTTTTGAGAACTTTCGGTTCATTTGCAAGTTAAATTATCATTTAGATCCGGCATTCTATTTAACTGCTCCAAGCTTATCGTTTGATGCTATGTTATTAAAAACCGGAGTTAAGCTTGAATTGATATCCGAATTAGAAATAATTCGACTCATACAAAAAGGAATAAGAGGTGGTATTTGCATGTGTTCGACCAGATATGCTCAGGCTAATAATAAGTACATGGAAACTTATGACATGAATAAACCAGACTCGTTTTTAGTATATATCGATTGCAATAACTTATATGGTTACAGTATGTGTCAATCGTTGCCCATGTCTAATTTTAGTTTTCTAGATCATCATGAAATTGCCCAACTAGATATTTTGTCTGTCGAAGATGATGCTCCATTTGGATTTATTCTGGAAGTTGACTTGCTATATCCGGAAAATTTACACCATAACCATAACGACTATCCATTTTGCGCACAAAAATTTATTCCTCCAGGAGGAAAAACGACCAAATTGATCCCAAATTTATATAACAAATACGAATACGTCATTCATTACGTCCATCTGAAAACATGTTTACGCAACGGCTTAACTCTTGATAAAATCCATCGCGTTATAAGGTTTCGTCAAAGTCCATTCTTAAAACAGTATATTCATTTAAATACAGAACTGAGAAAAAAAGCTACTACTCCTTTCCAACAAGACCTTTTTAAATTAATGAATAACTCAGTTTTTGGGAAAACTCTTGAAGACAGTGAGCGGCGAGTTGACGTCAAATTAGTAAATAAGTGGCACGACCGTCAAAACAAAACAAAAAAGTTTACTTGTGCTAACAAATTAATTGCCAAACCGAATTTCCATAGTGCAACAGTGTTGTCTGAAAATTTGGTTGTCGTACAAATGAAGCCTGAAAAAGTAATTTTAGATAAACCAATCTACGTAGGATTCTCTGTATTAGAACTTTCTAAAAGTCATATGTACCAATTTCACTACACGGTAATAAAAAAACACTACCAAGATCAAGTTACTCTGTGCTACACTGATACCGACAGTTTTATTTACAAAATCGAAACTGCAGACTTTTACAGCGATTTAAAAAATATTTTTTTAAACTTTTTTGACACAAGCAATTATAACCCTGTAAATGATTTGCAAATACCTTTACGTAACAAGAAGATTCCTGGGTTATTCAAAGATGAGTTAGGAGGAGAACTTATTACCGAGTTTATAGGGTTACGTTCTAAACTATACTGTATCAAAAGTGATAAATCTCTTATCAAAAAGGCTAAAGGAATAAAAAAACCAGCAGTTCAAGAGTTAACATTAAATGATTATCGGGATGTGTTATTCAATGATAAAATAGTTCGGAAAAAACACATATTATTTAAATCGATTAGGCACGAGATCTTCACTCAATCTGTCAATAAAGTTGCTTTATCTAACAAAGACGATAAACGACATATATTATCAGACAAAATTTCAACCAAATCTTGGGGACATGAGTCTATTTTCTAGTACAGTAGTTATCTAAGCGACCTTTCCTCGAGCTGTAATTTTATTTCGTAGGCACCCAATGGGTAATAAAAAATTAGAATGTGTTTAATAAAATAAAATACGTTGAGTACTTACGTTATTGTAAAATTATAATTATGTATGTTGTAGGGTCAGCGTCAAAAGCCGCTCATCACTTTTGTACCTTTTCGCTCTACGACCAGATGAGCGACTTTTGACGCTGACTATACCAAATAAGTAGATTATCATTAAGTACTTTATTTTTTATAATTACACATTGATTTGTAAATTGTATGGTTTGTTCTTTTTTTTTAATAAATAAATATGAAGTGTTATTAACATTTGTTTTCTTTTTTTCTTTCACCCACCTAAGTATATATAGACTGCGAGGATACCGACTGAAAACACATTTTACTTGAGTTGAAATTGAGTTTTCTCGCTTCGGAGGTTTCCTGACGATGTTTTCCGTCATCAAAAAGCTCAGGGCTCAGGCTTAATTTTAAATGTAATATTTTGATAATGGTAAGTAAAATCATGTTCTGTTGAACAGGCAAATAATACCTATCCTCGTTTATTGCATTGGGTATCAATTAAAACATGTCCTTACGTGTCTTAAGCAGCGCGGCGGCATGCAGCCCGTGCTAAGGTAATTTGCTGACACGTGAAATATACCTATTCACATTTATTGCATTTGGTACCAATTATAACAAGTCCTTACGTGTCGTTGTAATTTGATCGGCATTAAGCAGCGCGGCGGTATGCACCGCATGCTCCGAAGCGCGTGTTAATTTAATTTGCTGACGCATGAAATTACTGTAATTATAAATAGCGGCTGTTATAGTAAGTTATCATTCTGCACTCTACATTCATAACTGAGTAAAGTCGTTCCAAAGTTTTGAAAATTAAGACGAGCTGATCCATTCCCGATTCGGTAAGTAAAATTGGCATTATTTAATATTTATTCGTATTATTTTGTTGCTATTATTGTTTTGTAAGCGTATGAAAATGCTCATATGTGTTGCCAGATGCGTTTATTTATTTGATTTCTTTTGTTTCAGAATATGGAAGGAACGCAAGACACTCAAATCATGTTTTCGCAATATGCACAGGGTCCATTAGGATTCCGAGAAGATGAAGAAGAAGAAGAAGTCAGTGAATTTGTAAAAAAAATTGCAAGTGCCAAAACGAAAACCAAGTCTAGTAAACCAAAACTAAGGCTAAACAAAGTGGTAAAGAGAAGTGTACGAGGTCACCCGCCGTCGTTCGTTATAAACAATGAAGCAACTAAGGGGAACAGACTTGTCAAAATCCAAATAATTAACATAAGTGACTCCGCGCCGGATCAAAACGACGAAACCGGTGAAAACGTTATGCTCAGTGCGCAGTATGTGGCAAGTGACGGATACGATGAGATAATAGACAGTACAGAAAGTGTAATAAATAAGATATCCAAGAAGTTGTGCGGATATAGTGTTAGTTATTAATGTTTTTACTGTTTTTGTATATAATTTTGAAAATAAATATGGTCAACAATTTTCTTGTTTTATTCCTTTGATTAAGCGATACGTCAACAGGAAAGATTTTTTTTGTAAGTATGTCAATAAAGCAATAATTCAAACGAAAATAAAATTATCATGATTAAATGCACAAGAAAAATCTTTTCAGTAAATATCGCTTAAATAGATTAACACTATTATTAGCCACAGGTATGAATCGTTATCATTTATTTCATATTTTTAAACAAACAAATTCAATTATTTAAAAATGGGTTAATATAAAAAGTCTTCGTTCAAAATAAATGATAACTAATTTTGACTGGGTTAAAAAATAAAAAAATGATTAAACGTAAATATTTATTTTTGAAAATTAGGTATAATTTATTACAATGTTAAATATGCATAATATCGAAATAGTATTTTTTAAGACATATAACGTTTTTTAAGGCACAAGCTTTTTTATGATGTAGACAATTATAAGAGCTGTTGTCGATACAATACTTTTTATACATTAATTGAAAATTAGAACAACCTTTCTCTCCCAAGTCTATTACAGTACAATCAGCACATAAATCATTAATCCACTTAATTTTTTCAAAACCTTTTACATATATTTTTTTGCCTTCCAAGAAATTATGAATCATTCTCTTAAATTCTCTGTGGTCGATATACCCCTCACGCCACATAATGCCAAGGTTTCTCTCTATCCATTTCACATGCCTTTTTTCGTTTTCTGATAACGTAGAAAATGAATATGGAGGTTTTATTAAATACGCCTGCGTGTGTTCATAGGTACTGTATGCAAATTCTTTAATAATAAATTCATTTTTAGATGATTTAAACCCCTGAACATCTACGAATAGATGGTCTAGTTTCATGATATCTTCTTTGTTATATTGGTCAACGGCTTATATTCTATAATACTATCATTCAAAATAAGACAATAAGCCGCGGTATTGTCAGGGATATCTGTGTCACACTCTAATTCAATCCGCACATCGACTGAACCCGTTTTTAAGGTTTCATTTTGACGAGAACAGTCGATAACAAACAGAGGTGCTTTATTTATAAAGTCTTGTGGATTCAACAACGGTGCTTGGCTGCGGTTATAATAAGACTGTTGGAATTTAGCGTACTGTTCATATAATATAGCAAATTTTTGAGCCGAGAAACTGACATTCAAGTTTTCATAAGGAAAATAATTTGAATTTAAAAAAACTTTAACGTCACGCAAATTACAATGATCAAAACGCGATATATCTTTATCAGCAACATTTTTCCTGTTTGTTTTTAATCCAATTATAACATATCGAGGTTTTTCAACTTGAGACGAAGTTTTGACGGCCCAAGAATGTTTTGATGTTTTAGGTAAAAGCGGGTATTCGTACAGATCCCAGTTCCTAAATGCTACCTGAATAGCTCGATCTCTTTCCAAATATTTAAGCAAACTTAATCTTTCACGATCAGAAACCTTAATGTGCGGCATGCGCCATACTATTTTAGATATAGTTATGTTACCTATATACTCATTTGTGTTCAGTTTTACGCTATTTAAATTAGTATTGGATCGTAAAAGAATAAGTTCATGCTTACAGTTAATAATAATTTTGTTATAATCCTCTGCGAAGCCAAGAATCTTATTTAAAGGAATTGACACAGAAAATGATCCATGCGTAATTTTTGTGCCATCAACATCCCAGCCCCATAACTTTGACATCGATGATTCAAGTTCATTCATCGACACAAGAGATTTTATTGTTGTTGTGACCCCAGCGTTTTTAATTTTATCTATTTCAATCCCATTCAGCTCATATCGAATATCTTGAAATAAATGAAGTATAGGGTTATTTGTAAAATGAACACTGGACACCTTCGCTTTTGTTTCTCTGTTGAATACTTCTATAGTACCCTCTATGTATAAAGTACTCGCTGATGGTAATACGTATAGATCTTGCTGGTTGATAGGTATACGGATTTCATCATTTAAATTGAAACTTGTTACGTACGGTTTATACGAATGATATTCGAAACTTTCAATCGTGCTATCAAAGCTAAAGGAGTCTGATAAGTTTAGTGTACTCATTTTAATAATCCTATGTTTTTTAAAAACTGTTTGTTTTCCTTCGTTAGTTGTCCTTTAGGTCTTCTTTTCTTGATAGCACAATGAGCACTAACGGCTTTGCTGTTTGAGACCGTACATTTATTAAAGTCTATCATTTTTTTCTGAGATGTAAATATATCTGAATCTCTTCGCCACGTAAATTCACTAAATTATCGTTTATATCCAGTATTCTTATTATAAGAGCGTTTAAGCTGTTTTGAGTAACAGGAAAATATATAACATTTTTAGGTGTTTCTATAATCCGGTAACCAGGCGGTACATTTGGCACAAATTCATGAATTATATGACTAGGTTTTCCGTTTATAAATGACCCGCTCACGATGTCACATTCAACTCGTACTATAGTTGTAGACAGAATGGACACGGGAAAAGGGGACTCAGTTAATATATTCGCCTGAACTGTTTCTTCTCCAAAACCAAGTAACTTACCAATCGAATTTGGTTTTTTAAAATAGACGTTTTTGGAACACAATATAGATGTTTTTAGCGTATTATTATTGCATGTCAGTGTAAAGGTGCAACCTTGGAGATGTCTTTTAAGATAATCATCAAGATCTTGAAGTTCATATGACCCTTCAGGAATTTCTACTACTTCGTTATCACCATAATAAAACTTATTATTTCGGTTGTCAATATTAGGTATCGAGTTAAATGTCGACAAGTATAGCAACCCGCATTCATATTCACCATCTAGTTGAAGAGCTGGCGAGTGATTCGTAATCAGGGTAGAGGAGGATCCCGTTATGGACAAAGTGAAAGACATCGTGAGAATGAGAAGCTATTTATTGTTCAGAGATATTTAAACGGTTATTCCAATATTTTTTTAAATATTTTAAACATAAATGTCCGCAATTAACAGTATCGAATTTTTGATAAATATTATAATTGTATGAAATATTATAATTTTTCAAATATTTTATTAATTCTAGCGGCGGTTGAAGATCACCATAACTATTAAAATATTCACAATGATTATTATCTTTGACATAGGCTACCCAGTGAGTCCCTTGGTTTTTAGAACTATCTAAATTTACGATTGCACATTCTACTCTTTTTGGACGGTTTGGCAATTTGTCTCTCATGTAAACACCACGAAAATAAGGAATATCTGTTGAATGTTTTAAAATATCAACATTTGTAAGAGCACGTCTGGGTAGCCTTTTATTTAGTTTTTTAATCGTTTTAAACACAAACCCTTTCCATTTCTATACTGTTTAATGTACAACCCTTTACCTAATGCAATAGATTCCATCATTTTATTATGACGTTCTGATTCGGATAAGCTCTTTTTTGCAGCTTTGTAGTCACCAACAGCTTTAGCGATCCCAGCAGCTCCTCCTGCCAATGACCCTAACGCAGAAAGTCCCGCGAAAATAGGTATTAGTGGCAATATACCTCCAGTTTTAGGAATCGGTATTAATCGAGGAACTCTCATTTTACTCGTATTGTTATTAAGAAATACTTTACTCGCTGCAGCAAAAGCTCGACTGACTGCAGTGCCTTCTTTTTTAGATTTGTTTTTTTTCAATTCGGTACGTATCTTAGAAACAAAATGCTTAAATGATTTTATCCCTGCACCAGCTTTCATTTTAGATTTCATCACTTTGCTAACTATCCAAGACGCAAGTTTTTCTCCTTTTCCAACACCTTTTGACTTCAATCTTTGTTTAGCCATTTTATAGAGTTCAAAATCTGCACGATGTCGGTCTGTTAGGTCAGAATATTTATCGTATGCTATATCGTGTTGCATACACGCGTTGTCCAATTCATTAACTCCTTTATCACCTCTTTGCAATCGCTTATGCAATTTTGTGCCTGGTCCGCAATAATTGTAGCCAGGTAAGTGCAGTTCAAACGGTAAGTGATTAATAATACTGTTTAGAAGTCCTCTTCCTTTCATATCCCAAAAGTTAATGACTTAGCGCGAGAAAGTTTTTAAATATATTTATACAATGGCATTTCTGTCGATCCAGCTGTTTTCGCTATCGTTAAGTCCTAACCACTTAACATACAATTTTTTCCCTCTTTTTTTGATTACCTTTTCGATGAGGTAAACGTCTGGATACTTAGTTTTTTGCAGTTCTTGTTCATAAAATGTACCGAGTATTGAGTTTTTTCGTTGGTCTTCAATATGGTAAGTAACAGGACGAGTGTGATTCACCTTTTTAATAGTAAATAGCTCAGTTGACCAATTAGGCGTATAACCTTTATGAAAGACGCTTTTGTACTTGCTTATACGCACATGATCTCCTACATTAAAAATATTTAATTTAAAACGCCGATTGGATTGTGATTTATCTATGTTTTTCTTTACTTCGGCTTCATTATTAAAATTCACCTCATTTGGGCTAAATTTTGTTGTGCTATGCACAGTTTGATTATAAGATTGAACTATCTCATCGAAAGGTTTTCCAAGCCATTTGTAGTTCCCGATGAAACTGAAATATTTGTAAAGTTTGTTCTTGAGCGTTTTTATTACCCTTTCAACAATAGACGCCTTTTTAACTGAATACGTGGAATAATGATTTATTTTTAAGGATTTCACATAACAATCGAATTGATCATTGTAAAATTCTTTTCCAAAGTCTGTCTGTAAGTTTCTAGGTATTCGTTTGGTCGACTTGATAATTAGTTCAAATGCATTTTTTACTTCTGTTTTAGTTTTAGATTTCGTAGGAATACACCACGTGTACTTTGAAAATGTATCAATAACAACTAAAATGTATTTATATCCCTTATTTACAGTATGTAAATTCTGTAAGTCAATTAAATCTGCTTGCCACAAATCATCAATTCCTTTTAATATAACTGCGCGACGCTTGAAATTTTTTCGGGCCGATCTATGGATTTCATTCACGACTTGTTCTTTTGTCATCTTTGAAATTACTTAAAATATTGTCTATGTCCCTTTTTGTATAAAAGTTTATTTTCAACTGATTTGCAAGCTGATGAATTTGAGAATTTATAGTTTTAAATAAAGAATCTAGATGCTTCTTCTCGTAAGTGTCCTGGACGAGCTGATCGACATATTGCTTATTAGCTGCATCATTGGGTGTCAAAGGATCCGCTACCCCCTTTAATCGCGATGATTGTAGATCGAAATCGCCATCATCAGAACGCAGCAAAGTTTTATTGTTAAGTTCAAAAACTTCACATACACGCAAACGTTTATGAACATGATGACCGAATTTGTCTATGTTCATTTTCACTTCTTATTTTTATGCACTTATGTATCATCAAATTTCCGGCTTCGACTGATGGTAAAAGTAAAATACCAGTTTTATATATCATTGATTAACCAAGCCCGCTTCACGAAGTTCTTCTACAATTGATATTATTTCATTGTCTAATCCTGTGTTACCGGCATCACGGGAAGCAATGAGTAATTTCAATCTTTCAACTAATTCGTTTGGATTATCCCAATAGACATATGAAACATCTCTTTTAACTTTTTTCATTGTTGGTAGTCCTTTGCCGTAAGTACATAAATCTTCGCTTATTGAACGTTGTTTCGATAATTTGAAAAGCGGTTTTATAATGTATAAATATTTCTGACCTTTGTTACTTTTTATTGGTTTATTGGGATCAAAATCTCGTCTATGGACATTCGTTTCTAGTAGCAACATTTTATAATAACGTTTATCGTCTTCAGTTATGATACCTAAATCAGGCAACTTCTTAAATAACAAATCATATAAACCTGGTGTTAAATTGTAAGTACGTCCATTTACTTTGAGTTTTTTCGCCACTAACGGAAACTAAACAAGATCCTAACATAAGCTTATCGCGTTCTGTTCGTATGCCAAAAGGAATGTCCAAGTCGGTGTTGTATTGTTTTTGCCATGCAGGGTCTTCGCGAGGAGATGCATATGAACCGGTAGTCTTAAATGAAGTATCATTTGTTGATTCCAAGACATCATTGTTGTCACTTTCACATAACATGTCATCATCACCATCTTGTCTGTTTTCGTCTCTATTTGATACCTCATCATCATTATTTGAAGTCGTTTCGGAAAAATTTCGTACGATTGTTTGATTATTAATACTACTTCTCTTCCCTTCATTAGGACTAAATTTTAATGTTTTTGGCGCCTTTTGCCACTTAAATATGTCTTCATCAAAATCGGTTTCATTAGTGTTATAGTATTTATTGTCGTTACTTTTAACCATTTCATTAAGCGGGTCTGTTATTGGTTTAAAGACTGATTCCAAAATCATATTGTTGTTATTTTTCATATCACGAAGTAGTTTAACCTTCTTTTTGACAGCATCGGCAGACTGAAGTACTTTTTCTTTTAAAGTTTTCTCGGTGTTTATTTTATGATTCATGTCTGATCTCGATGGATTCCCATGATGCAATAAAAGTTTCTTGAAAATGAAACTGGTTAAGTAACACGGTTAATCCAAAACGATAAATGTATCAAATCCCATTCTATAACATCCTGAATTTCTAGCACAGTCCTTGTTTACAACCAAGTAGCTAAAAGGTACGCTCCATATTTTTGCACACATTTCCCGAAACTGTGACCAAGACATATCAGTTCCAACGTGCTCGTCATAAACATGACGTAAATTAACTTCATCTTGTTTAAAAAGGATGATTAAGTTAGCATTGTCCCTTATTAATTGTTTAGGTATTTTACTGTAAGTTTGATTTAAGTAGAAGCTGTCAATATTTGTATGCCTTCCCATTGCAAAGTAATCCCTTATATTATTTTGATTTTCGCATGCAACATCATCAAATATGATAATTGAATTGTTCTCAGCTTCATGCGGGCTTAGTATTTCATCATTTTCGCGATATTTTTGAAATTTAACTGATGGAACCAACATCAATATTTTTTCTAAAAACTGGTACATCGGTTGGAAAAGTGTTTTTGAATATACGTAAATATTTTGAAAGCGTAGTCCTTGTTCATGTAGTAGAAGAGAGACAATTAAATTAGTTTTACCGCAATTAGAAGGACCGCAAATTATACAGCGAATTGTGTCGGGTAAAAGTTCACCGTGACGAAAACTACGATTGTTGCGATCTGAACAAACAACCTCCAACTGCAAGCTCTGAGCTTGTTTTACAAACTTCATATCTGTTCAAGATCAATTCAACCAATGCGCGCGTGTTGCAAGCATGGAATGCTTATTCAAAATGAGCAGAAGAGCAGATGGTTAACGTTAAACCTCGAGTGTGAGCAAATTCTGTTAGGTTGGGTTCCGTTGGGTTTGAGTTGCTGTTGGGCTGATGTATTCGTTGCGTTGATCGAGAGGTGAAACAGAATGCCCAATGCGATTTCAGGTGTAGGTTGAGCGTTATGTTGAACGCAAATGCTGATAGGTTACTGTTAGGTTGGTTACCGTTGGGTTTGGGTTGATTGTAGGTTGTGTGCAATTCATTGTATTATTGAGCTTCTGGATCACCACGAATGAGTGAGGGCGAAATTTTTCGCCCGATCGAATGAATGGTGGTCCAGAATGCCCAATAATATACTACTCATGTGTATGTATTTTATATCCATATAAGTAGGTATGTTTATCCGTTGTCGAGTCAAGTACCCTAGTTTGAGTTTGGTCAATTGGTGTCAAATGTCCCGTGTATTTTTTTAAATGTATCCATTGATATTTCACGATTTCGATGAAATTTGCTATTCTAGGTTTTAGTAGGTGAAAAACTTAGCATGTAAAATACCATAATAGTTCTGCAAATAAATACTTTGACTTTGTATTATCTCTGGGAAATCTCGTTTGCCCTTCACTCGGTCACACAGGAAGTTAAAATGTTAAAAAAAGTTGAACTGTAGGTACTTAGTTAAATAACGCAAATTTATCTTTACTAGGCATGTACCTACTTGCTACCAAAATAAATCACAGGCATACCTAAAAATGTTTCCATACAGGGTGTTGTTATACAGGATGTTGTTATACAGGGTGTGGTGGTGGCCTTAATACCACGGGCGTGAACTAGTGACGACGGGTCACGAGGGGCGAGGGGGGCAAGTCTTAGGGGCGGGAGCGGATATGCCTAATGGCGCCAAGTCACGAATCCCACACTCAAAATTACCAAGTTAATGCGGCTAAAGTTGTTTATGGATTTATTATTTTATTTTCACGCTACTGGTTGGTAAATGTTTTTTTTTTATACGCAGGCGTGTTTTGTGGAGTAATAAAAGGAGAAGTGCGTTGGTTATTAAAAGTTTGAAATGATTGTTATGTTGGCGCCTGTTATTATGATATTCTATGTAGGTATGTAGCTAAGTACCTATACTTTACAATTATTTATCTTGTCGGTCGTTGAGTGGTAGCCTTCACCTTCGTCTCTACCTAGGTTATTTTTTCTTTTTAGAGTTCCGTACCGCAAAAGGAAAAAATGGAACCCTTATAGGATCACTTTGTTGTCCGTCTGTCTGTCTGTCTGTCTGTCAAGACCCTTTTTCTCTGGGACGCGTGGAGGTAGCACGCTGAAATTAATATCAAATCTGTGAAAAAATCAACCTTCTAAGTCAACACATTCAAAAAATACATTAATTAAAAAGGCAATTTCCATACAAATTGCCAAAATCCGAAAACCTAAAGGGTACTTCCAGTTGGCCTAGAAACTTGAAATTTGGTATGAAAGTAGCTCTTATAGCATAACCACTCAGAAAATTCTCAAAATATTAAATTTTTATGTCTGTCTGTAGATTGAAGACCAATATTAAGTTCACCCCACACTGCGTACATTTTGCTTAGGAGCAGGGCTCTGCTAACACTGGACTTCTTGAAACACTGGGGAAAAGCGTTAAAATCTTTCAACGACACCCTCGTGCGCGAATCCGACTCGCACTTGGCCGGTTTTTTCTTTTGAGGTACCTACGGAGCCGTAAAAATTGTGAACCTATATGTAATACATTACATTGCGAAGCTCGATCTAGTACTTTTAGTAGGTACTAGCAGTGTAATGTAATTTAAACATTTTTCTTTTACTACTCAGTGCAGAGACAAACTCGGGATAAGTGACATAACAAATTTATACATAGAATTGGACTAACTGCGTCTGCGTTTGTGCTATACCTAGCCAATCTGTAATATTATGTAGGTACCTACTTAGAGCCTATCTTAAGCAATCATTACACATCGATACAAGGTGTCAATTTTAAGTATTCGATGTATTCGCGCAATACGAAGGAAATACCACAACCATAAGTACCATAACATCCACTCCACGCAGGAACGGACATCATTGGCATTTGTCGTTTGAATCAAGCGTTACTTCCATATCCATCCATATTTATGAACTAAGATAAATAAATATCATGAGACAATTGACACCAATAGACCTAGTCCCAAACTAGGTAAAACCTGTACTATGGGTACTAGACAATGGATAAACATACTTATCTAGATAAATACATACTTATATACATATTAAACATCCAAGACCCGAGAACAAACATTCATATTCATCATAGAAACATCTGCCCCGACCGGGGATCGAACCCGGGACCTCAAGCTTCATAGTCAGGGTCTCTAACCACTAGGCTATCCGGTCGTCAAAAAACAATTAATTTACGAGTTGTGTCAATGTTTCGTGTCGTGTTACGCTTCGCTGCCGCCGAGTTTTACGCTCCCAGACGAAGGTCTGCGAATTTGTCCAAAACATGGGCTAAACTCGACATAAATAGGTAGGTGGATGAAACGTTTATTTCAGTACAAAGACGAAGAACCACAATGCATAACATCCATCAAATGTTACTTTGATCTTGTTGATATATGGAAGCTTTCTATTTAGGCAATTAATTGTATTTAATCACCAATGAAACTGTTGTTTTATATTCTGCTTGGTTTAATTGATTTTTAAGCCACGGTCTATATTAACGTGAAAAACCAAAGAGAAGCAGTGTTGCCAATATAATAAATGTAACTTAAATAACAAATCTCAATCTTACCATTTTCGTATAAATATTGCTACCATAGGATATTACGACTTTGATTACCCATGCGCTAATAAAACATACCTAACAGAAACCTGCATTTAGTATTGATCTAAACAACTGCATAGCCTGAACTCAAATTTATGATATCACCACCTACCATCAGGAATAGTTATGCAAATATCGTTGCCAATACCCCAATTTCCTGCACAAAATATTGCAAACTGCATTCGAACGTACAATTTTATGCAAAATTTTGGTACATGGCGGGGTAAATCCGTCTATACCTACGTACGTCTACCGGGGGAATGGGGTCACTCCCCCAGTAGACGTGCCAGGCGCGGTCGGCGCCGAAATTGTTCCAACTATGCAACTCACCTTGTGGGGTGAGTTTGCTATAGGTCGCCCCTTAATTGCTAAGGAGCTAATGTGCCCATGCATATAGTTTAGGTTTACGATAAAGGGTGGTGAAAAACAATGGGTTTAGGTGCGGTTAATGAAATTATTTACTTGATTTGGTTAGTTGCGGCTTAGAATATTGATCAAACCAGAAGCTTGCGCCACTTTTAAAATAAGTGTTTAATCCTGTTTTTTATAAGCCCAACGGCATTTCAGTAAGTAGGTATGTAAAAACGACACGAGACGGGATTATTTAATATTGTCATTCGTACAACACGTCACGCCACCACGATACGCTGAGTGCACGGAGGTGACTAGGTACTTACCTAGTTCTGTGCGCGAAACCACACTATTTAAGTGAAGGTAGTTTTAGTTGATTCCGTTTCAGTTGGTTCTGGTTTGTTCTGTATTCCGAGAGTTGCGGTTATAGTAATCAATTTATCAGTCTACCAACAACGCAAAAATAAATAATTGGATCGATATTTGAATCCTTCTTTTAACTCTTAATAACGTGGCGGCCACTATAGGCTTGGGTCAACGTCAATTTTGATAGCAAAGTGTTAAATAGGTTGATTCTGCTCAAGAACGCCAACGGAACGGATAGGCAAAATAGGGGGCACTGTTCCAAAAGTCATACAAATTTTCTCGATAACGTTACTACGCGATTACATTACGTAGCATTCGAATAATCGTGCTCAGCAGTGGGACGTTAATAGGCTGAAGACTCATACACTTATCGTACCCTTACTGTTTTTCCAGGTGACCAGCCATGGACCCCTCATCGTCAGACTACAGCGACGAGGAAGTGGGCGTGATAGCTCGCGGTCAAAAGCTGTGGGTGCGAGGAGTGCGGTCGCACACAACCTGCGCGGACATCGTGCGCGCCTTGCAGGATGCTCCTGAAGGTGAAATAGCCACAGAATATACTAATACGAGTATAACTAACACGGACCAACCACCCTCTGGACACCGCATCTTCTATAATTTAGTTGGAAAGTCATTACGAAAAAAGCCGCGGTGAGCGGGCCGGGGGAATGCGTCGTGATTGGTTCATAGCTGTCATCTCGCTTGTCATGTAGTCGAAAGTGAGCCGCGATTGGTGGCTAATAAGATTTATAGGTACAAATGAGCATATATGCATTTCGGAAACGTTCGCCCTGACATTTGGTGTCCAGAGGGTAGTTGGTCCGTGATAACTAAGTACCTTAGACCTTAGCTTCGCTCCCGTGGCAGCTAAGTACTTAGTTATACTCGTATTCCGTATCCCGAGGGTATTTTTGTAGTGGGAGAGCCAGACTGTGGCTATTTGCTACCGTGGCTACGTGCAGGAAATCGGCGTGAAGCTACAGCACCCCTGTTGCGAGGCTATTTGCTGTTGCAGTCAGTGAGAGAGCCGGAGGCTCGGTCCCCCTCTCCTTTCCTCTATCCCTTTTCCTCCTTAAGGCTGGCAACGGACTAGTGACTCTCTTGGGGTTGCTAGTTCTCATGGGTGGCGGTGATAACTCACCATCAGGTGACCCGCTTACTCGCTTGCCTCCCTCTCTCAAAAAAAAAAGTTATTCTTTGGCAAAGGGTGACTGCACGAAATTACACTATTTTAGTGTAGTGGTGCATTCAGTTTTAGGCGCGCTCGCGGGTTCTGGTTTGCTCTGTATTCTGAGGTGGTAACTTAAGTTTGGTTGCAGCGGGCGGCCTCAGCGAACATACGGAATGGGTGCTGGCGGAGCGCTGGCGCGGTGTGGAGCGCCCGCTGCCGCCAGAGGCGCCGGTGCTGCTCGTGCTAGCGGCTTGGGGCGACGCGAGGCACGAGGTACTTACGACTACACTAGCTGTACAATATACTACATGGTTGCGGGTCCTACCCTAATATAGAGGAATGAGGGCTATGCCTATCTTTTTTGTGATCATCAGTTGTCGCCATTGTCGCGTGAGGACCTCAACTATGGCCAGGGCCAGATTAACCACGAGTGATCCATTTATTTCACTATAATAATAATTAGCACGTATCTTGACAAAGTTTAGGTACCTTAAATAATTCATTGAATCAGGTGTAACTTTGCGGAGATCCATAGGTATTCATGAACTAAGAAGATTTAATTTGCACACTCGTGTAAGATAAGTATTCTACTGTAGAATAACTAGTAGCACACAGAACGGTGGTTATGCTCGCGCACTAAAACCTTGTTTTGGCTCACGCAATGCAGGGATGCTCTATGGCCGTCACCGCGAAGGAAAAAATACTCACTTCAACTTGTGTGTCACCCTCGTGTCTATATACATATATCATACCGCTTGCATTATAAGGATTAAGTTAAATATCCTATCGCCGCGCCGCTCCTCTCCGCTACCATCCGCATGACGCCTCAAGCCGGAGCTGCAGTCCAAAGGTGAGTGTCTCTGCATTGTGACAAATTCCCTTTAGGACTTAAGCGAGTGCCCGGCCAAGATATCCCTTCATCCCGGAATTGGCTATTTACACGCCATATCATAATTTTTGGTCCTATTCGAACTCGGATTTTCCTGGTGCAAAATTCATAATTCCCCGCTCATAATAATTATTTCGCCTGTGACATAGCGTAATTTTTGGCTCTCACAATAGGCATAAATTTTCATCCGCCATTTCTGTCATTTTTATCTGACATAGCATAATTTTCGAAACAAAATTTATAAATTTGCCGCATCATATTTTCGAGTTATAATTATGTCGAAACCCAATTTAGAAACGAAATTATCCATTCTAAAATCTAAAGAGGAACGTATTTTACGGCGTTTCTCACATTTGTACGATTTGACAAAAAATATTTCCCCTTACGATTCTCGCAGTAACGAGAATTTTATGGCAGAATCTGAGACGATCGATGATTTTAAAACCGACTTCGAGAAAATTGTAGACCAGATTAACGAAATCTCGATGTCTGTCAACCCTGAACACGAGCCCAATTATGAGGCTCTGGATACGTTTGAGGATTTGTATGCCAGGATAAAACGCACTCGTTCTAACATTTCTAAACCAGCACCGCAAACGAGTTCGTCCTCGGCACCCGCTCCGCAAGTTAAGGGTCCATCTATCAAACTTCCGCCCATCGACCTTCCTTCCTTCGATGGAAAGACAGAGAACTGGCCCATATTTTATGAGTCCTTTAAAGCCAATATTCACAACAACGACCAGCTCTCTGACTCGCAACGCGTACAGTACCTCATGGGCAAACTTACTCATGGTGCTCTGAATATAACCGCGGGCTTAGTACCCACAGGCGAGACTTATTCCATCATTTGGAATAGCCTAGTAAAAAAGTACCAAGATAAGCGCGCCTTAGGTACATATTACCTTAATAGTATTCTCGATATTAAACCTTGCTCAGAGTCTCCAGGCAGTCTCAATAATTTTATCGAGAAATATTCCGCCACTGTAGCCGCTTTAACACAGTTAGACATACCCGATCTAACAGATTTTTTCTTTCTGCAATGCGCGTTAAGAAAAACTGACCAACAGACTTTGCAAAGTTTTGAAATGTCTGTACGAGACGTAAGTATTCCCTCGTACGACCAATTTGTCACATTCATGCAAAGCCAAGTAAAAATTTTGGAACGGTCAGGCAATAATAATTCTTCTATGAATACTCCGCGTACCGCTTACAAACCCGCTGCCAATACATTGGCTCAACCCGCGCGAACTACGTACAAAACGTTTGTAGCTAGTAACGACTCTTCGTCTTCTAGTTCCGCAAATAATGAACCCTGTGCATTGTGCAAAAGCAGTGATCACGTTCAACTGTATAATTGTACAAAATTCAAAAATATGACTTCTCCGCAAGCACGTTTCAACTATATTAAAAATAACCGCGGCTGTGTCAACTGCTTAAGTTTGTCACATACTTTGATCAATTGTAACTCACGCCGCACGTGCAACTTATGTCAAAAACGTCATCATACGTTGTTGCACTTTGACAATAATAACTCGCAACCGCCAAAGCGTTTTGCCGTGAAAGCGCACGTAAAATCTACGCAATTATTTACGAACGCCAGTTCAACTGCGTCTGCCGCGCATGCGCCAAACAGCTCTTCAGCCGCATCGCTCCCGCGCGCGAAGCCTGCTGCGCCCTATCCGTGTGAGCCAGCAGCTGCTGCTGCGAACGTTGCGCGCGCTCCGATGCCGCCCGTTGCCGCGTGCTCCTGTTCTCATCCGCCGCGTGACAATAATCAAAATACGCCGCAGTCTCATAACGTATCGACTCCTTTGCCGGTAGGTAATGCGAACCTCGCAAACGCTTCGGTTTCTTTAAAAGTAGAGTCAAAACCTTACTCGACAATACTGCTGTCAACCGCTCAAGTCTATGCTAAACAAAACAATACCGATAATAAGATGGTTATCAGATGCCTTATTGACAACGGTTCTCAGAATAATTTAATAACGCTCGATTGCTGCAAATCTTTAAATTTGCCCATTGTACCGCTGACTAACTCATATATAAAGGGTGCTGGCTTAACTTCTCGACCAATACACGGTTATGTTTACTTAAATATCGAATCCCGCATATACCCGAATAGTAAGTACTACATACACGCTTTAGTAGTAGATTGTATAACGGATCAATTGCCTTCACATTTTATCGAATATAATGAAAGTGACATGGCTTACCTTAATAATATACCGCTCGCAGATCTCACGTGGAACATTCCAGGCTGCATTGATGTAGTGCTCGGTGTCCAGCTGTTCCCGTATATTTATTTGGGGAATAGGGTAGAGTCTGGCTCTTGTGCCCCTCCCGCTTTACTGACCGCTTTCGGTTATGTGCTAATGGGTGACTATACTTGTAAGTCTGACCCTAATAACGATTCTTCGTTCACCGGTTTTGTGCTCAATGACCTCGAGTCGAGCCTAAATAAATTTTGGGAATTGGAAGAAATCCCATTCAAACGTCATTTAAGTCCTGAAGAGACTAAATGCGAAAATGTATACACAACTTCTGTGTCTCGCAATGAAGAAGGTAGATACACTGTGGCCTTACCTTTCTGTAAAGATCCATCGGAACTAGGGAACTCTCGTTCTGTTGCTCACCGTCGTCTTATGTACCTAGAGAAAAGGTTTAAGCAAGCACCCACTCTTCGCGATGCTTATAATAAAGTCATCACTGAATATATGAAAAATGGTTATCTCTCTGAAGTACCTGAGTCTGACGTTACTGATGATGGTTACTACATCCCTCATCACCCTGTCATCCGTCCGGAGAAAGTAACGTCTCCTGTCAGAGTTGTTCTCGATGCCAGCGCTAAGACTCATTCAGGGATGTCACTTAATGACATATTGCATACTGGTCCTAATCTTCAGGCGGATTTGTTTCTTCTTTTGCTGAACTTTCGCTTGTTCCCAGTAGCTATGACATCTGACATTAAGCAAATGTATATGCAAATTAGTTTGCCTCCGCATGACTATAAATATGTCAAAATATTATTTCGCTTTTCTGAGAGCGAGCCGATCCGCACCTTTCAGTTTACTCGAGTTCCTTTCGGACTCAAGTCGAGCCCTTATATGGCTATGCGTACTGTCAAACAGTTATGCTCAAATGAGAGTCATCGCTTTCCTGATGCTGCAAGTGTGGCCAGCTCCCAGCTATACATGGATGACTTGGTCCACTCATGTCTCGATGATGAAATCGCCATGCGTTTATCGCAAGAATTAATCGCATTATTTAAGTCTGGTGCGTTTGACTTAGTTAAATGGTCAAGTAACTCGCCTGCACTATTAGATTGTCTTCCGGACTCACATCGTTCTTCTGTCAACTTCAATGACAAGCAAAGTGTTGCGAAAGTGTTAGGATTGTCATGGGAATCCACAAATGACAAATTCTTCATAACCACTTCTCCTGCTGCTGGTGGGAAGTGTACCAAGCGAATAATACTATCTACAATAGCTCGCTTGTTTGATATCCTTGGCTTAGTAGCTCCCGTTGTGTTATACGCCAAGTTATTAATTAAGGAACTTTGGCTCTGTAAAATCGACTGGGATGACACACCCCCCGAGCATATAATTAAATGCTATTCCATGCTGGTTCAGGAATTTCCGTTGCTGTCGACACTAAAAATCCCGCGCCACATCGGCGTTTTTTCTGACTGTACCGTAAACATAGTTGGATTTTCGGATGCCAGTCTTAATGGCTATGGATGTGTCATTTATTTACATGTCACCGACCCAGCCGGTAATGTCACTGTGAGGCTACTGTGCTCAAAGTCAAAGGTGTCTCCCGCTAAAATAGCTACTCTTGCTCGTTTAGAGCTATGTGCCGCTCTTTTAATGTCAAAATTGATAAAAACTGTTAAGGACACATATCTTGCTCGTATTCCAATTGAGGGAATATATGCTTTTTCAGATTCGACAATTGCTCTTTCATGGATTAAATCATCTCCTCATAGATGGTCAATTTTCGTCAGCAACCGTGTTGCCCAATGTCAAGAGAACGTGGCACCACAAAACTTCTACCACGTTACCGGAGTTGACAACCCTAGTGATTGTTTATCTCGTGGTATGCTACCGTCACAATTGATATCGCATGATTTGTGGTGGAACGGACCTTCTTGGCTACGGAGCCCGCCTACTAAATGGCCTATCCAATCCTTCAGTCCCACGGAAGTTGACAAGTTACCTGAGAGCAAAAGTAATACTTTAACCGCAGTTGTTCAAGCCGAACAGCCTATACTGTATAAGTTAGCTCAACGTATTTCAGTATGGAATAAACTACTCCGCACAGTTGTTTGCGTATTACGTGTTGCAAAAAAGCTAAATCCAAATGAAGTACTTAAAAATCTTGGTATTGCTGAAACCGCTTTAATAGTCGCTATACAGAGTGTTTACTTTAGTGAAGATATCACTCGCATAAAAAATAATCTTTTACCGTCGCGCAAACTTTTAAAATTGTCTGTTTTCTGTGATGAGAACAACGTTTTACGAGTTGGAGGTCGCCTTTCAAATGCAGATTTGCCTTTCGAAGCTAAATATCCCGCACTTCTCCCAAAACATGATCATATGGTTAACTTGATTATAGACCATTACCATACTATGAATTGTCATGTAAGTGCAGGTCTTCTGATGTCCATCATTCGCCAGCGGTTCTGGATACTAGATGGCAGGACTGTTATCAGAGCTAGAGTGCATAATTGTAATCAATGCTTCCGCGTTAAACCCGCTCATCCAACGCCGAAGATGGCTGATTTGCCTTCTTATCGCTTACAAGAAGCGAAAGCTTTCACGCATACTGGTGTGGACTACGCTGGTCCTATCCGCATAACTCTTTGTCGCCGCCGTGGTCAACACGCGCAAAAGGCATACATATGCTTGTTTGTCTGCCTCGTTACAAAGGCGGTTCATATCGAGCTGGTTTCAGATTTAACTTCCGATGCCTTTTTAGCGGCCTTTGAGCGTTTCATTTCTAGACGTGGCCCTGTTTCTTGTCTTTACTCGGACCATGGGACTAATTTTGTTGGTGCCAAAGCTCAATTGGACGAAACATTTAATATGGTCTTAAGTCCAGAGTTCAAAACCAAATTTGGTACTGAATGTATTAACCATCGCATTACATGGAAAATGATCCCACCGCGCTCTCCTCACTTCGGTGGTATGTGGGAATCAAATATTAAAAGTTTTAAAACGCATTTGTACCGTGTCGTTGGGTCACAGCTTCTGACGTACGAGGAGCTACTCACTGTACTTACACAGATCGAGTGTATGCTCAATTCGCGTCCGCTTAGTGCCATATCTTCGGACCCGCACCCCGAAATATTAACGCCCGCACATTTCTTAATGTCTACACCGCTTCAGTTTTTACCCGCTTCTGATTTGACAAATGAGTGCAGAAATCTTCACAATAGAAAGAAGTTGCTAGACAGTATCGTCCAATCATACTGGAAAAAATGGCGTATTGAGTACCTGCACACGTTGCAAGTCAGAAATAAATGGTGTACTCAAGATCATCCCATCAAAGTAGGGACGGTCGTTTTAATGGGTGATGATAATGTACCGCCTCTCCACTGGCCCTTAGGTGTTGTAACAAACGTTTATCCAGGGTCTGATAATGTGGTTCGTGTAGCCATGATTAAAACTGTAAGTGGATCATTTAAACGTCCAGTTGTAAAATTGTATCCTCTGCCTTCACAGTAGACTAGTCCATAATGTTTAGGAGTTTCTTTGTTTTGTGATAGGGTAATAATATCTTTTTGATATTTCTTCTTCTCTTCTTTCACCACACCGCACCGCACCTCATTTACCGCACCTTATCTTCATTGAAATTGTCCCAATTTCAAGGCCGGGAGCATGCTCGCGCACTAAAACCTTGTTTTGGCTCACGCAATGCAGGGATGCTCTATGGCCGTCACCGCGAAGGAAAAAATACTCACTTCAACTTGTGTGTCACCCTCGTGTCTATATACATATATCATACCGCTTGCATTATAAGGATTAAGTTAAATATCCTATCGCCGCGCCGCTCCTCTCCGCTACCGTCCGCATGACGCCTCAAGCCGGAGCTGCAGTCCAAAGGTGAGTGTCTCTGCATTGTGACAAATTCCCTTTAGGACTTAAGCGAGTGCCCGGCCAAGATATCCCTTCATCCCGGAATTGGCTATTTACACGCCATATCAGGTTAGGTTCTTTGAATTTTAAAATGGGCTTGTAGTGAGTTCCGAAACGCGTCAGCGTATAGTATAATGGTGGTAGTAATAGTAGGGTTTGTGTTGATTCGTATGGCAGAGTGGAGGCGTTGAATGAAAACATACATTGTCGCATAGGCGTAGGTATGCTATATCACATGTGGTCGCGGACAAGCTAATTTTTAATACATAAAAGTTTACCTACCTTAGTGGCGCCCAACATGGGACCACACTAAATCTCCAAGACAATAGACAATCCTTTTCACATCAGCCCGTTTTCCAGGTCCGGCTCTCCCTACGCCGCGTGTCCAGCGGCGAAGACGACTCAGGCCGCGACAGCGACGGCAGCCGCAGCGGCCGCCGGCGCCGGCGCGGCCGCAGCTCCCCAGCCCGCGCCAAGAGCGAGGACCCGGCTGCCCGGCTCGTCACCGTCATCCAGCACCAGAGCAAGACCATACACCAGCAGCTTGACAAACTCAGGTGGGAAACGGTGATATTTACCAGTTGTGTAAGGATACCGCGTAAAGTCCCTCTGACATAATGTAGTCGGTGATCTTTAGTCGGGGGGCTAGCACACTTGTCGCTCAGTGCGTCCTTCACTGATTCCATGACTATGTAAGGGACGCACTGCGCGACAAGCGACAAAATGGTGCGCGTGCTAGACGTGCAGTAGGGTATCAGAAGTGGGCCAGGGATATCTATAGGAAGTTGTGTAAGGATACCTCGTAAAGTACCTCTGACATATGCTGTGTCACGTCATATAATCGCCTGTGCAGTCATGATGGCCACGGCGATTCAAAAATTCGCTAGGATCCCTAGTGTCGAATAACTGTCATTCTCCACCAATCAACCATCAGACTTCAGCCGATACTAGCGATCTTATTGGATTTTTGACTCGCGGTGGTCTTTATTAGTGGAAGCAGACAGGTTGCTTATAATTAATCATTAAAAAAAACTAAGGTCAGAAATACATATCCGCACAAACTTGCAAAGATATTGTGTCACACAATACACAATACCACAAGCTTTTACGTGTATAACAATAGAGCCGTGCTTAGATCATTGTGACCTCGGTTGCTTAGCTACTTCTGCTGCTGACTGTATATCTTGTTGCATATCTTTGTAACTCAAATGTTTAGGGTGCCATAATTGACACTGATATCTCTTAACATTATTAGGTATCACAACCCGAAAACACTGGCAACCTTCAACTTACTTACTATTTACATTTTCCAGGGAACAAGAAAAACTTATAGATCAGCTAGAAGACCAGACCCACAAGAGCCGAATGGAGAAGCACGGCACCAACTACCTTCTAGAATCCTACCTTCGAGACCTGGGTCGTAACACAGAAGTCAACGACAGTCAAGCAGCCAACAGCGACAGCGGAGTCGGCGTCGGCAGCGGGACCCCACCCAGAAGGCACACGAAACACAAATCCAGAAGAGAACGTCATTTAATGCGAGAACACTACTTCACTAAAGAGCTGACCAACATCTGCCAAGTCAACTCCGAGAGACTAACCCAGACACAGAACGACACAGATTCAGACGCGTCCGCCGATGAACTGACGAGGATACGAGAAGAAATAGAACTGCTCGAAAAGCTAGCCATCATAAACAAACGGTTGCACCGCGAAGAAGAATTGGTCGTCAGACTAACAGCCAAAGTAAAAAGATACACCGATGAAAATAAAGTGAACAGTTGCGAGAATGTTACCCAAGTTACGATGCTCATTGACAAAATCGAGGAAGAACTGGCTAGAACCACGAAGGAAATGCAAGATAATACATCGGAACTTACTAAGGCTGAGAGAGAGGTGGAGATGAGAATGAAATTGCTGGACGAGTTAACCTTAGAGTTAGAAGAAGAGGAATTACAGAACACGATATTGGAGAGACAATTGAATGAAGCGTCGAGTCGACAGCCGATCTTATTGCAAGATAGCTATGTACCTGTGTTAGACCAAGATACTGTCGTGGACTATGGGGGACCAAGTTACACCTTAGATACTCTTGTATGACATTAGGTTTTACTTTTTATTTGTCCCAAAGAAGTTTAAAACTACCAGCACATTCCTAAAACTGGGGATTATTAATGAAACTTGTATAAGTTGAATACCTACGCATTATTAGCTGAAGCTTAAGTATTTCACAATAAGTTCGGTTCAGTAATAAAAAAAAGCCTAAATGTGAGGTATTAATAAAAGTGAGAAGACTTATTAGGATTAAATTCAAAAAAGGCAATACGATTGAAACAAGTTTTTAGGACGGCCGCTAGATGTCGCTGTAATTCTCGATTCTGATTGGTCTTTAAATACGAGCCCTGATTCGCTAGTTACGATAATTGTTTCCCTTTTACAAACATGTTACTTTTAAAACCAATAGTTACTCGTATATAGATAACATAGTTTAAGACAATTACTGTGGTGCTTAATAAATAATCTGTCTTTGAACCTAAGAATGTAAGATACTTTGACGTTACATTTTTTATATATTCGAGCCCAATACCAAAAATATATGACAAAAACCACCAACTGTATGTAAGTTAGTTAGGGTGTCCATCTGACCAAGTAATAAGTACAGTAAAATTTGTATGAGTCCATACAAAGTTGCGGTCGGATGGGAACCATTAGGCCTAGTCAATTAAAATCTTCCTGAGTGGGTTTGTAAGATTTAAATTGCATGTTTGCCAACTGGGAACCTTCTCACAGTAAAATTACGTGCCGATTTTTACAGATGATCATGACATTTTGGTAGGTGCTTACTTACTGTGAAAAGGTTTCTAAGCTGTTTAATAGTTTCCGATAGATATATTCATCGTTGATGATCACTGTTTGACGTAACCACTAAATACAATACTGAAATCAATATTTATCGTTTAGAAAAATTACTGATCTAAAGATGTTTTTGAATATTTTTTGTTAGGTTCTGTACACTTCAGAGTAATTTACAAACCCCTCAAAAACTCATTTTACAATAACTTCCACTAATGACCTGATTATTTAGGTTCGACCTAGAATAGACAAGTATGTTAATAATTACATTATTTTTATATTTACTGTTAAATATTATGTTTTATACTTTGTGTACAGAAAAATATACAACGATTATAATGATTACAAGAGTTTCACTAACCCCTTCTCGAGATAGACTCAACAATCACAACCCAACCCAAAAATCTAAGAAGAATCTCGCAAAAGTTTTTATCTAAGTAAACTCATATCATAAGTCCTCTATTATGCGTTCAAAAACCGTAGGTAATGATAATAACCACCATTAGGACAATCAGTTTTCATCTTCAAAAAAACAGTCGATATGTTTGTCTATGATTACAAAAAACAGCCAAATTCGTGACAGGCTTATTATGCCTTCGGCTTCTGAACCCATGTTAGGGTAACGCCACCAGTGTTGGACACTTTGAGTTGACAAGCACCATTGATGGACATTTCGTTCTTAATTGAAAGATCATATGGTTGAAAATTTACTGATATAAAATAAATTGCTGTCCCTTATTTTCTATTAAATAAGACTCATTGTCCATTACTGGATCCTTGTCCATTACTGGTGCCTTTACCCTAGAATACCTATAATATGTGTGAAGATAAAGTAATGTATGCTTCATAATTAGGCGTTTTCGTATGTTCCTATTATGAAAGCCGTGTTTTAAGGACTCTCATTATGTAACAGTTGCATAAACTACTATTACTCAATTAGACATTTTGCGACCAAGATCAACAACAGAACAGGAACCTAGACAGGTGTAGAGTTTGTGAATTTAGCGCTTGTAGAGTTAGAAGTTTGGCTCTACATGAGATCTGATAACTTCTTGATAGTGCGAACCATACCTACGGTCTCGTCATGGCAACATTTTACATGACAATATTTGAATAAAGAAGAGATATGGATAAGGCAGAGCTTGTCCCTGAGGGACTACAGAAAGACGTCACCACCATCAAGGCAAAACGGTTTGTTATTGCATAAAAATATGATGGTTGAACCCTTTAAGGCAGAGGCGATTTAACGACCGCATACACTTATTTGGAAATTCAACCTTAGTATCTGTTAGGCTTGAGTCGGTCAGGAACTAAGAACTGTTAGGAATGAATTCCCGTCGCGGACCGAAAGGAACTAAATCCTTTCGCACGGTTTGAATCGGTCTTCGCTCCTTTAGTTCAGTAGGTAGAGGAGTGGAGTGGATGAATCACTTGAGCGGAACGGAGCGGTGAGAGTGACCGAAACCGAGGAGCGAGATAAATAGCGCTCGTTCAAAGTGTCTCGAGCAAGTGGGAGTGAGATGGACAACTATCATTCCGTTCCGTGTCCTTCACAGATCAAAACAGTTCCAACTCGTTCACTGAACTACTGAACTAAAGGAACTAAAAGTCCAAACTAGTTCCTTTCACCGATTGAACGAGATCGGAGCGCTCCCTTTAAAGACCGAGCAGGCCCAACTCTAGTATCTGTATATTACGGTACAATATCAATTGACTTTAATTAAAATGCGACTTGCTTCAAAAAAATCCTTTGTTTTAACCCTTTCAACGCCAACGACGCATACAAAAGTTGTCATCCACACGCCAACTTCGCATAACGTCAACGCGTACTTAAACCTTAAGCATACGTCCGTAGGTCGCATTTACACTGTGCAGCCGGACGCCTGGCGTTGGTGGCGTTGTAGGCACGTCGGCTCGCGATGCATTTAGGCGTTCTTGGCGTTCAAAGGGTGTATAGATTATTATTCCATAGCTGCATGCAGCATGCTATTAATTCGGCGGTATAGACAGTAGAAAAACCTATCCCACGGGCCAGCCAAAAATCAATCTTATGGCAATATCATAAACATTTTGACAGGGGAAAGCTTTTCTCACTTTAACTATAGTATGTTCCAATAAATGGGACCTTATTAACGCATAACTTCTGAGACCCAAATGTCTTAGGATTGGAGCACTAAAAATTCAAAACAAATTCAATGAAATATTAGGATAAATATTCGTTTTATTAGATACGTAAAATAAACAATACATATTATTACAAATAAAAATGCAGAAATTCATTTGACTTTCAATTTGCCGCGGCCAGTGCATGAAATAAAGCTATCGAGTGAATATTCGAGAACTAAGTTTAATGATATTACAATGACGATATACGAAATATTATAGGGTAAACTATTAGCATTAGCAAACAATCTTCTATGAAACAAGGCCCTTGATAATTTTAATGTTTCAAAACAGTATCGATTATTCGATTTTTATTCCTCACTGTTCAAACTATCTTCTTGCCAAGTTCCATCTAGATTTGTACAGCGGTTTTTCCGTGAAGAAGTAACAGAGAGACAGAGTTACTTTCGCATTTATAATATTAGTATAGATAGTGTTGTTTACTGTAAAAAGTCAGGAACCCAACCTGTAGCTCAGTAGGCGCATTGAAATAAAAAAAAAATGTCTTTAGATACAAATTACAATTAAAGCACAACAATCAATATTCACAGATTCAACACTTCACCTCAAACACTGGCCGTGGCAAATCTTTAAGTTCCAAAGGGAACGAAGGTAGAACGGAGTCAGCCACCACAACCGAGCAGACAAATGCTACATGTATCTTGAGGACCACCTCAATGGCTTCAAGAATGTCTGCTGGCAGCAGCCTGTCGCTTCCACTTACTCCGTGTCCATGGCCACCTGGAAATTGAAAGAAAAAGTTGACTGAATGAATAGCCTAGTGCAGAGGTGGCGACCCTTTAACCTTTTAACTTTTTTTAAGGAAGGCAAACGAGCAAGTGGGTCACCTGATGGTAAGTGATCACCACTGCCTGTATACACCCGCAACCCCGGGGGGTTTTCGGATACGTTGCCAACCTAGAGCTAAGATGAAATGCCTCTTGTGCCCGTAATTACACCGGTCGTCTTACTCTCCACACTGGAACACAACAGTGCAAGCACTGCGGATTAGCGAGTAAGATGGTGGTAGCGATCCGAACGGACCTCGTACGAGTTTACTAATAAGCCCACTCATGCTTAACATTTTTAGGGCATTTTCAGTACTTTACTTTATTTGAATAACCTAACAAAGGACCATGCGTCAAAATGGACCCAGAACCAACAGACATGAGAGTTGGGCTATTAAATAGGTCTTTAAATCTACTTCATTTAATTATATGGGCACTAAGTCGAATTCCATTGCAGAACTGAGATATTCATTTTTTAATTTAGAGTGAAAACGAACTATGAAGAATCTGTGGCTAGGGTATTTAACATTTTGGAGGGTAGGTAACAAACAATATATGTAGTAATAATGAAGGTATTGCTACCGAACATGGCGTGAACTACATTCGTCTTCGTCGTGGGTTAACTAGTCATATTTTTTGAAATATCTTGATTAATTATCTACATAACCGCATTTAAAGACGTTTGAAGTAGTTTATCTACGCTATCTTATGCGTACCTATAATATTTTCAAGTGTTATACTCGTAGTGTATCATTGTTACTTAAATACCTATGTCACCTGCCGATTAATATTAACTATGGCATTAGAAGGACGCCGTTGTGTATTATGTCCTTGTTCGGTTTTGCGACAGCGTAGACATATTTTAGAAGACACATTACCAGAAGCAGAACTCTCTCATTGAGGAAGCAGAACTCTCTCAGAATGCTCTCATTGAGGTAAGTGCACATACTATACATTTCGACATAATTATACTTACATTTATTGTTTTATCACTACAGCTTACATTTTATTGTAGGTTGTATTTAATAACCTTCAAGCCACATGTCATTGATGTTGGCAAACTGCTGAAAATGCTATCCGACAGCAAGAATTAAATATCATCCAGGAGCCAGAAGTACAGCAAAACCAGCATTTGCTGCAAATACATATTCCTGATTTTGTGAGAGCCCCTAATACTGCGAGGCATTGCATTTTTATTGGATGCCTAATAATCAAACGTCCAACGCTTGGTTCTGTCATGTCATTTTAACTTTTTTCCCGCTACCTAAAGGTTGTCTGGAAGAGACCGCTTTTTAGCGATTAGATCGCCTGTTATCTTCCTCTTGTTTTAGTACCTACTTATTATTTTCTGTGTATCGCTTTTATATTCTTATCCTATCGATTAATGATTGGTATGGTAGGCTATCATTAAGAGAAACCCGTTTATAGACCTTATACATACACACTGACTGAAATATGAATATCTCGGTTCTGCAATGGAATACAACTTGGTGCCTATAGAACAAAATGAAGTATATTTATAGATCCTTTTAATGACTTAACTCTCAGCTGTGTTGGTTCTGGGTCCAAGCTCCATGGTCCTTTGGATTATTTCTGCTCAGAATCACGAGGACTATCTATTTCAATTATAAAAAAACGTGTCCCGCATTTTTTTGTCGCGTTTTGTGACGCGTTTTTACATAAATTCTATATGGACCGTCACAAAAACTGACTGACTGAAAAATTTAGGTCTTTTTTGGCAAAAACGGTACACAGTTTTCTGAAAATGCCTTAAAAATGTTAAGCACGAGTTGGTCAGACGTGAGTTACCGCGGGCTGGGGCTCCCGCTCGTCCCCCGCCTCGGGCTCGGGCGCCGGGCCGGCGTCGCCGGTGGCGCTGGCGCCGCCCCCGCGCCTCTCCTCGCCCTCCACCAGACCCAGGAACTGTGTCAGCTCTGCTTCGTCGCTGATGCGGAGCGGACTTTTAGGCCCTACGATGGCTATGGAGACATTCTGTAATTATGGAATTAGGTGATTGTTACGAATGGAACGGTTTATGTTTTAAATTAAAATTAAATTGAAAATCTTTTATTTCGAAGTCCATAATTTTAAAACAGTTTTACTAACGCATTCGCTGCCACCCCTTTGGCTTGAGTTTTTCAGGTGCCGCAAACGCAAATGTGGGTTCAAATGCCTGCAAATGTATGACAGCGGCACTGGGTGAAAGTCACCAAAACGCATACGTGCATTGCTGGCAGTGAATGCGTTAATAAGCTAAGGCTTTTACGTTTACACATAATGGAATTGTGGGGCATGACGATAAAATCAATGTGACTGTTCTTGGGTTTATAAGAATTGCAATAAACAATTTCGTTTTTAAATTTTCACTTTTAACATGACACCATGTCATGTGAATCCAGGGCAATGTTATAATAATAAAACAAAGCAGGCCCTTTATACGTAATTCAATGGCAAATATCCAGACATCTATACATTCTTTATTTCACAGTTTTAAAATTATTATAATGTCAATCATACCTATGGCAAACATCAGAAGAAATAAAGAAGTTGGGTCTGTGTGACATGTGTTAAATCATGTGGCAGTGGTGGGGAGGTATTGCATATGAAAACATACATAACGTCACATAGGCGTAGCTATCTTATACATTATAATGATAGGTGAGCAAAAGAATTATTTGTACTTCAGAAATAATGAAGTGAGAAATGTACTTGGAATAACATTATTGGATACCTTAGTGTTAAGATCAACTTCATTCGGCAGTGTGTCCCTCAAGGCCCTCAATCCGTGTGCCACTAACTCATGCAAGTCACAGTCGGCGAAGGTGTTCAAATGCTTCTCGAGGTAGGTTCGGGCTGATTGTGAACGAGCTCCGATGGCCATGGCACGGCAGTCAAAGAAGTTGGCAGAAGGGCAGGTCTGGTAGATGTGGGGGCCTTGGTCCTAGAATCGTATTTTGATAAATTAGTTTTCTTATTACAAATTGTGGATTGAAGGGTTAACTGCTTTTCTAATTATATTGCTGCTGTATCATAATATTAGTAAGAAGGAATCTTATTAGAGACTTTTCTCAGTAAACAATATAATATCTTGGATATTGGTCAGAAAAATTCTGGTAAAAATGTAAGTATTAATAGGGTCATGTTGTATAAGCAGTGTCTAACGCAAGAAACTTACAGTTTTATCAAAGGCCATCCTTTTTTTTGTAAAACTTAAACAAGGAATATTTTGATGCTGACATTAAATGATACTCACATCATATCCTGCAACCAGCAAGCCCACACCCAGGGGCCTCTTGTCATACCGCTGAGTGCAAATCTGCATCTTATTGCCAACCATGGAGATGAGGCGGCCGACGGGCATTGGGGCATCATGGGAGTAGCGGTAGTTAAGGCACTCTATGCGCATGTAGCGGCTGGAATGGAATAATAGGTGTTTTGGCTTTGATCAAAAAAATTGATGGAAAAAGGTTTCCCTGTTTATGGAATTTTAAGAGATTAAATAAGTAAAACTGCATGAACCTCAACATTCTAGCGTCAGCAGTCAACCCGGAGATAGAAATGCCGATATGTTCATCGATATGAATAATCTTCTTCTGGTACGCAGACAGCTCACTAACTGCTCTCTTTAGGGCTATCAATACTGCAAATTCCTTGTTCTTCAAGGCTACAGTTGCCGATCCCAATTTTACTGCCTCCATAGCATATTCCACTTGGTGGAGACGGCCCTGAGGGCTCCATACTGTGACGTCACTGTCGTACTGGTTACGGAACTGGAAAATAATAATACGAAACGCTGAATCCTCTAAACTTGATACTTAATGCTTTGACTTGTCATAACCTTTTTAGGTTATGACTTTCTCAGCTTATTTCTTAATTCGTTTCGAATTAATTAAAGTTAAATAACGAGCTCCTGGATACGTTTCGTCACAGATTATTGAGAAAACAAGTAGAAGTATGAGAAAATTGTGAAATTGTAGCGGCTTTATAGTATTTTATGTTCCGGTGACTGTGCAAGTTTGGGAGTTTACAATACATTTTATTTATCACAAAAATAAACCAACAGACGTTTTAAATGGCATGAAGTAGCTGAAGTAACTTACCATTTTCAATTTGTTATTCAATTAACGATGAATCTGTACAAAAAGATAGCGTTGGAAATATTAATATGATGAATGAAAAGCAAAATTGAAAATACAAACGTCAAACAATGACGCTTGTCTATGGTAGCTTTGATGTTTTTTTTAAATAATTTTAAAGCATAGGCTACAAGGCTATCAGCTCACACCATAAAACATTAAAACAGGGCCATGTGTTATAAAGCTACAATAAGTTACAATTTACAAGCGGAAGTCTCTTTCTAACAAAAGGTGATAGTTTAAGAAAGACTTCGGCTTGTAAATTGTAACACTGGCAACTAAACCATTACCTACATCATGTCATACAAAGCTATTCTAAACGACGGCATAAATAGGTACATAATGCATAAAGCAGACAGACGGGAGGCGCCTTTGGCTTATCTACGCACCACAATTTTTCTCCCACTTTTTGAGGGGGGGCGGGGATTCTGTCTATTCTTGTGTTGGCTAACACACGTGTTTAGGTTAAAATTTAGTTTTGTACGCATTTTCTCATTGAGATTCTAAATTTTCTGTTGGTGGTGGTTAAGTGTTAAGGTAAGTGGTTGTTTACGTCCTGTGATGTCCAGTATAGGAGATGAGGAGCCTCCCGATAGGGGGGGGGGGGGGGACTCCACTGCCCTCGCATGCATGTATTCCCAATGATTTCCCCCTTATTACGCCCAAGGTTGGTGAAAAACGTCCCTTGGATAACCCATCGATACCCGACGATCAGACTAAAAAGACTACACCGCCGAGCGCTTCCAAGCAACATACATATGTGCGCCCAGGTTATGAGAGCGGATCTGACTTGAAGTACCTAGAAAATGACTCTGGCCCGTTTGTAGTTCAGGTTATGCGTGTTACTGACAATCTTCCCTCCAACCAATTACGCGGGCTCAAGATGGCTCAGATCATCTACAATAGTCTACAATAGCGGAGTAGCAGGCATTAAAGAAATGAAAAGTGTTGGTAAGAGTAAGCTAAATATTTATTTTGCCACAGGCCGGGAAGCTAACTCCTTCATTAAAAACCCAATTTTGACACAGCACAAGCTTGCAGCAGCGATTCCCAGATCCCAGGTGTCCCGCATGGGGGTGATAAGGGAGGTTCCTTTGGAGTGGACTCTGGAGGAACTTATTAATGGCATTGAAAACACGTCTGATTCAGGCCTGGCTATTAAAGCTAGACGCCTCAACAAGAAGAGATTCATTGATGGAAAAGCGACTTGGGAACCAACTGAAACCGTGGTTTTGACCTTTTTGGGCCAAAATCTCCCGGAAAAAAATATATTTACCACATGTCCATCCCTGTGGACACATACAAGCTCCCAACAATTCAATGCCACAAATGCTGTAGATTTGGCCATATCAAAGACCAATGCCGTTCAAATCCGAGATGTGCCCGATGCGCTCAGAACCATGCTGCTTCAGATTTTTCTGTCCCTGACTCAGGCGTGTCCTGTCTATTCTGTTCTGGCCCTCATGCTGCCACTGACAATCGTTGTCCTGAATTCTCCCGCCAGAGGTCAATAAAACTTGTAATGTCTACAGATAACATAGGTTATGTAGAAGCGGCTAGGAGATTCCGCCCTGTTCGTCTGTCATACGCTGACAAAATTTCAAGTAATAACCCTACAAACTCCCAACAGTCTCCTGTGTATGAGGAACCTATGTCTTCCCAGATGTCACACTCTCAAATGCCTGCCGGCTCTCCCTCCCAAACTCCCAGATCTTACAGAAAGACTGTCACCATTGAGCGTAGACCCAGACAAATCCTTGGAAAGACCTATGATGCAGCGGCTCACAGATCTATCACTTACACTCCCCAGTCGTCCCTCCCCAATGGCTGTGCATTGGGACATCACGACAACTCTACTCCTAATGACGATTTAGCAGACTTGATCACTAAAATGCTGGTCAATCTGTTATCAAAGTTTTCAGATATCATACCGTACACTGTCTTGGAAGCCCTCCAGGGCCACATTAGTTCTGCTATTAATAAAATTATTCAAGATGGCCAATCACCATGTAATACAATGGAATGCTAGAAACATTAAAAATAAAAAACATGAATTAGCTCACTTAATAAATTGTTATAGTCCAGTCGTCTTTGCCGTCTCTGAGACTTGGCTGAGGCCTGGGGCCCTTTTCAGGGTGACTGGTTACAGCTGTCTCAGGGACGACAGAGATGATGGTTGGGCAGGTACTGCCCCTTGGTTAGAAGGAACTTTCCTTTTTCCCGACTACCTATCCCATCCCATTCCCCAGAGTTGAATGTTGTAGCAGTTCGTGCTCTTAACATTACTTTTGTTTCGGTTTACATCCCTCATCCTGCCCCCTCTATATTACAAGAAGTTTCCTCCATCCTGTCTTCTCTCCCCAGTCCATTTATTATTCAGGGTGATTTCAATTGTCGCCACACTTTATGGGGCAGCCACTGTTGCGACTCAGTCTCATCCCATCTTTTAGAACTCACCGACGTTATTACCTATGTTTTTTAAATGACGGAACGCCTACTCGTAGAACTTCCCCCACCCAAAACTCAAACGTTCCCGACTTGACTCTTGCATCTCCAAGTTTAGTTACTTCCCTGTCTTGGTCAGTCACCCCAATTCTCTTGGAAGTGATCATCTTCCTATTGTTACTACATTGCTTAACTCTTGTATATCTCCTTCCCCCATGTTCTCACCGCTTTTAAAATACAGGCTTGCTGCAGCAGACTGGAGCAAATTCCGGGAAGTATTATCAGACAAAATCAGTGAAATCACAGATGTAACTAATGATAACTTCTTGGTCGCATACTCACAGCTTATTGCTGCACTCACTTTTGCAGGGGATAACTCTATCCCAGTCAAAAATGCTGCACGGGATAAAATACCCTCTCCAGCTTGGTGGGATTTTGAATGCTCTGCTATGGTTAAAGAGCGGAGGCAGGCTGAACTCCATTTTGCGACAGATTTTTCTATGGAAAGCTATCTAACTTTTCAACGTACATCAGCACGTACTAAGAGGTTCCTAAGTAGTAAGAAAAAACTTGGCTGGCGTTCCTTCTGTGAGTCCTTATCTCCTAGGGCTCCTCCATCTTTAGTCTGGAGGAAAATTAAAGCATTTCGCTGTTCACAAAACGATAACAACGTCAGCACTAATCTGGTCTCCTGGATCGACGATTTCATAGCTAAACTCGCTCCCCCTTTTGCTCGATCCCAGGACGGCCTCGAAGGCTATTGTTCCTCCTCATCTCCATCTGAAAGAATGAATGAATCCTTTAGCTATGAAGAATTATGCTGTGCCCTAGACCACCTTCGGGATTCTACTCCTGGCCTGGATGGCATCCCATACTCTTTCATTTCCCAATCTTCAAAATCTGTACAACAAATCTTTCTAAAAATCATAAACGAAATTTTTATTTCGGGGAATGTTCCGGATGGATGAAAAACCCAAATTATAATCCCAATCTTAAAACCTGGCAAGGACCCATCTGATCCGAACTCCCACAGGCCCATCGCTCTATCCTCAGTACTTGCCAAAATCATGGAACACCTTCTTAAAAACAGATTAGAATGGATTCTATAAAATACTAATAAACTGTCCTCAACTCAATTTGGCTTTCGAAAGGGTATGGGTACCATACCATGGATAGTTTGAGTATCCTTACCTCGAACATTCGTATAGCTTTCTCTCGTGGCGAACATCTGGTTGGTGTTTTCTTGGACATAAAAGCGGCTTACGATAATGTAGATCTTCCAATACTCAGGCAGAAAATGCTCAATCTGAGTATCCCGGTGAGGATTGTTAACATAATAAGCAATATGCTCATGGGTCGCTCGATCCTAGTCCGATGTAATGGATCTTTAACGTCACCTTATTTCGTGTGGAAGGGTCTTCCGCAAGGGTCGGTCCTTAGCCCTCTTCTCTACAGTTTGTACACTGCTGATCTCGATACGTCCGTTAACTGCTTCTGCAAACCTCTCCAATATGCTGATGACATAGTCTTATACAGTTCTTCGAAATCTCTTGCAGAATCTTCTAACTCCCTAAATTCCGCTCTGTATTACCTTGATTTGTGGCTTAGTGATCATGGCCTTTCTCTTTCTCCCGATAAAAGCAACGTCGTTATTTTCTCCCGTAAAAGGAACGTCCCGAACATTCACATCCATGTTAATGAATACCCTATTGTTGTCCTTGAGAAGGTAAAATTTTTAGGGGTAATTCTAGACTCCAAATTATCTGGAATCCACCATTTAAATTATATCTGCCAAAAAGCGGAAAAAAATATAAATATTCTACGTGCACTATCTGGAGTCAGATGGGGCTCCCATCCCTACAGCCAAAAGCTTCTATACAACGCCATTATCAGGAGCCACTTTAATTATGGAAGCTTTATTTTGGAACCCTGTAACAAATCTGCGTTGTCCAAATTAGACAGGATCCAGGCTAGATGCCTCCGTATAATCACGGGCAGTATGAAATCCTCCCCTACCAAAGCCCTCCAAGTAGAATGTATGGACCCTTTATTCAAAATTCTCCAAACGTCTTCTCATCCCCTAATCCCCATCATAGAGTCCCTTACAGAATTGGTTAGCACCTCACTATATTGGGCTAATAAAGTCCATCCTCTCCTTGTAAATAGTTTTAGAAAAGCTTCAGACTTTCCAGTTTCAATTTTTCAAAATTATAAAAATCCTCTTCTTGAAACAGATTATAACAGTTTAATATTCCAACCCAATGTTCGGCTTAATTTCGGCATTTATAAAAATCAATATAATGCAGATAGTATCTTCAACAGAGAAATAGGAGAAAATTGGTCTGATCATCTCATCTTATATACTGATGCATCTAAACTAAGGGAGGATGGTCCAGTGGGCGCTGCTGTGTGGATTCCGAAATATAAAATTATATTGAACTTCAAGCTCCCTCCTGGTAACTCTGTTTATTCTGGTGAAGCAGTCGTCTTGTTTGAAGCAATCTCTTTTGTCAAATCTCATATAATCCCAAAAACGCTTATCCTTTCAGACTCTTTAAGCTGCTTACAAGACATTTTGAAGCGTCCATTCCACGCTAAAGAAAATTTCTGCATTACCCTACAAATTAAGGAATCCCTTTACAAAAGTTACCTTCAAAGTTTATAAATAGTTTTAGCTTGGATCCCTGGTCACAGTGGCATAATAGGTAACGAGACACACATAGGTAACGAGGTACACTTTTTTCTAAAATACGGTTTTTTTTTTCTCTTTATTTTTTTTAATGATAGAGTGAGCTTTCTTTGTGTGATTTGTCTGTGGTTACGTATTGTAAGATCTGATGTAACTTTTTTTAGAAAAAAATACTTTGTGCCAAGTTTCTTGCGGCGCATTCTTCTTGGCAATCATGGTCTTTCCGAAAGCGCTGGTAGACTCGAAAAAATGACGTGTAAAAGAGCATTCAACTGCCTATTTGCTGAATAAAGTTTTGAATTTTGAATTTTGAATTTGAGACTGCAGACCTGTGTGCGAAAGAGGCTATTGAAATAGGCAGTAGCAAATATACACAATGCTTCTCCCGTGACGCCAGGGCTCTCGCATTACCCCAAATGCGTGATAAATGGAATACTTGCTGGCAGGCTGCTCGACTTTGTGTTGGCAAGCATTATGGGAAACTTCAACCAGATCTGCCCTCAAAGCCATGGTTCTTCGTATGTAGATCGATTCCCAAAAACATCACGTCAACTATAATCCGCTTACGTTTGGGCCACGTGTATACTCCGGTCTTCCTGGCCAAAATACGGGTTCGAGACCATTCCTTGTGTGAATGTGGTGTAGCGACCCTAGCGCCACACGCGAGTGACGTCACTGTTTTACGTCACTGTTCTACATCGCGCTAACGAAGTTTCTCAAGTCGGTTGCATAAATACAACTTCCAACTCTCTTCCTTCGGACTTCGGTCCCCGTGCATAACATCTGCCTGGAGAGAGATCTCTCCATTGGAGTCCTCCCCCAAACTGGTGACCCTCGACATTGGACAAAAAACGCAACCTTCCAAGACCTACGACAATGACGCAGTCTTACAGCAACGCCAGACTACTACACTGTGCACCACTAGCATGTTGCTATATCTCCATGCCTGGTGTCTACAGTGTGCAACCCTCTCCTACACTGCTACGCACTCCGACGAGGATCCAGACTAGCAGCAACTCATCGCTCCCGCCAGCACAGCGGAACAACTCATCGTTTCCGCCAGCACAGCGGAGCAACTCATCGCTCCCGCCAGCACAGCGGAACAACTCATCGCTTCTGCCAGCACAGCAGAGCAACTCATCGCTCCCGCCAGCACAGCGGAACAACTCATCGCTTCTGCCAGCACAGCGGAGCAACTCATCGCTCGCCAACGAGGCTGAGCAAACCTCGTAAATGGCCCTTGCAAGCGCCCTCACGACGCACAGACTGCGCTCCCACACCGACCTCCGGTCTAAAAAGGGGGGCTGGTGTAGCGACCCTAGCGCCACACGCGAGTGACGTCACTGTTCTACGTCACTGTTCTACATCGCGCTAACGAAGTTTCTCAAGTCGGTTGCATAAATACAACTTCCAACTCTCTTCCTTCGGACTTCGGTCCCCAGGCATAACATCTGCCTGGAGAGAGATCTCTCTATTGGAGTCCTCCCCCAAAGTGGCATGGACGAGGGACCCTCGACCATATGTTCTTCCACTGCTCTAAAATCGATACACCCTTATATGACCTCCTCCCTTCTAAAATTCTCGTCCTGTTAATATAAACTTTCTTCTCACACTAGTACACACTCCCCTTGTAAATGTTCTATGAAAATTTATAAAAAATAACAAATTGTATTTGTAGGTAGTCTAACAAATTAATGTATTCGCATGTGTTGTCGTTTTTAGATTCTCATCTGAGTACCGTACCGCGCGTCGAAGCTACCGAACAACGGTTCAATAATTGCCGATAATGTCTTCTTCAACCTCGACATTGGCGGAATCATCGATAGTATCGATGGAGCTATACTTCTTTTAAAAATTGAATTGAATTGAGGGGGGGGGGCGAGGAACATACGTCTGCGCTTAAGTCAAAATTTGTTACGTTCCTACAAACTCACACTGAAACAAAACAGACCCTGATCATTTTGGTCAGACTTAATGTTAAAAAGTTTTGGCATAGGGTAAATCGCGCGTTAACATCTTCATTCCTTTGCTGCTCTAAGCCTGATCCCTCTGAGCCAGTTATATTCAGGTTTATTCTTCAATTGCAACATTTCTTTCATTGCTCTGGTAACATTCGACAGACATGAAGTTCGTTACTTATTTTACTCAGAAATTTGGCGGGAAACCGATGAGAGTGGATCGTGTCGTTAATTCAATTTTAGTTTCTGTGCTTAATGTTGTTTGGTGGATAATAAAAATAGTGCATTATACAACAAGTTAACGTGACAGTGCCCAGCAAATGAAGAATTCAAGTGAAAACGCGTATTCCCTCTGTTTGTGACCCCCAAATATCCGTCGGCTGCTGCTCGCCGTAGCTCGCCGTTAAGTACACTATCGCTTTACGGAAGGCATGAGCAGCTGACAGGACGTGACTAGGACAGACTGACAACTCTGATGGTGACAGGACTTTAATATACAGAAATTTACAAAATACATCAGACGTGGCTGTATGGACTCAGTTCCTTTGCCTATCCCTTATGGGATGAATTTAAAAAAATACACATGACAAATCATGACAAATAAACATAATTTCATGACCATTTCAAGAATTTAGTCATTTTATTTAGTGTGAGTGAAGTGAGTCATCGTCAAGGTAAGATGCTTGTCAATTTAACGATTATCACAGTTTTGTAACATGCTAATCAAGTAATTCGGCATCGTAGGCGTCTAAATAATAGAGGACAAGGCCGTGCTTGTTTCTTTTTCAGACTTAATTTCAGAAACATAAATTGACAACTGGTTGGACATGACGCTGAGGTGAATTGACACGGCACACGGGGTAACTCGTTACGCCATACGGGGTTATTAAACACGCCGTATGGGGTAAAAAGACATGCTAGCGTTAGGGTTGTCAACTCAAAACTCATTTGATTTGTTTTTAATACGAATGTTAGTGAAATAAAGGGATCATAATAATAAGAAAATTGTACTTACTTGTGCGCTGCTGTCAGCGGCCTAGTAGCCGCGGGGGCAAAGCGTTGGCGCCCAGAGGCCCGAGTACGAATATTCGAAACCTGCGCCACGTAAAATCGAATAGGTACCTAGCAAACGTTATCGAGTTTGTATGTATGACGTTTGGAACAGCGCCCGCCCGTGAGCGTATTCGGAACAAACATTTTGTATTTTGTATGTGAAGAGAATAGTAATCAGAAGGTTTCTCAATCTCGATATGATAACCGTAGCTTTACGCAGGATTCGAAAAGTCCTGGCTTCGCTACCGCCGAGGGAAATTATTAATTTAAAATTTTAAATGGGTAGCTTATGAAATTAAATTGTACAATAAGATTTTTATTATAACTGACTAGGTACTTAAGTACCATACAATTGAGTAAATTGCTTGTGACTGTTATAGTGTGTATCCTTTAGATTTTTAGCATGAAACCGTGAGATTCAATCATGTTGAAATAAACGGATTACTCACTTAGGTATAAGTATTGTCAGTCTATACAGAGTGAAATTGAAATGGCGATACAAATCACTGCAATGTGATTTAAGTAGTATTTTTTTGTATATTTTTTACATTTAGATTTTTGTGTTCTTGTATTACATTTACCAAATCATGTGGTCAAATTACTAAAGATAAATAATTTTTTTATATATACATGTGGCAAATGGTTAAAAACGCGGTCTGGTCTAATTAACGACACTGAATCACGTCACAATAATTTGCATCATCATTTCAGTTTAATTACGTATAGATTTTGTTAATATAAGTAAATACCTACATGTATATCTACTATATTTTTCTATTTTAGCTATTTCGTCTGTTTCTGTTTTTTCTTCATTTTCATGCTACATTTTTCTCTTTTACTTACTAATATCTTTTTATTTCTTGAACCCATCCAGGTGCGGTATCTACGTCACATCATGCCACGAACATACCAACCCAAAGGCGTTAAGCGATATAAAAAATATGACCCAACAATAATGAAGCAAGCCGTTGATGATTATTTAAAGAATCCGGGCAGTTCTCTAAAAGTTTTGGGGAAAAAATACAACATAGATAAATCTGTTCTCTTTAGACACTGTAAAAAAATTATGAAAAACCCCGGAGGGCAAACAGTGTTATCCCCAGAAACAGAAAAAGATTTTATAAAATATATAAATATATGTGCAGAATGGGGATACCCCATAGAGCCATTGGACCTGAGGTTTTTAGTAAAAGCTCACCTTGACAAAGAAGGCGTAACTGAGAAGAGATTTAATAATAACATGCCTGGCCCTGATTTTATATCCAGTTTTCTTAAGAGGCACAAAGATTGTATTTCACAAAGAATATCAGAAAATGTTAAAAGAAGCAGAGCAGAAGTCTCTTCCGAAACCATTAAATCCTACTTTGAGGAACTGAAAAAGTCAATAGAAGACGTAAAATTAAGCCATATCATTAGCTACGACGAGATAAATTTGACAGACGACCCAGCGCGTAGAAAAATTCTTACCAAACGGGAAACGAAATACCCGGAACGCGTCATGAACCATTCAAAAGCCTCAACTTCCATCATGATGGCATGTACTGCATCCGGCGAATTACTGCCTCTATACGTGGTGTACAACGCTCAAAATGTATACGACACATGGACGGCGGATGAGCCAGAGGGCACTAAATTCAACCGAACGGAATCCGGGTGGTTTGACAGTTCTGATTTCGAGGATTGGGTTGAATCTACAGTAATACCTTTTTTTGAAGGACGACCGGGCCCAAAATGTTTGATCGGTGATATTTTAGCATCACATTTAACAATCGATTTAATAAAAATGTGCGTACAACATAACATTCACTTTATGTTTTTGCCCGCAAACTCGACACATTTGACCCAACCGCTCGATGTAGCTTTTTTTCGTCCAATGGAGTCCGCCTGGAGGAACATTCTTGAGCAATGGAAAAAGACTGATGGGAAGACCCAATCATCAGTTCCAAAAAGATGTTTCCCTGAATTGCTGGATAAACTAATGGAATCTCTAAAAGAAAATGCAACTGAAAATATATTGGCGGGGTTCAGAGAAACCGGAATTAACCCCTTTGATCCCACACAGGTACTGAAAAGACTTCCCGAATATAACAGTTGTACTACCTAAGTAGGTAGTCGATAAGGTAGATTTTGGAGTACTTAAAGGTGTTTAAAAAAATAATAACAGGCGTTTGCTCCTTCACGAATTTATTGCATCTAAAGGCCGTCACAGTGGACGCCCTTCGTATACCTAGAGATAATTATAGCTATAAGTACATGTAGTGAAGACTACTAAACAGACAACTTTATTATAAGCTTTGTACTTTTTTATGCCGTATTTTATTGTCAGTGTTCGTTTTGGTCTTGTGCTCAGATTAATGAAGTCAATAGATGGAAGGTAAACTTATGGCCTTATAGTTATACCCTTCGCTCATGTAACTAATGCCCTTTGTTAAAAAGAGACAACTGTATGCTCCGATGTCAAGAGTGGTACCGTTTTTTGATCTGTAGTGTGCGTCGGTATTTGAATGTGTGAGGGAGCGCTTTGATGACAACTTTAACCCGATCTCATTCAGTGACACTTTATTTGAATGACTACCTAGAGACGACCGATGCTTCTATTTTTATCGGGTAAATTGGCTACAGAATTGACCAATGGGTATCTGGCTACATGCTGTGTTGTACACAAATAAACATCGGGTACGCTTGACAGCTGCTTACATAGGGTCTGTGATGTCTGTGGTCTTGTGTCATATCATGTGTTTGCCTGTGCTAAAATAAGATTTTAAATAAATAAACAGTTTACTAATTCACTTGATTTATCTATTTCTTTATTTCCACCTCCCATAATATATAGATAATCGAAATTTGAACCAAACATACGGCCCGCCAAAAACAACAGTTTTTAAACTAAGCACTGAAGTTGAGTGAGCACTACAACTCTAGTAAAAATGCTTGGTGACCACAAAAGACAAACTTTGCCATTACATTCTGAGCCCTGTACAAAGCTGGTAGAATACAATCTTGCTTAAAGTTGCTGAACACGTAAATAAGTAGGGTAGACAATAAGTATTTATGTCGATTAAAATGCCACACTAACATATCAACGGTTAGACCTTGAATTCCAAACAAGAAAATTGCCGCAGGTACCTACTAATTAAGTATGTAATTAGTAACATAACTAGCTGTAGGAATGCGATGTGTAGACATTAGGTGCTTATAAATAACTAACAGAAAAAAGTAAGCAAATCTTACCACCTTGCTTAACCAAAAGAATACAAATAATTGCGGTATTTTGCGCCGTATTATAAAGCTTTACAGTACTAATTAGTAGTATAATATTCTTTTCTTTCAAATATTTTTTTATACGACGGGGAGGCAAACGAGCAAGTGGGTCACCTGATGATAAGTGATCACCACTGCCCATAGACACCCGCAACCCCGAGGGTTTGCAGATGCGTTGCCAACCTAGAGACCTAAGATGAAATGCCTCTTGTGCTCGTAATTACACCGGCTGTCTTACTCTCCACACCGGAACACAACAGTGCAAGCACTGCTGCTTAGCGGCAGGATTAGCGAGTAAGATGATGGTAGCGATCCGGACGGACCTTGTACATGGTCCTACTGTCCGCAATATGTAAACAATGTAACAAAACATAGAACTAAAACAAGGAATTGGCTCTCACCAAAAACGCGTCTAATATGGAAACTTAATTTTTTTTGAAGTCGGTTATTAATTATGAATTCAAAAATTGTGACAACCCTGACTGAATTCTCTTCTCACCCCGTCATGTCTACTTACTGACCCCATTTTTTGGATTCGTAAAAAACGTGTAAGTTTTTGAGAGTTTCTTTTCATTAACTTATTTTTTATACTAATGCAAAACTGAAGAACTAATAAAATTAAGACTCCTGGATGAAAATCAGCATAGTTTCCTATACTGTTTGAATTGATTGATAAAATTACGCTTGAAGCTCAAAATCGTGTCTACTGACCTCGTTTAACGGTATACGTATACAAAAGCCTTTTTTCCCAAACTGAAGAGGAGGCACTTCTGTGACACGTTCATGGAACCCTACAAAGTTATTAAAAAGAAAGTACTTACTAAAATGCTTCGCAATAATATTTAATTGTAAGACATAGTCGAAACTATGGGCTGGATCAATCATTGTTGAATATTCAAGAAACATCCTAACTTTTGGACAAATTAAATTAATTTCATTTTACGATTATGGTACCGTGATGGTAGGTTACCCTTCTATTAACAGATGGTAGACACAAGGCAGGGGCCCGATCTTACAAATCACACCTTTTAAAATACCGTTACAATATTTCGAATGAGGAGAAAAACTGACTTGAATTTGAAATAAGAGTGGATTAGGGGAAAATTACAGCAATCACACAATTTCACATATTAATTCCAATAATTGACACCCTGATTGGCACCTTTGTTGCTACGTATTAAGGTTGAAGGTGTCAACTATTAGGACGGTGTCGGGCACAGGGACATCTACCTTAGTTTTACGAGTATAAATAATAAATAAATATCATGGGACAATTGACACCAATTGACCTAGTCCCAAACTAGGCAAAGCCTGCACTATGAGTACTAGACAACGGATTTGAAACATAATTAATAATAAGCGACAAAATGGCGCGCGTGCTACATTGTGCAGGTCAGGCCTCAGGGTCTAACCACTAGGCTATCAATTCGTCGAACATAGCAACACAGATTTCCATCCCTTTCAATAACTATTTTAGCAGGCGTGTTATGTCAGGATCGTAGCAAGTAGAAGTCCGTGGCCTCTGCCTACCCCTGCGGGAAACAGGCGTAACTGTATATACGTATGTCTGTACCTATGTGTTTTGTAAAATTGCGCCCTTGGCTTCTCATATTCTAACGAGACACGTGGCCGGATTGCTCCGTATTAAATTAAGGTTTCTAATGACATCGACCTTTACTTAGAATCGTGAATGTTAATTAAACTGTTTTGAACAATGTGAGCCCTGTCGTCGGGTTGAGGCAAATTCGGGTCTCCGTTTACGTAAAGTACCTTCCATATTTTTCTACACGATAAGGAAGGCAGACGAGCAAGTGGGTCACCTGATGGTACGTGATCACCACTGCCCATAGAGGCATAGACACCCGCAACCCCAAAGAGTTCGCATATGCATTGCCAACTTAGAGCTAAGATGAAATGCCTCTTGTGCCCGTAATTACACCAGCTGCCTTACTCTCCATACTGGAATACAACAGTGCAAGCACACTGCTTAGCGGCGGGATTGATGGTGGTAGCGATCCAGACGGACCTTGCTCAAGGTCCTACCACTCGTAAAACATGGAAGTATAGGAACTGTAGCGCCATCTAGCCATCCGACAGGTAACTGCTACGACGAATAGTGAGCGCGGATGACGTCATCGCTGCTCCAAATTGCTCTAGTGGAGTTTTTAAAGTCAGATTCCAACTCTCTTAGTTCAGACTTCGGTCCCCAGGAATAAGCCTCTTGGAGAGAGATCTCTCTTTTTCAGTCTTTTCGACCCCATGAATGCCATGTCCGCATGGGCACACATGGGCCAGTGATCGGCGGGAACCCGTACCAATAATACTTGCCTAATAAATCTTTATTCAGAATACTTTCTTGCAATAAAACGCCCATGTTTCCATACAAATTGCCGTACCGTGAAAACCTAAAGGGTAGGTACTCCAGTTGTCCTAGAAACTTAAAATTTGGTATGAAGGTAACTCTTGTAGCACAACCACTCAGAAAAATCTCAAAATATTACATTTTTAAGTCTGTACATTTCACAGACCAATTACAATATGACGCCACGCTGGGTACATTTTGCTTAGGAGCAAGACTCTGCTAACACTGGACAACTTAAAACACTGGGGAATAGCGGGATTTTTTTTACGGAACCCTCGGTGCGCGAGACTGACTCTTTTTATTAGTTCTGTCCTTCTGTGTATTAAGAAGACTAACAAGATGTTCAGATATTCAAGGTCTCAATCCGGCTTAACAACAAGGCAGAATCAAAGACATTGCTATTCCGTTTGTGTCCGCCGTAGGTATGTCTAGCTGACTATTGCTCAGGATTTCAGCACAATGCTTGCGATTGATGGTCCAAATCTGACAAGCGAGGGGCTTTACGAGCCTTATTATGTATAAAAAAGCCACATTATACTCCTCAAAGCGTACAGCGGGAAACTCCTGTGATATAAAAAAAAAACCAGACAAGATTCAAAATTCAAAAATTCTAATTCAACATTTTATTCAGCAAATAGGCAGTTGAATGCTCTTTGACACGTCTTTTTTTTTTGAGTCTACCAGCGCTTTCGGAAAGACCATGATTTCCAAGAAGAATGCGCCGCAAGAAACTTAGCACAGTCATTTTTTCTAATAACCTAACCAACTTAGAAAAGTTGAAAACCCCCTACATTGTCATTTCAAAGTTTAATATTTCAAAAACGGGTGAACCGATTTTGATTAAACTTAGCTAAGAACCATCTCGATTAAACTAGCTTTCGATTTAAAAATACCGCATCGAAATCGGTCCATCCGTTTGAGAGCTATGATGCCACAGACAGATACACAGATACACATGGCAAACTTATTATAACAACCCTCTTTTTTGTCGGGGTTTAACAATACGTAACCACATATAAATTACACAAGGAAACCTCACTACCATTATAAAAAAAAATAGTGCGAGTTCAAGTGCGAGTCCGAGTGCAAGTGCGAGTCCGAGTGCAAGTGCGAGTCCGAGTGCAAGTGTGAGTCCGAGTGCAAGTGCGAGTCCGAGTGCAAGTGCGAGTCCGATTCGCGCACAAATTTGTAGGTATGTAAACTAGCCGTCTAACACGGGAATCGAGTCTCAATGATTTTTTCCGCTTTTGCCTAGTATTCAAAAAATTTCCAGGGTTAGCCTAAATCCTAAAGTTAGTCCTAAGCAATGTGTACGCAGCGTGGGGTAATTTTATAATAGTTAGCAAGGACCATAAAACCAGGAAGATTGCCAGTGTCTATACGATGTCGCGTTCCTTTGAAATAATAATAAGCCTGCTGTAGCTAGTTTGACTACGGAGGGGTCTCTGTACCATTCGTTTGGTATGACATTTAGACCTCTGGCTAACACAATAGCGCCATCTGAATTCGTTTTTTCTTTCAGTTCATAGATGGCGCTATTGTGTTAGCCAGAGGTCTAAGTTTCATACAAAATTAATAGTACAGAGACCTCTATAGTGAAACTAGCTACAGCAGGCGCATTATTTTACAGGAACGCGACATTGTATAGCCATTGGCAGTCCTCCTGATAGTTAGTGACACAGATAAACATGAATGAGTTGGTCGACTATTACTCGCAAACCTGTAAAGCCTATGATAGTTTTTAACCCCCGACGAAAAAGAGGGGTGTTATAAATTTGACATGTGTATCTGTGTATCTGTCTGTGGCATCGTAGCTCGTAAATGGATTTATGGATTTGGACGCGGCTTTTTTCAATCGAAAGCTAGCTTAATCGAGATGGTTCTTAGCTAAGTTTCATAAAAATCGGTTAGGCCGTTTTTGAGATATTAAACTTTTAAATGTCTCAAACTCAGATCCCAGATGTGAGAGCGCGTTGATGTCTTAAGTATGGCTAAGTTCGGAAATTCGTAATCCGGGAGCTCGTTGATGTCTTGGATTTTTTGATGGTTTAATAAATTCATTTTATGCACTACCGCTCTGATTTTTTAAAATTTCCAAATACAACAGTTACACAGTGGTAGTTTATTTAGGAAACCTGCTAACAAAATTTCAGGGGAATCGTTGGAGAAATGCGACCTTTAAATATATTTAGAGGAGAACAGTCGGATATACGAAACAATTTTGTCTAAGCTGAAACTGACACGCTTGGCTCACTTCGTTTGCTCAGTCAATAAAAAAAACATACATAAAGTGGAACGTAGAACCTCCTCCTTTTTTGAAGTCGGTTAATAAATATTGACAACGGATAGTGTAGTTCCTATAGGAACTATAATATAGTCACGCGGACAGAGCCTTGGCACGCAGTGTGCGCATCGCTGCCGCTGAGACGTGCGCTCCCAGGGGAAGGACTACAAATTAGTCCGAAACATGTCGGGCTAAAATCGACTTACATACGTGAGTGATCCGTTTAATTCACTATAATAGTTAGTGTATGTAAAATACCTTAGTCTTATGAAACATTTCACCCCGTTTGTAACGGGCGCTTTCGCTCCATGTCTTCCTGTCGGATTTGCTGCCATGTTGTAGTTTTTCACTTTTTTTGTGCGCAGGCGTTACCTCTACTTTGGGAGCCACGATACCTAAATGGAGCGAAAAGAAAATGACGCTACTACTTAGAAAAGTACTTAAGTATAATTGAATTCCAGGGTCAGAGGTAAGAGTACGAATATTCGAATCCTGCGTAAGTAACGTTATCGTATCGAAATCGAGAAATTTCATATTAAATTTTAGAATCAAAGTATCAAACGTCATGCTCGTACAAATTTCTCGATAACGTTACTACTCGATTACAATACAATACAATACAAATATTCTTTATTGAAGTCACAAAACTGTACAAGAAGATTGGTCGCGGGTGAGCAAAGTAATTGTTTTTAGTTCATAAATATGGACCTCCGCAAAGTAACGCCTGATTCAATAAATTATTCAAGAAGATTACAGCATAACAATAGGCGGCAGGGCACGTTACGCAGGATTCGAATATTCGTGCTTGGACATAATGAAAACTGGATATTGACCGCGATTACCTGGTAGGTTTGATGAGCTCCCGATATTTCGACGCAGTGTTTGCCCGTGATCATGATGCATGTAACTGCGTCGAAATATCGGGAGCTCATCAAACCTATAAGGTAAGGTTCGTTTAGTTTTCATTATGTCTAATGCAATTAACCGCGAATATTTTAAAACTGTTGTTCGTGTTTGGGCCTCACTCAGTTAATCAGCTAAGCGAAATCCTACGATCAGCAGACTTTTTTCACAGAAAAACTGACGAGTAGTAATGTATCCCTACCCAAAGGTGTAAGTAACTCACTGGTAAGTAAGAGTCTAATATGTAGGTAAGTATATTCACTCTAGCCTTGAAGAGACCGAGATTGCTTCAAGTGCCCGCCGAGCACCAGCAGATGTTCCTGCGCTTCGACTTTTGGCCGGAGGGTGTGGTGTTCCGTCGCTTTAGGGAAGCGAAAATGACATTAAAATCCCCTAAATAGTTGTGTATTTATGTGTACTTTTTATATTGTTGTGTTTTTATTTACTTATTGCTATAAGATTACTTTATTTACATAATAAAAGCAATTTACAATGACATTAAATCTAATCTAAAACTAAATAACGTAAAACTCAAAACTAAATTAAATCTAAATAAGGCCCCCGTGGCATGGTGCCCAAAAGGCTGGCAGCGTTGCCTCGCCGAATAGCGATGCTGATTCTTTGAGAAAGAAAACTGCCAGCCCTATGGTCACAAGTTGCATCGACTAAGCGCTTTTGCAACTCTGAAATAAGCTTGTAAGTTTTGCATGTATGTTTCTTTAAAATTTGAATTTTCCAGCGCTTTGGTTTTTACTGTCATGCTGTGTAAAATTTTGGTAAGTAAATAAATAAATAAATACTTAATTATTCCTATCTGTACGAAAATACAACGACGGATGGGAGCGATATTCCATTCCTTGGCAGTTAATAAATATTAGGAAAGATGAAGCTAAAATGGAGCGAAGATGAAGTGAAAGTATATGGGTGAAGGTGTCCCCCGTCTGGACTTCCGTTTAGTGAGACATACTCAGTATTATTTCTTCACACACTTTCCAAAATGTATCCGGTATAAATATACAGACAAAGCAATTCTTCGACGAAAGTCGAGGCACATTATAGGCAATTTACTTACAAAGGTAGGTATACTTATTATATAGGTACCTGACTCCATAAATATTTCTTTGTGTCTTCGTGAACCTATAGTGAGAAATAAGAAACGTATTGCTGTAATCGTTTTCGCATTTTTTACCCAACATTGTACGTATCTTATTGTTTTTTCGTAAAACCACTTTGGCTAGCTACATTGATGGATGATTCTGGTTTATTTTATTCCAATTGTAGTAATTTTTCATTCATTCATAATGCTGAAGGTTGATTCATAATCCGATATTAGTACTTATCATGCAACAATAAGGAATATCGAGGTGCTTTGACACGGGCAATTGAAATTGCTCAATTCAAGGCAATATTTTCGAATTTAAGGTCTCTAACCATCCGGTCATCATATAAAAAAATAGACCCTGACTTGACACGCTGTCTCGATCTTTTTTTTTTATACGACGAGGAAGGAAAACGAGCAAGTGGGTCACCTGATGGTAAGTGATCACCACTGCCCATAGACACCCGCAACCCCGGAGGGTTCGCAGATGCGTCGCCATCCTAGAGAGGTAAGGTGAAATGCCTCTTGTGCCCGTAATTACACCGGCTATCTTACTCTCCACACCGGAACACAACATTGCAAGCACTGATGCTTAGCGACAGGATTGCGGGTAAGATGGTGGTAGCGATCCGGACGGACCTCGAACAAGGTCCTACCACCCGCATCTAGATTTAGATCTAAAACTGTGGCAAGTGTTAGACGAGTAGGTAACTTAATATTTTTGTTATGGGTTTCATTCATAATAAAATTCATCCACCGACTCTACAGTGGGAAGCTTAATTGACAGATTTAAACGAGTCGTGGGCGTAGCATTCATTCCATTCACTATTTTGGACCATCGCCAAAACAGACAGACGAAGTGATGTGGACTATGAATAGTATCAACAAGAAAGCGCACTTCAAAAGGCAGAAATTTAAATTGAATTGCTTTAAGCGATTGGTTTCCAAAAAATAAATCAAAATCACTCAAAAATATTAATGCAGTTAATATGAAATGAAATAAAAATTAACAACTTGCCGCACTTCTTCATAAACTTCACTTAGCGTTACGTAGAAAGCTTTTTTTATCTATACTGTAGGTACCTACTCGGAGGCAAAATTAATCGCCCACATTTTTCCTTGTTAAAACATTCTGAGAGGTCGCCTGTGCCCAGCAGTGGGCCGAAAAAAAGGCTGGTGATGATGATGATGATGATGATGATGAATGTAAAATCTGTTATTTAAATGAAGAATTCATTGTATTTACCACCGCAGGAAGAGCGAGTCCTGACACAGGTGTCTATATACCTACAATACAATACAATACAGTACAATACAATACAATAACTCTTTATTGAACACCACATAACAGTCAAAACAAGAAATAAGGCACAAAGAAAATACAAGGTAGCAATGGGCGGCCTTACCTACCTACCTACCTACCTACCTACCTAACTACCTACATACCTACTAGGAGGACTCAACATTTGTAACGATTGTTAAGTTGTTTTCACGAAATAAATTATTATTATTATTATATTATTATGTTGTATATTTATTTTAACGTCTTAGGGTAGGTTCTTACAATATTCATATAAAAAGTAATAAAACAATATTAATACAAAATATAAAAACATTATAAAAACCTCTAGAGTGCCGCCGGCAGCGAGGCGGGGCCTAAGCTACCGGTGGTCAGGGCGACAGAGAGAACCTCCTGACTATCCGAGCCGTGTCCAGGAGTACCGCCTTCTGTATCTGACCCTTGACCCAACCATATTATATTATTATTATTATTAAATAAAGAATAGGGTGGGCGATTAATTGTGCCGCTGGGTATATTTTAACGAGCCTGGAGTGCACCAAAAGTGAAGTCCTTAAGTCAGTCTCATGGGAAACCTTAGGCCTCAGAACTCTCACCCAAAACCTGAAGTAGAGACTTCTTGTCTAGATGTAAAGGCGTGTTTAACCAATTTGTAAACCAGTATCGCTTCACCGACAATGGCAGAAAGATTTAAAATTAGTACTTCAAATAAAACCATTCAAATACAACGAAATTTATTTTCAACTCCTGTAAAAAGACGTCTTGTATTATTAATTTTATTTATCGTATGTAGGTAACTAACCCTGAATCACACTAGATTTTTTTTTAATAAGTTGCATTAAGTACATCGCGGCGCTTGGTCAACTATATACAATCAGCAGCAATAGTTGCTAAGCAACCGAAGCGCTCTCAATGATCTGCACATCAAGCTCTTATGTCTGTAACAATAGAGCCGTGCTTAGATCATCGTGAGCGCTTCGGTTGTTTAGCAACTATTGTTGCTGACTGTATAACTCGTTCGCTTCACGGCCCGCAACGTAATGCAATTCACAAAACTTTTCTTACAAATGTAAATTCGCGGTAATGCCTACTCGCGTATGTCAGTTTGTTGAAGTTCTCGCCACGAGTTACAAGGTCAAGCTGAGGACATAAACACGTACAGACGCCATCATAAGAGTTTAAAGCAATTAATAGCTTTGTGGGATTCGTTCAGATAACTCTCACGCACTACCTTATTATTTTATTATACGCTTTTTATTATACGCTTTTTATTTACAGTAATAAAAATATACAAAATAAACATTATAAAGGTGCGGTCGGAACGGCACAGGAATATTAATCATTATTATTTTGTGATACGAGGTTGGTAAGGAAGGTTCATACGATATTTTTCAATACGTTTGCAAGAAAACAGCCAATTAAATAAAACTAAATTGAAAAATAAACGTCATCCACCGTGCACGGTTCCAGAACCGATAGTTTTACACGGTCAATATTTTGTAGTGAGAGAACCATACTGTAGGTAGCTATTTGCTGCCGTACGAATGGGCCGGCTCATCCGGGGAAGTACCACCCTCTCGCAGAAAATCGGCGTGAAGCAACAACACTCTTGTTGCGTTACGTTCGACCAGTGATTGTGCCGGAGGCCCGACCCCCCTCCCCCCCCCCCCTTTCCTCTATACCTTTTCGTCCGGAAAGGCCGGCAACGGACCAGTGACTCTCTTGGGGTGTCTGGTTCTCATGGGTGACCATCAGGTGACCCGCTTGCTCGTTTGCCTCCCTCTTCCAATAATAACCTAACCAACTTAGAAAAGTTAAATACACAGACACACAGGTCAAACTTATAACACCGCTCTTTTTCGTCGGTGGTTAAAAAAAAATCTCAATAGGTAAGGCTAGTTCTGAGCTATTATGATATTTTAGAGGGATTTCACTATCCAACTTAATGCCAATTGTCAAAAACAAATTGAAGTAGTTTTTTAGATTAGGTTTTAGTTTATATTTTTAGTTTTATTTTAATAAAACTTAAAATGAGTAATAAAGAATAATGAAAACAAATAACCTGAATTTAAATATTTAAATGTAAATGAATAAATGTCTTCTTTCTTTCTTCTATAAATAAAATAAATAAGCCACACCGCAACATTCCTGGCGCAAAGGTGCCCAACACGCTTGCTGCGTTGCCGCGCAGAGGGCCGAGCACGACTCTACGAATGCTGCGTCACGTTACGGTTATCGTATCGAGATCGAGAAACCTCATACTAAATTTTAGTTCCAAATACGCTCACGGGCGGGCGCTGTTCCAAACGTCATACAAACTCGACAACGTTTACTATTCGATTTTACGTGACGCAAGTTTCGAAAAGTCGTGCTCGACCCTCTGAACGGCGATGGACAGCCTTTGGACCAGGAACGATTCGGAGCGAGACCCTGGTTTTTTATATAATTAATTTTGTCTAAAAAATTAGTTTTGCTTTACGATATCAATCAAATTTTAATAAGTACTTACTAGTGAAATACTTTATTTACATAATAAAAGCAATTTACAATGACATTAAATCTAAGCTTAAACTAAATAAACTACAACTTAAAACTAAATTAAATCTAAATAAGGCCCCAAAAGGCTGGCAGCGTTGCCTCGCTGAATAGCGATGCTGATTCTTTGAGAGAGAAAACTGCCAGCCCTTTGGTCACAAATTGCATCAACTAAGCGCTTTTGTAACTCAGAAATAAGCTTGTAAGCGCTGGGACCCCATGGACCCAAAGTTTCAAACCCGACAGGAACAAAATTATAATTCGGACCGAGAGATTGATACTTAGATTTTATTCTCTTTTCGGCCGTTTCTGCCGCCGCACCAGCTTTTTGTGTGGTTCCCTGGAGATGTGAGGGTGCTACTGTATTGACACAGATCGCATCCCAAACCAGTACTTACTTAGTTAAATTGTTCGCATAATCTGCTTTACATCCTGTGATGGACCTATCCATTTTTAACCCCCGAAAAAAAAGAGGGGTGTTATAAGTTTGACCTGTGTATCTGTGTATCTGTCTGTGGCATCATAGCTCCCAAACGGATAGACCGATTTCGATGCGGTTTTTTTTAATCGAAAGCTAGTTTAATCAAAATGATTCTTAGCAATATTGAAATATTGAACTTTGAAATGACAATGTCGGGGGTTTTTCAACTTTTCTAAGTTAGTCAGTTCCTATTTTCTGAATTTTATAGTTCACCTTAAGTTTATTGCCTGTGTTGATCAGGGTCCAAATCCGGTGTGTAAATGCGGGTGGTAGGACCTTGTGCAAGGTCCGTCCGGATCGCTACCACCATCTTACTCGCTAATCCTGCCGCTAACCAGCAGTGGAGAGTAAGACATCCGGTGTAATTACGGGCACAAGAGGCATTTCATCTTAGCTCTCTAGGTTGGCAACGCACCTGCGAACCCTTCGGTGCTGCGGGTGTCTATAGGCAGTGGTGATCACTTACCATCAGGTGACCCACTTGCTCGTTTGCCTTTCTCGTCGTATAAAAAAAAGTTCGCCTTAAGTTTATTGCTTGCCAAAGTGTTGATCAGGTTCCAAGTCCAGTGTGTAAATATATATGTGTGTGCTGTGTAGGTAGCATAAAGATATTATGCTAAAGGCAACCCTCTGAAGTAACCATACAAGAGTATAACTCACTCAATTGTTCGCACGGGCTACGATCTATAAATAGTGTTATAATTAATTCATTCATTTCTCATTAGTGTTGCTTAATCCATTCCGATTGGTCGGATTAGCCCGTTTGATTTAGTTAATTTAGGAGTATGTCCCAAAATATGTTAGTTAAATACATTGAGGAGCAAAAAAAACGGGTCACTTTGTATGGAATTGTTCATACAAAGTGACCCGTTTTTATTTCTCTTGAGTGTAGTTACAAATGTTGATGGGTAACTAAGTATATTGATTTAATTACCCAAATAAATAAGTTTTATTCAACTTTCGTGAAGACTTATCGTGAGTAAACCTGCACACACCTGCGAAGCAATTCAATGATGTGTGTGAAGTTCCCAATCCGCACTGGGCCCGCGTTGGAACTATAGCCCAAGCCCTCTCACTCTGAGAGGAGGCCTGTGCCCAGCAGTGGGACGTAAAATAGGCTGTTAATGATGATAATGATGATGATTCAATTTTGATGTTTACGTAACAATATAAAATTTGCTTCTGACACAAAGTAAGAAAGACCGACGAACAGACACAATTTTTAAACCACTACGAAAACGATGGGTGTTATAAATTTGACATGTGTATCTGTGTATATGTCTATGGCATCATAGCTCCCAAACAGATGAACCGAATTCGATGCAGTTTTTTTTTAAATCACAAGCTAGTTTAATCGAAATGGTTCTTAGCCAAGTTTAATTAGAATCGGTTCACCGGTTTTTGAAATATTGAGCTTTGAAATGACAATGTCGGGGGTTTTTTCAACTTTTCTAAGTTGGTTAGGTTATCACAATAACAAAATCACCCGATCCTAATGCTTTGTTAACTTTTTTTAATAAAGATAGTCTAGACTCTAGAGTACCTAGTCAAAAGTCCCCGTGTTTGACACTGAGCCAACAGTTGACACCTTAAATTTTCGTAGCAGTAAACTTGACAAGCAGGTCCCAATTTCACCATGTTTATAACTGCCAGTTTTCTATGACAATTTGAACTACATTTCTTTGACAATATGAAGCGCGCTAAAACAAAAGCTCTTCAAGTCAGCAGTTGACACACAGTTTAATTAAAATCGGTTCACCGGTTTTTGAAATATTGAGCTTTGAAATGACAATGTCGGGGGTTTTTTAACTTTCCTAAGTTGGTTAAAAGTGTAAAGGCTATTATTTAGGTTGTTAGACTCAACCGCGCACTCGATCAGCACCGCCGCATCACTCGGCGTCCACTCGCTGCCGACGGGTGACCCACTGGTGGACGTCACATGGTCAAAGAGTAGATAACGAGTGATCAACAGGTTACCGAGTAGTTTGTCAGCGAGTGACACTAGGTTGCCCAGTGCCCACTCGTCGTCCGCGCGTTGACAGAGCCTCTAGTGTAATTTTTGCCAGAAGAAAACGTCAGAGGGTCGAGCACGACTTTACGAATGCTGCGTAACGTAAAGTCGAATAGTAAACGTTGTCGAGTTTGTACGACGTTTGGAACAGTGCCCTAAGCACGACTTGTCGAATCCTGCGTCACGTAAAATCGAATAGTAAACTATAACGAGTTTGTATGACGTTTGGAACAGCGCCCGCCCGTGAGCGTATTTGGAACTAAAATTTAGTATGAGATTTCTCGATCGCGATACGATAACCGTAACGTAACGCTGGATTCGACAAGTCGTGCTTAGGGCACTGCACCCGCCCGTGAGCGTATTTCGAACTAAAATTTTGTGTGAGGTTTCTCGATCTCGATACGATAACCGTAACGTTACGCAGCTTTCGTAAAGTCGTGCTCGACCCTCTGAGCGCTTAGTGTAATCGACGGCCAAAAATCAGGGTGGTAGGAAATTGTGCGAGGTTCGTCTGGATCGCTACCACCATCTAACTCGGTAAATCTGCCGTTAAACAGCAGTGCGTGCAGTTGTCTTCCGGTGTGGAGTAATTACGGGCACAAGAGGAATTTCATCTTAGCTCTCTAGGTTGGCAACGCATCTGCAAACCCCCCGGTTTTATCGGGTGTCTATAGGCAGTGGTGATCACTTACCATCAGGTGACCCACTTGCTCGTTTACCTTCCTTGTCGTATAAAAATATATATACGTCTAGAACATGTTTGCGTTAACGTGTCAAATAGTATGAGAATCGTTTGTTGTCAATACGTGCCACTAAAGGCGCTGCCAATTTGTCCATAGTAATTCAGAGATTTTCTTGTGGCAATAATTACACTAGAGGCTCTGAATTACTATTGGTAAATTGGCAGCGCCTCTAGCGGCACGTATTGACAGCAAACTGATCCATGATCTCAATTGGAGTATTTTTTGTTGTATTTTTTCCCCATTTTTTTTCGATCCATGCCCATTATGCTAATCTTGGTGTAAGGGTTTGGCACGCGACACGGAATGTCGAGGATCCGGGTTCGATTCCCGGGGTTAGCATTTTCTGTTTTTAGGGTTCCGTACCTCAAAAGGAAAAAACAGAACCCTTATAGGTACACTTTGTTGTCCATCTGTCTGTCTGTCTCTCTGTCTGTCTGTCTGTCAAGACCCTTTTTCTCTGGAACGCGTGGAGGTACATGCAATTAATATCAAATACTCAAGCCTGCGGTCCCTTGAAGCTGTGAAAAAATCAACCTTCTAAGTCAACGCAATCAAAAGATACAGTCATTAAAAAGGCTATTTCCATACAAATTGCCGAAATCCGAAAACCTAAAGTCCAATTGTCCTAGAAACTTAAAATCTGGTATGAAGGTAGTTCTTATAGCACAGCCACTCAGAAAATTCTCAAAATCTTAAATTTTTATGTCTGCCTGTAGATTTCGGAGACCAATATAAGTTGACCCCACACTGCGTACATTTTGCTTAGGAGCAGGGCTCTGCTAACACTGGACTTCTTAAAACACTAGGAAAAAGCGTTGAAATCTTTCTACGGAACCCTCGTGCGCGAGTCCGACTCGCACTTGGCCGGTTTTTTTCTGTGTATTCATGTTTCAGTGAGTATTTTATAAGTATTTTATTTGATACTTTGACGCAAACGCGTTCGTGACGTATTTTTTGGTCGTCAATTATACTAAACGCTCTGAGGGTCGAGCACGACTTTTCGAAACCTGCGTCACGTAAAATCGAATAGCAAACGTTGTCGATTTTGTACGACGTTTGGTACAGCGCCCGCCCGTGAGCGTATATGGAACTAAAATTTAGTATGAGGTTTCTCGATCTCGATACGATAACCGTAACGTTACGCAGGATTCGAAAAGTCGTGCTCGAAGGGTCGCAACAGAGGGCTTTTGCATTTCGTTTCGCCAGAGAGAGAGAGAGTACCGGAGGCCCGAGGTGACCTGCTTGCTCGTTTGCCTCCTTCTGTCAATAAAAAAAAAGAATACTGTAACCGCTCGAGGGGAGAAGTGCTGGTTCAAAGGCCCGAGTACGAATAATCGAATCCCGCGTAACGTTAATCGTATCGAAATCGAGAAACCTCATACTAAATTTTAGTTCCAAATAAGCTCACGGGCGGGCGCTGTTCCAAACGTCATACAAATTTCTCGATAACATTACTACTCGATTACGTTGCGCAGGATTCGAATATTCGTGCTTGGGCATGTAGTGTGTGTCACGCCACACACACATTCTCTCCCATCATGTACTATAAATAGCTTTAAGCGTTCTTATAATAAACAGTCTTTAATCGTCAGACCTGGTTATCATTTGCCTCCCCTTCACATGGCGACCCTGCCAGCGCTGCTGCCTGGTGCGGTGCTGGCGGCGCGCTGCGCCACCAGTTATAGTTGAAATTAAATTTCTTATAAAGATACTTTAAATCAGTGAAAAAAAACTAAGTGGAATTGTGGACATTGTTTTTTAAAGTTATTTTATGGACAGTGTGCGGGAAAAAAATACAGACATTTTAACAATAAATAAAATTAAAGTATAAACTTAATTAGGTAACGTAACATAAAATAGGTATACGAAGAACATAAATTAGAGAAGAATTAAAGTAAAAGTAGACGAAAGAGCGAAGAAAAAAAATGGAGAATGCAATAAATTAGAGAAAATTATAAACATTAGAATAAAGAAGATAGAAGAATCAGAATAAGTAAGAAAAGTAAGAATTATACAGTAAAAATAATAAGAAATTAAGATAATTAACTTTAAGAAGATTAAGAAGAGTAATTGCTGCAAGAAGAAGACAGTTTGAAACAGATATAATTGAAGAACGCCATAAAACAAATGAAGAAAGGAAATAAAGAAGAAAATCAATGGAAACAGAAGAAATCCTAGAGAAGAATAAAATATGAATAATAATAATCAAAATGAAGAATGAAGAAATTGAAAAGAAGGAAAAAAAATGCTACGGGAAAATGAGAGTAAGAATGAAGAATGGTGAAAAATAAATTACGTCAAGAATGAAGAGTATAAAAAGGAATAGAAATGAACATATTATTATGAAGACAGAAATGGAAGAAATAAAATAAATTTTATATTAATATGGAAGAAAGCTGCTGGGAGTGGTTGGAGTTGGAAGGACAAGGTTGTGAGAAGAGAACGGTGTGCAGCAGGGAGTAGTTGGTGTCCTAGACGAGGAGCCAGCACGAAGGAAGAGAAGTTAAATCAATTAACAAGACATTTTACAAAGCGTTATACAACAGTTCGGTAAATTTCGTATTATTATTCTTCCAAATAGATTGCGTATCAGGTATGTCTAATTGTTTTTTTTATTATATCCAAATTTTGAATGGGTTCATGTAGAGTTAGTTTTTTTTTTTATATATATATTAAATTGCATTGTGTATTGCTGCAAATGAATATTGTGGATATTTTGATAATAAGCTGGCGCCCCTTGTTGACGAGATCTCAGTTAAAAAAAAAAGCAAGTTACTAAATTTCGTGAACGTTTTTTAAATTTTGAAACTAAAACTTTACAAAAGTTATATGTCCAGTATAAAAATAGATAGCAAAACATTGCTTAGATTCACACCGCTAAGTTGGATGACTCTCATACAGATCAGCAAATATAGATTGGAATGCAGCGGGCTGTTATTACAGGTCAAATTTCACATGGTAAGATGTGTACTGTGCGCTCTTTGAAAGACATTTACATTATTGAGTTATAAAATAGTTTTCAACTTTACATGAATTATCGGGAGTTTGAATTTAGTGTTTTATGGTATTTACATATTTTACAGAGTTTTACGGAAAGTTTTACACGGAGTTTTAAGATTGATAATATTATTATTGAATGAAGATTTTGATTTTTTTTACTAGGTAGGTAGCTCAAGGTCGTTTTTTTATTCTGCTGCAGACGGATAAAAATGATGATTGAAAATAATTTGATATTGTTGCTAGACTGATCATCTAGCTTCCATTTCAAATTATTAATGCAACGACAATAGATAGATATCCAGGTGTTAGAAGAGATTAGAGCCAAAAATTATGAAGTTATAAAATTGTTTTTATTTTGATATTTTTGTTACGATTTTTTCAGTATATTGCTATAGATTTTAATTGATGGTTTTAATGGTTAGTGTCATTGAGAAGTGAATAAAGAATTGGGGTTAAATACGTAGATTTGGTACTTATTATAGAAGGAAAGGAATAGTGGAAGGAACGAATGAGTATTTTTGTTAGAAATTTGAATGTGTTTTGTTTTTGAAATGGTATAGGATAGAAAGTAGGTATATTACGAGGTCCACCAGGATACAAGGCAGGCACGAAATCCTTGGCATTGGATCATGTTTCGGTCGAGCTACCACACGTGACGATTCTTGGACACATGGTATGATTATTGAAGTAAAGAAGTGTTAAATGAACTGCCTGAATAAATGATGTTATAAATGAGTATTATAAATGTGCGCGCACGAAAGTAAATAAATAATCCTTGTATCCTGAACAAATAAAAAATATATATGTTAAAGTCTGGCCAGACACGTATATAATGAAAAGTGCTGTGGATCTTGACAAAGTGATGCCAAGGTAGCTCACTAATTAATAAGAAGATAAAATATTACGAAATGAGTAATAATGAAAGAATAGAATGGAAAGTTATGAAACGGGTGAAAAGGAAGTAAAGTACAAAAATGACGACATAAGAATTTAATTACAAGAACAGATTTGAACAGTATATAATTGCAACGTAATATTGTATGGATAGAGAATTGAGAGATATAGACAAATGTTAAAAGTAAATTTAGAGCAAGCAAGATGAAATTATTATTTTTTATATATTCTTTTACTATTTGGATAATCTGGGTTTTTGATATGACCATGGCAGAATAATATAATTATTATTATCTCGTCAGCAAAGCGTGCCAATTTAGAAGTAAGATATTAGTTTTAGAATGATGATAATTATTTTGTTACTTTTTGGATGACATTTAATACGGTAATCGATGGATTAAAAAAAAAAAAAGTTAGTTTTGTTCAAGGTAATTTCAGTAATTTAGAGTAAGAAAAAAAAATTGATTTTGTGTAATTTTTTTTTTCTTTTTTCAAGGGGGGAGGTGTAGTGTGTGTCACGCCACACACACATTCTCTCCCATCATGTACTATAAATAGCTTTAAGCGTTCTTATAATAACAGTCTTTAATCGTCAGACCTGGTTATCATTTGCCTCCCCTTCACAGGCATCAGGATCGCTTTTACTGGGGATTGGCGGGGAGGCCTATGTCCAACTGTGGGCTTGCTTCTTTTATGGTTAGGTTATTCTTTTAGTAAAAATACTTAGTTGTACTTGGGCATTGAGGCAAAGTTGCCTTGGAATCAAAAAACCTTTAGAATAACCGTGGGTCTTCAAAATTACTATGAACTGAATTAGGTAACTTACGCGTTACGCTTACGCACACACACACACACACACACACACACACACACACACAGACACAGACACACACGTACAGCCAAGATATTTTTAACATTTATGTAAAAATCACGTTAAATTTTTTTTATTAAAATTTACTTAATGAAGAAATTTACAAAAAATTATAATATGTTCAATAAATTTTGTAGCAACCTACGGTTTCAGTGAAATCAGTATAAACAAACTAGAATTAACAATAATTTTATAATAATTACGAGCTCTGAATTCCTAATCTCTGGCGCTCTAAACTCAACAACCGTAATTAAATTCCATAACTCCTCTTCGCCAGAGCTTAACGACTGAAAACCACTATGTTTTAAACCACTTAACTTTAACTATTGGTTACTTCCACTATGAGTTATGTGGGTAACTGTACACCAGCCCACATCTCAGAATCTTGGTCCATCGCCAAGTGACGTCATCCAAGGTACCAGCCACGCATAAAACGCTACGCGCTACGAGCCGAGGACCAAAAGCGTAGAGCATCGGCTACGGCGTAGACGCGCTACGCCTCGCGCTGTGAAACTTGTACTCGTTACGTTAGTTTTGGTGCACTGGGTATGTGACTTTCATTTGTATGTAGAATTAATTTTTTGTATGGAAGGTTGGTTTTGTGGTACTTTGGGGCGAGTTGTAAAAAAGTTAAGTGGTATCGTAATTATTTAGAATTATGACAAAATTATGGATGTTGTATAGGATTTTATACAATTTACAAATTTCTTCTTCTATCAAATATGCGTAATTGCTACTTTAAAAAAAATATTGACTTGCAGTAAGATAGAACGTTAAAGACAAGAAATTTCAGTTTTTCACGGGCTATTTTTAATTAAACGTACCACGCATTAGATAATTTCAGAAAAAACGAAACCTCTGAGTATTTTATTAAGTACCTTAATAAAAATCGTGTTTTCTTTATACATACAGATGAATTTAATACGATGAATCTTTAACACGATTCGGAGTAAAATTGCAAAGCTTTAAAGTTCGTTTAAGTCTTTTGAATTAAGGTAACTTAACAAAGTAAAACCTAAACATTTAGATAAGTGTAACGAAACTTAATACTTTAGTACTTTTATCAGTACGAGTATCTTCAAAAGATCCTGCTAAAACTACCCATAACATATTTAGCAGAATGCAATTTGTGCAATTTTCTGTCAGAACAAATTAGTATTTGTATTAATCTAGGATTAAGCTACATCCATTCCATATTTCCATTATTCATTCTATATTTTAGCGCGAAGAAGTACTTACCAAACATACACACTCGTACAACTGTCACATTTTATAATATTAATAGGATGCGAATGAATCAATATTATAATACAAAAATCTTCTCTTACTGACTGACAGACTGATAGACAACGCACAGACAAAACCCTTGGCCCTAGAAGGCTGAAATTGTGCATCGAGGTTGCCTTAATAAGTAGATAAGAAGTAAGGATGGATTTGTTGAAATTCCCACGGGATAGAGAAAAAACTAGGTTTATTCACGTACAAAATCGCTGCAAAATCTAGTAAATATTTAAATCCATAAAATCTTTTTTAAAGCTTTAACTGTAGGCATGTTTTTAACTCCCGAAGCAAAAAAGTGGGCTCCTATTAGCTTAACCAGTGTATGTGTGTGTTTGTGGCACCGTAACTCCTGAACGGAACGGATCCGGACGAGGCTTCTTTTAATCAAAAGAAAGTTTATTACAGTTTTTTTTTAGTTTTCAGTTTTAGTTTTATAAAAATCCGTTTAGCAGTTTTTGAGATATTGAACTTAGAAATGAAAAAGTCAGGGGATTTCGAACTCTTATAAGTTTGCTATTGGGTTATATCTTTACACGTCTTATATCATCATTTATGTTTAATCTTTGTAACTGTTTGTATTGTTTTAAGAGTCAGTGTATTTTTTGATGTCGAATAAAGTCATGTCTATGTCTATATGATAGTATTTTTATATATTACGATTGACATTAATATAGACTAAAATCCAAAATGGAATAGCAAGTCTTCGATAATTAAATCATCATAAATTCTTCTCCTTTAAATGCATTCTAAAACTCCTGAGAATTAATATTTATTAGCATGCCATTTGAAATTCATACATCCACTTTTAGCAGAAGTTAATTTATAGGAATTTAAAATTATGCGATCTGTCATCATAAAACGAATGTAGCTCTCAAGTAACCATGTAGTTAGATTCGTTTAGTTTCAGTTTTATTATTTCCATACCAATTTTACATTGTGTCGGATATTAGTGAAAGCTTAATTCTAGCACCATAGTCTAGCACACTAAATTTGAGAGAATGAAAAAATAAATATATAAAGAACTAGCTTATGCCCCGTGGCTTTGCTGCTGTGAAATATTTCAAAATGGGCTACTTCCCTATCCCGTGGCAATTTTGAAAAATCACTTCTTAGTGCACCTCTAGGATACTCAAGGTATATATGTTTGCCAAATTTCAAGTCTCTAGGTCCAGTGGTTCAGGCTGTGCGTTGTCTGTAAGTCAGTCAGTCAGTCGCGGTATTGTTTTATAGGTATAGATAAATGACAAACACTAGCCAGTATCAACAAAACTCAAACATTAATAATATTATGCATGAATTTATTTTACATTTATTTTGCACTTTAAGCGAATCATCACGCCTAAAATATTAATCAATTGATAATGGGACAATTTATACTAATGGACTTAACTACCCAAACTAGGTAAAGCCTGTACTATGGGTACTAGACATCAGATAATCATACTTGTATAGATAAATACATACTTAATATACATATTAAACATCAAAGACCCGAGAACAAACATTCGTATTCATTAAACAAACATCTGCCCCGACCGGGGATCGAAGCCGGAACCTCGAGCTTCATAGTCAGGGTCTCTAACCACTAGGCTATCCGGTTCTTATTTTATTGGACGTTTTAATAATGTTTGATGTTGTAACAAAAAAGTGTCAGCATCTTACGAATAGATGATGTGTTCTAAGTGTTTTTTTTATACGACGAGGAAGGCAAACGAGCAAGTGGGTCACCTGATGGTAAGTGATCACCACTGCCCATAGACACCCGCAACCCCGGAGGGTTTGCAGATGCGTTGCCAACCTAGAGAGCTAAGATGAAATGCCTCTTGTGCCCGTAATTACACCGGCTGTCTTACTAATTATATATTTTTTTTCTTATATGAAAAAAAAAATATATGTAATTGATATTCACGGGAAAACCGTAAAAATAAAAAAAATGGGAGAAAAAATACAAAAAGATACTCCTACTAAGATCATGGCTGTCTTACTCTCCACACCGGAACATAACAGTGCGAGCACTGCTGCTTAGCGGCAGGATTAGCGAGTAAGATGGTGGTAGCGATCTGGACGGACCTTGCACAAGGTCCTACTACACACGTGTACCTCTAGACAGGCCTCAGTTTATACTTATTAACATGGTTATTGGGTAATTACAGTGAATGAAGTAATGTTATAAGTCGTACAATCCTTACCGTGAGATAAAATTATTTAAACCGTATATTGTTTAGTAAAATGAAGACAAGACACGCCCTCTGAATAAATTACTTTGAAGAAATAATTAATTTAAATGAATCATTATTTTCTCAAATTCCATTAGAAGACGATGCTTAGCGTTTTCATTAAAACCTATTATTGCCGGCGCTGCAAAAACGAAAAATTACCAGTAATTTTAGCAATTTGTGAACAAATTAATACATTCATAGAAAAAACCCCCGACATTGTCATTTCAAAGTTCAATATTTAGAAAACGGGAGAACCGATTTTAATGAAACTTAGATAAGAACCATCTCGATTTAACTAGCTTTCGATTAAAAAAAACTGCATCGAAATCGGTAAATCTGATTGTGAGCTATGATGCCACAGACAGATACACAGATACACAACACAGGTCAAATTTATAACACCCCTCTTTTTCGTCGGGGGTTAAAAACTCGTTGTACGAGTAAGTACCACCGCGATTTCTGACTTCGACTATTAGCTTCTAATGTACAATGGCAATTACCAACGCAAAGAAAAATCAGTTATGCAGCTGAACTTGAATCAGCAACCTCGGCAATCCGTATCACGCTCCACCAATTATGCCTTACTTAACTTTGGTGAACCTAACGAATTTTTCAATACATTGTGTCATATTTTTATTTGAAAGATCTCTCCTCACCGCCATTAATCATTCTTTAATAGTTCCTCTATTTATTTTAATACTTGAAAAAAACAGGCCCCTGTTTCACCAACTTTACAATTGTCATTGAAGACAATTCGGTGTCAACTGCTGACTTTAAGAGCTTTTGTTATAGCGCGCTTCATATTGTCAAAAAAATGTATTCCGAAGTGTCATACGAGGGCTGTTTGACAAGTACCCGTTTTCTAAATATATTAATATCACTGGCCGCAAATAAGTATACCACCTTTTTAAGCCATTTTTCAGAGGCGGGGAAATTAAAAAAAAAGGCATTTTTTGTTTTTTTTCTCATTTGACGATTCAGTGAAGGCGCGAACTTAAAATTGTTAAAATGGAGAAGGAACAGTATCGGTCTGTAATTAGATTATTATTTTTGGAAGGAAAAACATGTGATGAAATAAAAGTAACAATGCAAGCGGTTTACCATGAATGTGCTCCTTCTATGACAACCGTCAGATATTGGTATAACGAGTTTAAGCGGGGGAGAACAACCGTCTTTGATGAGGATCGCCCAGGCCGGCCAGTCGAGGTGACTACAGACGATATGGTTAAGAAATTTGAAAATATCGTTTTAGCCGACCGCCGAATTAAACTTCGAGAAATCGTTGATGCTGTAAACGTTTCAATCGAGAGGGTACAACACATATTAGAAGAAAAATTGGGTATGAAGAAAGTATCGGCGAGGTGGGTGCCGCGTTTACTCACGGAGGAGCAAAAACGGAACCGACTGACTACTTCGGAGCAGTGTTTGGCCGTGTTCAAACTTAACCCGAAGGAGTTTCTGCGTCGTTTCGTGACCGTGGACGAAACGTGGGTCCACCACTATACCCCGGAAATGAAAGAGCAGTCGAAGCAGTGGATTTTACCGGGTGAACCTGCTCCAAAGAAAGCAAAAACAGTCCCATCGGCTGGAAAGGTCATGGCGACTGTTTTTTGAGATTCGCAGGGTATTATACATATTGACTATTTAGAAAAGGGAAAAACAATAACAGGGCTGTACTATGCCAATTTATTGGATGAATTTGACGCCGTGTTGAAGGACAAACGACCCCATTTAAAAAAAAAAAAGTACTGTTTCATCACGACAACGCCCCGGCTCATTCGTCCAGAGTTGTGACGGCTAAATTAGCACAGTTACGCTACGAACTATTGTCTCACCCCCCGTATTCTCCAGATTTGGCCCCATGCGATTTCTTTTTGTTTCCCAACCTAAAATAATGGCTCGGTGGCAAGCGATTTGGATCAAATGACGAAGTCATTGCCGCCACAGAGGCCTATTTTAATGACTTTCCAAAATCATACTTTTTGGATGGTTTATTGAAGCTTGAGTATAGGTGGAACAAATGTATAGAGTTAAAAGGTGACTACGTAGAAAAATAAATGCATACATACAAAAAAAATTTTTTTTTTTTTTTCATAAACGGGTACTTATCAAACAATGAAAATAATCGATTTATTGATTATTTTTGTTTTTTATTTTTATGAAACATTCATAGAATGAAATTCAACATACAATGACAATGCAAAGAAAAATTCGTTAAGCAGCTGGACTTGAACCAGCAACCTCGGTAATCCGTACCACGCTCCACCAATTAAGCTATACTTAACGATGGTGTACCTAACGAATTTTTCAATGCCTTGTGTCATATTTTATTTGGAAGATCTCTCCTCAGCGCCATCTATGAGTAGCTTAATCAAGCAGCTCACCCACTACGGAATTCTACAGTTACGCATTAGTGGCAAGAGATGGAGCTATTTTCTGAATCAATTAAATAATCGATTTATTGATTATTTTTGTTTTTTATTCAAGTCCAGCTGCTTAACGAATTTTTCTTTGCATTGTCATTGTATGTTGAATTTCATTCTATGAATGTTTCATAAAAATAAAAAACAAAAATAATCAATAAATCGATTATTGCATTGTCATTGTATGTTGAATTTCATTCTATGAATGTTTCATAAAAATAAAAAACAAAAATAATCAATAAATCGATTATTTTCATTGATTCAGAAAATAGCTCCATCTCTTGCCACTAATGCGTAACTGTAGAAGTTCCGTAGTGGGTGAGCTGCTTGATTAAGCTACTCATAGATGGCGCTGAGGAGAGATCTTCCAAATAAAATATGACACAAGGCATTGAAAAATTCGTTAGGTACACCATCGTTAAGTATAGCTTAATTGGTGGAGCGTGGTACGGATTACCGAGGTTGCTGGTTCAAGTCCAGCTGCTTAACGAATTTTTCTTTGCATTGTCATTGTATGTTGAATTTCATTCTATGAATGTTTCATAAAAATAAAAAACAAAAATAATCAATAAATCGATTATTTTCATTGATTCAGAAAATAGCTCCATCTCTTGCCACTAATGCGTAACTGTAGAAGTTCCGTAGTGGGTGAGCTGCTTGATTAAGCTACTCATAGATGGCGCTGAGGAGAGATCTTCCAAATAAAATATGACACAAGGCATTGAAAAATTCGTTAGGTACACCATCGTTAAGTATAGCTTAATTGGTGGAGCGTGGTACGGATTACCGAGGTTGCTGGTTCAAGTCCAGCTGCTTAACGAATTTTTCTTTGCATTGTCATTGTATGTTGACTTATCAAACAGCCCTCGTATAAAACTGACAATTGTAAAGATGGTGAAAAAGGGGTCTGGGTAAGAGCATGTCGGGCCATGCCCAGTGTAGGGTTCCGTAACCGTTACTACAAATAAATGCACTACCAACATAGACATACATAGCGTATGGACGGGCCCTTCGGTAAGTACTTCGTTTTTGTTTCCAATTGAGTGAGACTACAAAGTGGGGACTATTTTGTAGTCATGAGTCATGACATGTAGTGATGAGCCGCGAGCACGTCCGCACGGGCGCCGCCGGCGCCGGCCGCGCGCCTCCCGTCGGCGGGCTCGGCAACACCGTTCCTATTTCAAAATATTCCAAAGATTATCTTGCCGATGAAAAGTGCATATCTTCATGGCGCTTACGTCCTTTTGTTGAGAAGCGCAAGTTTTCGGCAATAACTAATTTTTTTCATCTTTTGTTACAATGATGGAGTGCCACCCCTGGAAATATTTATTTTTGTTATTCAATTATCAAACTAAGTAGCGGCTTCTACAAGACACCTAGGTACTCCAAATTTCGTCAATTATAATATAGGTACCTCTTATATGAAATGAAATGAAATGAAATATGAAATGAAATGAAATATGAAATGAAATAAAATATGAAATGAAATGAAATATGAAACGAAATATTTTTATTGCGAGAATACAGGTCATAAGTTATATATACCTAGATACATAACCAAAACTGCGTTCTGTTAAAATTTCAACTGTCTAACTATCACGGTTCATGAGATACAGCCTGCCCCCCGTTTCATAAACGAGACAGGTGACAAATGACAACGACAGTTTGGTGTAGGTTACTGACTTGAAAAGTTTTTGTACTACCAGACTTCATATTAACTTGGAAGTGTAGATCGAATTGTCGTTGTCATTTGTCACCTGTCACGTTTATGAAATGGGGGCCTGGTGACAGACGGACAGACAGACAGACAGACAGACGGACGGACGGAGTCTTAGAAATAGGGTGCCGTTTTTTACCCTTTGGGTACGGAACCCAAAAAATATTATACCGAAGCTCCTGTGTTTTATTCATAGGTAACATTCTGGAACAAAAATATTTGCAGGTAATTTTGTTAAGAAAAAACATGTTATCAGTTTCAATTTGGCTTAGCAGCCGGAAAATAATTCTTAGGAATACGTTTGCCTACTTTTGAATTGTTCCTACTACTATCTAACATGCCACCGGCGCTATCGCATTCTTCATCTCTTTCGTCATACGGTAATGGACAGTGTGAGAATGAGACGGTGAATACACAAAGTAAACTTGTAACTCGCTGTGTGCTTTTGGGACTTTTGATAATTTTTCTTATTACATTATTTATTGGGGATTACAAATAAGGGAATAAGGTACAGTCGAGGAAATTAATTCCTGACCCATCATGAAACCTTTTAACAGTAAACGGCATAGAGACATCGGATGGCTTGACAAGGAAAATCGTTATGACGTTTACTACGAAAATGTTCTATGGTGGGTCAGGAATTAATTCAATCCTCAACTGTACAAGGGTAATTTCATCAATTTCCCGGTAAAATAATTTTTGGTATGAAATGAACTTACTTGGCAATACTAAAAAGAGAAAACATGAAATAGAAATACGAATAAACTGCTACAAGTAGATACTGATGATGATTCAAAACAAAAATGTTTTAAGTAACACTTCTATTGCTAATGATATTCACATTCAGTTACTTTGATTTATGACATATTTTGAACAGAAAAAAAAATCATAGATGACGTTTGTGCCATGTATTGCCTATGTATCTTATGAGATACGTTGCCAAGTATAGGAAGTGATCACCGCGGTGCGTATACGCATCCAGCGACTGCAATGTCCGAGAGACTGGTTACCTAAATCCCTCTTGTGTCTGTAATTTTAAGTTCCCCTTCAAAACACAACGGCGCAATCACTACTGTAGGCCGAGCACGAGTTTTCGAATCGTTTCGACTTTCTGTACATAGGTAACCAAAAAAAAACTATGTAGTAAATAACTTAGACAATATAATATAACATGACTGCTTTTAATCCACGTCTAGCATTCAATCCAGATCTCACCACTCGTAATTTATACTCATAATAACCAGCAAAAGATAAAACAGCTAGGTCAGGTGTCTGAGATACAAATAGAAAGTCCCACCGATTTACGAGGGGAATGAAAGACAATGGCTTCGAAACCATTGACCACCCCCCTTATAGTCCAGATTTAGCCGCCTGTGACTATTTTCTGTTTAGACTTCTCAAGAAAGACCTCAGGGGACGAAGGTTTATGACCGATGACGAAATGAAGGCTGCGGTTACTGACTTTTTTGACGACAAACCGAAAGTTTTTTTTTTTAATGGTTTGAATTCAATATTTGAAAAATTTTATAAGTGCATTTTACTAGCAGGGGACTACATAGAAAAATAAAAAAAAAATTGGCCACGACAGTCTTGTTTCATTGTTAGGTAGATTACTTTTCAGCCGCCCCTCGTATGTCCAAATTTATATTTAATTATATCGAAAAGTATTAATAATGTCGTTCTGTGCCTTTCATTTGAAGCATTTATGAAGGGTGCACGGAAAGAATATGTCTGTCTAGTCACCCTAGTAACTTTTAGGGTTATCGCGATTTGAAAGTTTGGAACGATGTAAATATCCATAATATAATTTCGTATAGGCACATTTTTTTTTAAGTGATAAAGAAGAGAAGTTTACATGAATATTTTTATCTACACACATATCATAAGTCCTCTATAATGCGTTCAGAAACCGTAGGAAATGACCAGCATTGCAGCACGACGACGCCTTCTTGCCGACAACGCCACCCAACCACCACCAGCAGTAATACTTTACTGCTACATCGAATTCGACGTCGTAATGACTTTTCGATATCGAATTCGATGTTTCAAATTTGAAAAGCAACGTAATTTACAATCATAGTGAAACAAAACGGATCACTCACGTATATAAGTCGAGTTCAGTCCGACACGTATAAATAATAATGTGATAATTTACAATAAAAAAAAAAAGTTTACGAAACGTTAGCTCGGTATGTTTGTCTATGATTAAAAAAACAGCCAAATTCGTGACAGGTATGGGTATGATATGCTTTCGGCTTCTGAACCCATATTAGAGTACCTACTTATAATATGTGTGTAGATAAAGTAATGTATGCAACTCCACATAATTAGGCCTTAAAACACTCGTGTCCACTTGGGTCCTTGGGGTAAGGGTGCGCTCGGGCTCCACAAGGAGCTGAGCAAACGCCTGAAAGAAGCAACAGGCGACTCTCTCGTGCAAAGAATTGCTTTCGCAATTCAGCGCGGGAATGCTGCCTGCGTGATGGGCACCCTGCCGAGAGGTCCAGGTTTGATAGGTAATATTTAATTTTTTTAAGTTAGTTTTAGTTTTAATATTTTTATTTACTTTGTATGTAGTGTTAGTCCATTGTACATTTGTTTTAAATAAATCAAATCAACTCGTGTGATCCTATTATTATTCTTAGTCTTGTTTTAAGGTCCCTCATTATGTAGCAGTTGCATAAACTATTAGCTTAGTGGCAACTTACAGTCTATTGAGTGCTCCACATTTTGAGATTAAAATATCGTTTAAAAAAATGACTTAGACATGTTCTTTCCGTGTACCTTTCATATTCTATCAGTCTAATCCGAACTCGCCTCCAGCCCCGTCGTTACGAATAAGTTACTTATATCAAAATCGTTTCATTGCCAAAGTTTTCTCTGCGTAATAAAGTTAATGCGATTTTGATGGTTTAACAGTGAAAGATAAGTTACCGTAGCGGAAATTATGGCACGTTACTATTATCTTTATACTTCAACTAGGTATTTTTTGTCAAACTAAAGAATTAATACAACTGGCCTATGACGTCATACTGTCATGTCTCTATTTTTTATTTATTTATCAGTAAACCAATTTAAATTAATACAATTCATTTGCATATAACAGCGGGCGTAAACTGAGCAGAGTTTATCTGCAAACATTACTAATATTACAAACGTAGTCACCCGTTTCTTCGCGGTATGATGACATTGTAGCAAAAACTGTCATCAACCTTATTGCCGCGGATTTCGATTGGGCTTAAGACGGCGTTTCCGGATCAGCACTGGACTAAAAGTCATCACCGTCCACAATCACTTTCGGCGCTGGTTGATATATCAACCGATTTGATCAGTGCCAGAAAATCAGTCAGAATTCATTACCTAGCTTAATAATTTCATGCCAAATCTATTTGGTTCACATCTAATCTTAATTAATAAAGGAATGTTTTAGGTAGTTGATCGTGAGAAATATGTGTAGGCCCTACTAGAACCTACTCAAGCGATTTGACTACGAATTTACGAAATCACATACCTATGTGATTTCGTAAATTTGTAGTCAAATCGCTTGAGTAGGTTCTTATTATATATGAGATTTATATCTATTTTATTTTATTTAAGTACAAGAATACTGCGAAAATCAACATGCACTCTCTCCTTGTTTGAAAAAGTAGTAACGTAAAATAAAAATAAATATCGTGTTACAATTGACACCAATTGATCTAGTCCCAAATTAAATTAAGCAGAGTTTGTGTTATGGGTACTAGAGAACGGATACCTAAACATGCTTATATAGATAAATACATACACAAATGCTTATTAGGTATACCTACATCCAAGATTCGAGAACAAACATTCGTATTCATCATACAGAACATCTGCCCCGACCGGGGATCTAACCCGGAACTTCAAGCTTCGTAGTCAGGTTATCTTACCACTAGGTCGGCAACATTACAACTTGCTTAATTATTGTGATACCGTACTTAATAATCGGTTTGAATTTAATAAAAAATACCTACCATATTGACTTCCATGTTAGTGGTTTACATGACATTTACATGACAAACGAGAAATGTCCTACATCGGTTTCTAGGAATAGGAATTTATACCTGACAAGTATGTTTGCGCCAAAACGAATGCTTGTACAGTACAAAACGAAGATTGTCGCTCGACCACGCGAGAAGTGAATCATCAGCGCTTATAGAAAAATAATTTACAGCATCCATTTTACGAAGTAAATTTTCCATGTAGATATTTGTTAGAATACGCTCCTTTCATATTCCGAAGAAAACGGATCGAAGTACTCATAGTGTAAATAAGTGTTTTGGTGCTTTGATAATGATCTCGTAGAGTGCTACGTTACGCGTCTACTGGCACGATTTAATTGACCAGGGGGTCTCCAGATCAAAATATATCTATGGATGTATAGGGTCCCAGAATGAATACTATAATGATTATAAATCTGCATACATATACCTACTTACCTATGAACTTCATGGGCAAAGTACCATGCTATGGTAGTGGGTTGAAGGGCTGTCTCGCGCCTCTGACTATTTCGGAATTTATGCGCAAAATTGCTTTTGTACTCGTAATATCTAGAAATACTTACGTGATACCCCACTTAATTTTGTTGCTAAAACATCTTTGGTTCGACTCAATATTTTTCCAATTTACAACATTTACCCAATCAAGACTTACTAATACCCTGGTTTTCTTTGCAATTACAAGTGGCTTAGGTGGAGACCGATGTACTCAAGAGTCAATGAAAAAACTGATTTCATTAAAGTGTAGTTGCTAATAAAATTTTGTACGAGGCTGGGACTTTTTCGCCGAAACTTACCTGAAATTTTGTTTAGTGAAGATTAACAAGACTAATTGCTATTACAAGCTTATTTCAGAGTTGCAAAAGCGCTTAGTTGATGCAACTTGTGACCAAAGGGTTGGCAGTTTTCTTTCTCAAAGAATCAGCATCGCTATTCAGCGTGGCAACGCTGCCAGCCTTTTGGGCACCATGCCACGGGGGCCTTATTTAGATTTAATTTACTTTTAAGTGGTAGTTTATTTAGATTTAGCTTAGATTTAATGTCATTGTAAATTGCTTTTATTATGTAAATAACATTATAGCTATTTGAAAGGATGATAACACAGTTTTGTAGATACAAACATGTTGGAACTTTTTGTTTCTGATAAAGCCACGAGACCACGACAGCTGAGTATGAGTAGCTTTTATAACTTGGAAACGTCAGCGTTTTTGAACTCAAGAAATGCTACTTTTCAATGTCGTATAAAAGCTGCTCTCGTCTGTCAGCTCCAAGTATACAGGTACTAAAAAATAAATTGGAACATTACCTACCTAATCAAACTACAAAAAATCTAATAATAACAAAATTTAGCCAGTAACCTAGTTATTAAACTAGTTTTACCCCCAATATTATGAGATTAAGGGAAGCAAAGGTTGTATGTCAGGATCGTAGCAAGTGGAAGTCCGTGGTCTCTGCCTACCCCTACCACAGGCGTGACTGTATATGTATATGTTTTTTTTTTTTTTTTCATTGATAACTTTATTTACATAATAAAAGCAATTTACAATGACATTAAATCTAAGCTTAAACTAAATAAACTACAACTTAAAACTAAATTAAATCTAAATAAGGCCCCCGTGGCATAGTGCCCAAAAGGCTGGCAGCGTTGCCTCGCTGAATAGCGATGCTGATTCTTTGAGAGAGAAAACTGCCAGCCCTTTGGTCACAAGTTGCATCAACTAAGTTGTATATGTATGTATGTATGTATGTTTTACCCCCAATTCAGTTGCCATTACGAGCGTTTTTTTCGCAGTCAATTTACTGATTGCTCAATTTACTATTGTAGTTCCCAGTGAACAATAGAGCTTTGTAACAATTAAAATTATGTTGTGTAAAACAAAACGTGTTATTTTCACCCAAGTTTTTTTCACAAATGAGATAATAGTTTAGGATTCTATTAAGCATACTTATTTGGTGTACTACGGTCGAGGTCAAAGATATGTTTACATTTGAAGGAGGGTACACGGGAAGAACATGCCTAGTCACAAAATGTAGAGTACTCAATATACTACAAGTTACTCAGATACAGAATTACACATACAAATATATTTGTAACTTGTTTTCTTTATAACTTTATAACCTAACCAACTTAAAAAAGTTGAAAAAACCCCCGACATTGTCATTTCAAAGTTCAATATTTCGAAAACAGGTGAAAAGATTTTAATGAAACTTAGCTATCGATTAAACTAGTTTTCGATTAAATAAACCGCATCGAAATCGGTAAATCCGTTTGGAAGCTATGATGCCACAGACAGATACACAGGTCTAACTTATAACACCCCTCTTTTTCGAGGGTTAAAAACATGATGTAATTATACGGATAATTACGAGTACATCGTTCCAAACTTTCAAATCGCGATAACTCAAAAAGTTGCTAAGTTGACTAGAAATGTTCTTTCCGTGTACGCTTCATTAGAGAGGTACATAATATTTTATTAGTATATATTTTTGCAAGTTTGTGCGGATACGTATTTCCGACTTTGACTGTACGATTCGTTTGATATAAAAATTGCTAAGACAGTCTCCTTAAAGATGCTCCCGTCTTGTTTCTATGGTTACATTGAAAAGAGACAACTGTTATCATTATCATCATCATGTCAGCCGAAAGACGTCCACTGCTGGACATAGGCCTCCCCCGCGGCTCTCCGCTCAGACCGGACTTGTGCTTTCGGCATCCACCGCAGTCCCGCGATGTTTACCAGCCCCCATACTACGAAATTCGAAAATCGAAGTTCGTATCGTATCGTCCCACTCACTCTCGTGTTAAATTATATTAGCTTGAGAGGGACGGCACGATGCGAAGTTTGAATTTTGCACTTCGTAGTTGAGGGGCAGGTCGTCGCTCCATCCCCTCCGGAGTGTTACGTCAAAGTCGTAAAATGTCCAGTGTCGAAATTGCGTCCAGATCGTAAGAGGTCCATATCTTACAGCGTCTAAATCGTGCTACGTCTAAGTCGTGGACGGTCCTAATAGCAGAATGTCTAAGTCGTAAAATGTCCAGTCTTTACTAATGTCTAAGTCTCGTAGTCCTAATCGTGAAATGTCAAAGTCGTGAAATGTCCAGTCTTTACTAATGTCTAACTTTCGGGCGGTCCTTGTAGATACACAGATACGAGTAGTGGCACCTGCCGAGCTCATAATAGGTATTATTTGAACATTTTTCATTTTGATGTCATTGTCATGTCCGTCTGTCTGTCTGTCTGTCTGTCAATCTGTCCGCCGCTTAGCTCAAAGACTAATATTGATACTAGAAAGCTGTAGGTATGTACATATTAACTAAGCCGAAACAGTGCTGGTATAATGTTTTGAAAAAAAATATTTGGAGTACCTCCCCTACACATAAAGTGGGGATGTTTTTATGGTTCCGTACCTCAAAAGAAAAAAAAAACGGAACCCTTATAGGATCACTTTTTTGTCTGTCTGTCTGTCCGTCCGTCCGTCCGTCCGTCTGTCTGACTGTCTGTCTGTCTGGCGACCATGCCACTTCTGTCCCTTTTTCTTCTGTCCCTTCTGTACCTGAAAAGGAAAAAAATAGAACCCTTATTGGATCACTTTGTTGTCTGTCTGTCTGTCTGTCTGTCAAGACCTTTTTTCTCTGGAACACGTGGAGGTAGCAGGTGGAAATTAATATCAAATACTCAAGTCTGCAGTCCCTTGAAGCTGTGAAAAAAGCAAACTTTTAAGTCAAAACAATCGTACTTCCAGTTGTCCTAGAACCTTGAAATTTGGTATGAAGGTAACTCTTATAGCACAACCACTCAGAAAATTCTCAAATTCTGAAATTTTTATGACTGTCTGTACATGGGCTGTGGAGTAATTTTTGCTTGGCTCTGCTAATACTGGACAACTTAAAACACTGGGAAAAAGCGAGTCCGTCTCGCACTTGACCGGTTTTTTTTCTCGTCTACCCCATAGTGTGGAGAATCGTCGGATTTATCGATTGAGGGATTCGTTTGCGGAATTTATGTTAGAGTCAAATGTCCCCCACCCCCATCTACCAGAGAAACTGTTGTATTTGGAAATGTGGAAAAACCGGTCAAGTGCGAGTCGGACTCGCACACAGAGGGTTCCGTACAAATTTATACATATATATATATTTATACATCATTTTGTAATTTAAATTTTCACAGATATTTGACCTGGAGACCCTATACATCTCCTGCTCAATTAAAACGTGCCAGTAAAGTAAAGTGTAAGGGTTTTGCTGTTCTAATAATTACTTTTTACACTTGTTTCTAAAATGCGTTTTTTTTTTCTCTCTCTTAATCTTTTAATGACAGAGTGAGGTTTCTTTGTGTGATTTGTCTGTGGTTACGTATTGTAAGAGCTAATGTAACTTGTTTTTAGAAAAAATGACTTTGTGCCAAGTTTCTTGCGGCGCATTCTTCTTGGCAATCATGGTCTTTCCGAAAGCGCTGGTAGTTTAAAAAAAATGACGTGCAAAAGAGCATTCAACTGCCTTTTTGCTGAATAAAATTTTGAATTTTGAATTTTATAAATATGTGAATAGTTCGTCTATCACGGGAATCGAGTCTCGAACATTTTACGAGTGTTTTAAATTAGGAGTTTCTGAGGAGTTAGGAGTCTCTTAGGAGGCTCTGGAGTGTTAGCAAAGCCTCCTAAGCGAACTGTATTTCATAATTTTATTCATTTAATCATTCATTTTCATCGGTTTTCATTGTAATTTTATATCGTTTACTGACATGAACAAACATAAATAAGTTGGTCAACTATTACTCGTAAACCTACTATATGAAGCTTATGCGTTTTTTGCAAATTGTACACAACTACACCCAAGAGGTGCTTTAGTAAAGTTTGTTACCTATAATGGCTTGATACTGGTATTTCATAAATTATAAGCAAGTACAAAGAAATTTTACTGTCAGTGTCAAGATATCAATCTTTCGAATTGGAATAAATAGAAGTTTGTGCAATGGATCTTGGAATGGATCACACTAAACTAATATTACTGAAAAACCAGAAAGGAGGTAATACTTTACTTTTTGAGGGTCACCGCTATAATAAAAATGGACTCAATCCGAGTGGCAGCATACCTTGGCGGTGTGTACAGTGGGACATTTGCAGCGGTTCACTCACTACCGACGCCTCTATTACAAACGTTTTACGTCGAAGTGAGCATGTATATAAGGCTAATAATATTAATAACGAAATTTACATGAAATTATATAAAACTAAAGAAGATGTATGTGAGGACATGGCTCCTGTGCAACAAATGTATGAACGAAATTTTGAAGAGCTTAAACAAAAGGGCTCCAAGTATGTGAAGCAGATACCAGACTTTTTGTCTAGAAAAGATTGCTTGCAATCAGCTAGAAGAAGGTTCCTAAATGTTAAAAAGAGTGTTTTTTACAAACTAGAAGAGGTCTTTGTGCCTGATGCATTAGGTAAAGGCTTTTTGCGACATGAAGATGGTTAAAGATGGTTATGACGACCGAATAGCCTAGTGGTTAGAGACCCTGACTATGAAGCTTGAGGTCCCGGGTTCAAATCCCGGTCGGGGCAGATGTTTGTATTTCATCATACGAATGTTTGTTCTCGGGTCTTGGATGGTTAATGTGTATATAAGTATGTATTTATCTATATAAGTATGTTTATCCGTTGTCTGGTACCCATAGTACAGGCTTTGCCTAGTTTGGGGACTAGGTCAATTGGTGTCAAATTGTCCCGTGATATTTATTTATTTATTTTATTTAAAGTAATAAAATTTTAATATTTTTTAGTCGTACATCGAAACAAATCATTGAAACATTGACTTCAGAGACGTATTTTGCTGATGGAACATTCCGAACAGCTCCCAAGCCTTTTTATCAGGTGTTCACTATACACGTTGACCTATTTTCGAGCATTCAGTCAACAAATATCCTTCCTGTGATTTACGCATTACTCCCGAACAAAACTCAAGAGACGTATAAACGACTATTCGAAATACTGAAAAACGTTTTTAGTTTACGTATCCAAAATTTCAAATGCGACTATGAAACAGTGATTTTAAATGCGGTAAGAGCTGTATACCCAGAAGCTAATATAAGCGGATGTTATCGTCACTATCAGAAGGCAGTTTGGGGTAAATCAAAGCAGCTGGATTTAAATACCTCAAGGGAACATAGAGAAATAGTAAGAGCGTGCACTAATTTACCGTTGCTACCAGCGCAATACATATCTGAAGCATCCAAAGTTTACTTCCGGCAACTGAAAACTGGGCGAAATTTCAGGAATATTTTCAAAATCAATGGTATCCCAAAATGTTGCCGGTTTAGCAAAGAAATTGTTTTTAGTTCATAAATGTGGACCTCCGCAAAGTAACGCCTAATTCAATAAATTATTCTACTACTTGGTCATTTTACGGCCTTGACATTCTACTCCCTGGTGATTTAACGATCGTGACATTCTACTCCCTGGTGATTTTACGATCTTGACATTTTACTACCTGGTTATTTTACGATCTTGACATTTTACTACCTGGTTATTTTACGATCTTGATATTTTACTCTCTGGTTATTTTACGATCTTGACATTTTACTACCTGGTTATTTTACGATCTTGACATTTTACTATCTGGTTATTTTACGATCTTGATATTTTACTACCTGGTCATTCTACGACCTGGACATCTGGACATTTTACGACTTTGACGTAACACTCCGGAGGGGCTCCATCTTGTTGGAGATAACGTATTTATCCGCAACTGCTGACCGTACATTACCATGGAAACTCGCAATCGAGATTATATCGATGACTTAGGTCGACTTGCACCGAGAAAAGTTAAATATAACCCAAGGTTAACTAGACGTATCTGTATCGTCTGTCGTTCCGTTAACCCCGGGTTAGCGACTAACCCAGATTGGTGAAAATCGGCCTAAGATAATCAAACCAACTTAGAAAAGTTGAAAAACCCCCGATATTGTCATTTCAAAGTTCAATATTTCAAATACGGGCGAACCTATTTTAATGAAACTCAGGTAATAAAATACAACCATCTCGATTAAGCTAGCTTTCGGTTAAAACAAACCGCTTCGAAATCGGTAAACTCGTTTGGGAGCTATGATGCCACATATAGATACACAGATACACACACCTCTTGTTTGTCGGGTGTTAAAAATTGGACTCTTTAAGGAATTTTCCGATCGCTGTAAAAACTTGTTACAGCCACTTAAAATTGTTTTCGCCGCCCTTGATCTATTTTACCTCAAGCCTATTAAAGTATAATGTTACCAATTATAATTTTCGTTAGGCGAAATTTAATACCATTAGGTTTATATAAAAACAAATCAATTTTAAGACGCCACTTGTTACTTGCGCAACGATTTAGGGTTCCGTACCTCAAAAGGAACACCAGAATGATAAGGATCACTTTTTTGTCCACCTGTCTGTTTTGTAGGTACGTGATGATAAAGACCGTAGGTAGGTACCAAAATCCGTCCGGAGTTTAGGAGACAGAGGAGGGGCGGACTTTGTTTTATAATAAATCACACCTTCAGACTGAAAAATAAACAATTCTGAACATGACATATTTGTACCTAAAACCTTCCTATTACAAAATCGAATAAGTACAGAAATATGCCATAGTAAGAATTGGGTCTGTTTAATTCTGAATGTGTTTTTTGTAATTTCAAACATTAATGAGCTGTGACCAACTATTCGCATAGTTTTGATACAATTAAGATTTTAATTAGGAAACTCACTTAGAATAGGTCACTTAGAATAGGTCACTTAGAATAGGATTCGGTTTCGGGTGAATTCGTAACGACATCTTTTTCTTTAATGAAAATAATCGATTTATTGATTATTTTTGTTTTATTTTTATGAAACATTCATAGAATGAAATTTAACATACAATGACAATGCAAAGAAAAATTCGTTAAGCAGCTGGACTTGAACCAGCAACCTCGGTAATCCGTACCACGCTCCACCAATTAAGCTATACTTAACGTTGGTGTACCTAACGAATTTTTCAATGCCTTGTGTCATATTTTTTTATTTGGAAGATCTCTCCTCAGCGCCATCTATGAGTAGCTTAATCAAGCAGCTCACCCACTACGGTGGTACGGATTACCGAGGTTGCTGGTTCAAGTCCAGCTGCTTAACGAATTTTTCTTTGCATTGTCATTGTATGTTGATCTTTTTCTTTGACATAAGAAGCGCCATTGGCAGCCGAAATATTTCTAAAACACGAATCCTATTCTAAATGCTCAGTAACTGTAAACGTGTGAAACGAGTTTCCTAGCTTATCTTAAAATGCCAACTATTTTTAAAGAGATGTTACAACACACATCCTATAACTTTAACAAACTACCAAAACAATATTCTTTACTTAGTTATAAAGAAACTTATGATGGATGACGGTTAAAATAGTTCGACTAGTAACTAGGTACCCAAAATGGTGGGTAGTCTTGGTTTCTTTTGACGAAACGGTACTTTATTATTTCATTGACATTCGACACATACTGAAACCCCCCTCCCCCCATAAAAAAATCTATGAAAAGTAAAATAAATAATTTCTGGGCCTGAACTTTTGCGCAGTCGGGTACCGACTTTTTGTATTTGTAGGCCCTCCATAGGTACGGCACCCGACTGCGCAAAAGTGAACATACGAGGGGCGGCTGAAAAGTAATCTACCTAACAATGAAACAAAAGACTGTCGTGGCAATTTTTTTTTTATTTTTCTATATAGTCCCCTGCTAGTAAAATGCACTTATTAAATTTTTCAAATATTGAATTTAAACCATTAAAAAAAAATCTTTCGGTTTGTCGTCAAAAAAGTCAGTAACCGCAGCCTTCCTTCCGTCATCGGTCATAAACCTTCGTCCCCTGAGGTCTTTTTTGAGAAGTCTAAACAGAAAATAGTCACAGGGGGCTAAATCTGGACTATAAGGGGGGCGGTCAATGGTTTCGAAGCCATTGTCTTTAATTGCTAGCTTCGTTGTGCGGGCGGTATGCACTGGTGCGTTATCGTGCAAAATCAGAATTCCGTTGCTTAGTTTACCTCGCCGTTTTTCTTTTATTGTCTCTCTTATTTGATATAGTAAGTTTGAGTAATAATCAGCATTCATTGTAGTTTTCTTCGGTAAATAATCTATGAGCAAAATCCCTTCTGTGTCCCAAAAGATTGTAGCCATAAGTTTACCTGCCGATGGACAGACCTTGAATTTCCGAGGCGGCTTCTCATCCTTAAATTTCCACTGTAACGACTGTTGCTTACTTTCCGGGTCCCATTGTCGAATCCAAGTCTCATCACATGTTACAATTCTAGAAATTATTTCTTCCTCTTTCCCTTGACTCATGTCCAAAAACTCTTCGCAACATTTGACAAGCCTCTCCATGTCAAATGCAGTCAACATTCTGGGGACCCAACGTGCACTAACCTTGGACATGATCAAATGCTCATGAATTATTTCATTGACTCGCTCTTTACTGACGCCCACATCTCTAGCTATCTCCCACTGCTTCACTCGTCGGTCCTCTAATATATTTTTTTTCACCCTGGCTACATTTTCATCGGTGACGGCCGAAACTGGTCTTCCGCTACGAGGATCATCTTCCAGGCTCTCATGACCTAACTTAAACTGCTTTGACCAAAACTTTATAACAAATTCGGAAGAACACGAACTGCCAAACACACGTAACATACGCTGTCTGATCTCCGAAGGCGTATTCCCTTCTTTAGTCAAAAACTTAATCACCGCACGCTGCTCGATTTTATCCATTTTCACTTTTTCTACCGACACGTTTGAAACAATTGTAGGAGACAAATAAACGTGATGCAATAAACAAATGAATGTAATACATTTTGAAAATAGAATAACAAACGAATATAAATCCATACCAGCCAGCATTATTTTTGTATACATTTCTGATCAAGGAGATTACTTATCAGCCGCCCCTCGTAGTTCCTAATTAAAGGACCAGACGCGAAATATACGATTTTGTGAGCAGGTTCGCTAATTATCAGTTTTTTGGAAAAAAAAAATAAGAACGAGAAACGATTTTTATTCAAAAATGAACCGATCCTCGTTTAATTTTGTGAGCAGGTTCGATAGTTAAATAGGGTTTCTTTGTCAATTCGTTTTTTCAAAAATCGAAAAATGTTCAAAAATGAGGTCGCGAGGTCAGAAAGTCACTAGTTTAGAATAAGTACACATTTCCTTTAGTTGTACTAGAAGTGGATAAAAATCAAGGCTTGTGGTCCGTGGCCACACCGTCGCGCGGCAAAGCATACGATTGACTAAATAAGGTAAAGGCGCCTATTACCGAGGGTATCAAAATCTAAAATAAGCGTTTTATAAGCAAACCGATCGATTTACTAAAAAATGTTTTTCCCACGATCGTACCTTATTTAGTTGACTAACGGACCTGGTGGCGCTAATGTGTGTAAATGAAACAAGGAGTTCGTAATCCGTATGTTTCGGTGACGGCAGCGCAGGAAGAGGTTGCGCCATACTAACGCGTGACACCACAGTCACGTATGAGATCTCGAATCTTATTTAGTAATTTACGTAATAATTGTGGCAAATGAACTAATGTTGTTGTTTTTAAACTGTTGTTTATAGTTCTCGGCACGACTTCTGGCTACTCTTTATATATTTTTTGGCCTGGAAATACGTTTAAAATGGAAAATAAAATACAGCGGTGATAGGCGCCATTTTTTGCTACGGATTGTAATTCCGTGGTATACCACGGTAATAGTGAAAGTAGTGGTTTTGGTTCTTTATGCTTTATTTTTGGTATGTATGATTGGTTAAATGCTTTCTTACAGTTATTCGAATCTTGATCTATTCACGCTATTAAAGAACTATTTCCGTGGTATGGAAAGTATTCAACAAACCCTTATTTTTTGTCAAAAACTTCAGTACTGAATTTGTAGTTTGTATGGAAACCCTTATTTTGTCAACTTGTTTAAATATTGAGATAAAATCGTAAATATACTTTGCTAGTTACGTAATTTCGGTTTTATATTAAGGTTGTAGTATATACTTTTGATTTGTATTGAAAATACAACTGCATCGTATTATTTTTATGGGTCGGAATTAGGTTTTACAACACTCCAAATTAACCCTATTACCGATGGTACGATCACATAACCCTCGGTAATAGAATGTATGGGAATCTATTACCGACCCATTTAATATTTGTTTGGGTCGGTGATAGGTTCTTAAAGAAGTATCTATTACCGAGCGACATTTTAGTCTTTTATTATAATGAATCACATTTAGGGTACCGTAAGTAGTTTTTTTTGGTAAAATTGATACTTTTCTTCATCAGTTTGAAATTCTTTTTTTAGTGCATACATAATTATGTAGTTGTCATAAGCTGTACATACTGAAACGTATTATTTAGATATGTTTCTCATCTTAATATGTGTAAAGAAAGGAGATAAACAAGTATTACCGCAAAATTGGTAATTTATTGTGTTTTGTGATAAAGTACAAACAAAGTATAAATCATATAATCATTAATTTAAAGTTTAGTTTAGTTTTCTTAAAATAAAAACTTGATGTACAAAGACAGTATACAGAACCAAAGTCATTATTATTTTTCAACCCTCGGTATTAAGTTCCAAATCGTTAGTCCGGTTTCTATTACCGATGGTAGAAAATTGACGCTTTTTAATACCCTCGGTAATGGAAGCTCAATTAGTGGTAATAGAATCACAGCCTGTTAATTACCACGGTAGTAGAAGACTTGGGTATTTTGGTTTCAATAACTATTTTATCAAATACGTACAGGTAAAATTAGTTCAAATAGCTGCGGCACTGAAAATTCAATAAACACTCTTACATAAAAAAAAGCTTTGATTCCTTTAATTTTTTGGTCTCATTTGAAAACTTCCTTAAGTACCACGGTAATAGGCGCCGTTACCTTACATTCAAGGACCATATTTATTGTCCTTGGTACGTTGTATAGAAGTCACCAACACTATCACGTGCTGGGTTTAGTGTCGCAAATGGTAATATTAACCCATAAAAAAATTAAGATCAACGAAAGCTTATAAAATCTTCCAACGTTTTTTATGACCTTCATGAATACAGTCATAGCTTTAAGCGCTGTAGCCACAAAAATAATCAGAAACGAAACGCAATCAAATCTATTCAAACGTGTCTGTAACCAAAGAGACATCTGAACTGGATTATTTATTCCTTTCATAAATACATCGAGATTAATTCTCTCATTCTCTTTTATTCAACGTTTTGGATCCAGATTAAAATATCTCATTCAATGGGCATACTGGAGATTATAAGGGTTCATAGGAGAAAGCATTTGTCAAGCTTTTCTTACTTCAAACAAGTCTGGTAGCATTTTAATCTAAGGCATAGGGGCTTTGGAAACGTACTTTAAAACCTTGCTTAATAATACTGTGCATACTGTGCTTCGTGCCAAGTTTCTTGCTCCGCATTCTTCTTGGCAATCATGGTCTTTCCGAAAGCGCTGGTAGACTCAAAAAAAATGACGTGTAAAAAAAGAGTATTCAACTGCCTATTTGCTGAATAAAATTTTGAATTTTGAATTTCATATTAGAGATAGGCTGCATTATGATGCAGGTTTGGCAAGCTAGACTGACCTATCTCGTTTTGAATTCAGAATGGTTTTAGAATAAAGCAACAGTCTTTGCTTTCGGAGGCAGAGCAGGCGGGCTGGGTCCGTATTGGTGTTATCATCATTGTACAGTCGAGTTCTCCAATATCTGTACCTACACCCAACGGTTCATAAATATCTAAACACGGACCTTACGTAACTGGCAACAAGGTCCGTGTATAGATATTTTTGAACTGTTGATTGTATAGATATTGGAGAACTCGACTGTATAGGTTTTAAGCCCCTGTCTTTACTTGAGAAATATAGCCCAGTCTCGATCTATCAGACCTCGTTCTTCTCCAGTGCCAGTGGGCAGAGGAAGTGTCCTGGGCTACTCCCCACATTTGGTGAAGGCGCGGTCAAGGTTTGTCATTGATCACAAAAATCACGTCCAACTGTGCATCCAGGCATTTCACTTAAGTACGCAATAATTTCGGCTCAGGATGACTTCGTCCACAGTCCCATTTCGCCACGTACTTCAATCGGCCTCCTTCATCACCTTCCTAACTACTCCACCTTCTGATATATCGTCACTATTCCATTTTGTCTACATTCCTCTTTGGACCACAGTGCCAACTCGTCCTCTTTCTTGATGGACGAGTTGGCACTGTGGTCGAAATAGGAGTGTATGCGGATATGAAGAAGTGTCCACTCCTAATAGAAGTGAAGTACTTGTCTAGAAGATGTTTCTATGTGTGCGTAACACATCGAAGTTTCGCTTCTACGAATAGATCCGAGGTATTTTTCTTATTGTTTCGTAATAAAATGTTTACCTGGGTGGAATGAGGCTTGTAGGATAAGACACGAACAAATGTAGTTTATCCGGTACGCCTTCGCGCTGACCCCCGGCCATTTAGATTAATATTTATGAACCCCTCGCAAAATAAGTTGATTCCACATACTTAAATGATGCTTTAGCTGTAATTATGTATACTCTAAATATAAAATTGTAATGTAGGCATTGTGTATTTGCTCATAAATAAATCTAGCGGCTGTGTGAGCTGTTTTAGACCTCGCGAGCTCATTTTTGAAAATGTTTCATGTTTTTTCATTAAAAAATTGAGAAAAAAGATGTAGGCATACAAATTATATTATACCTATTATAATTTTTTGTCCAGACTGAAACAGAGATGGCGCTCACTTCGTTTGTTCGGTCAACTATTTAAATAGTTTTAATAAAAGAACATGTCTTCTAGTCATCTTAGAAACGTTTTGAGTTATTTCGATTTGAAAGTTTGGAACGATGTACATTAAGTAATTATTCTAATTATCCATATAATTTTCGTATACAGTCACCTTTTTTTAAAGTGATGAAAAACACAAGTTACATAAGTATCAGTATCTGTAACTGACTGGTAACTTATGTTATAGTCTATTGAGTGCTTTACATTTTGAGATTATAATCTCGTTTTAAAAATGTGACTTGACTTGTTCTGTCTGTGTACCCTTCATAAGACACTAATGGCCTCGCACTGGTCATAAGACACTAATGGCCTCGCACTAGTCATAAAAGACCTAGAGCTAGGTCGTAAAATATGTTAATACAATATCTTTGGCAACTGTCCAATTTGTACAAAGTATGGATTATGCGGTCGAAATGAGTCATAGTTTGCTTATTAATATCCTTTGAGACAACTTTTCTGCAGCAGTGTCATGGTTAGAGTCAATATTAGTCATGGGCAGAGGAAACTGGTCTGATACCTTCTGAAACTTCATTCATTGTTCTCATTAGAAAACACCAGAGGCCGGAGCACGAATATGCGAACCCTACGTATCGTAATCGTGGAATACTCGTGACGTTATCGTATCGCGACAATTTTTCTCGATAACGTTTTTACCTCGCCTCAGTACCCAAACCCATTGAAAAAAGATTAAGTTCAGTTCTGTACCTACAAAGAATGTGTAGAATTTATAACTTTCTCTTAGAGATTTGAGATCTAAATTAGATGTCAAGTTCATCAGATAATGTACCCATGTCTTTAATTTTAAAATACATAATTATAAAAAGTGCTTTTAACACTGCACACAAAAGCAAACTCGTGTTCACTTCTAAACGTTGACGATGTTATTGTTGTAACCTAACCTAACCATTTTATACTATCATCATTCAATATACATGATATTGAATGATGATAGTATAAAATGGTTAGGTTTTCTAAATATATTTTAATGAGCTTCCCGGCGTTGCCCGTAATGATGAAAAGAGACGCAACCCATTTTGATGACTAAGTACATTTACTGAATCTAATTGTCATAACAAATCTAATTGTCATGACAAATAAATTTATTTGATTCATTGATAACAGAAAGTAATTGTCATAATAGTCAACACTGGTTCATCAAAGGTCTATAGTGCAGCCTTTCTACTTTTATGTTATTATTTCTTTATGGCATGGCATAATGATTATTTATTATATTTTTAATAAACTCACCGAAACATGAATACACAGAAAAACCAGAAAAAATACCAACCCCGGGAATCGAACCCAGAACCTCGACACTCCGGGTCGCGTGCCCACCCTTACACCAGAATTGGTATATTGATGTATTGGTATGTTGGTGGTGTATTGGTATTGGTATATTGGTATTGGTATTGGTGTAATACGTAAAAATAAAAAAATGGAAAAATAAATAAAAAAATACAAAAAGATTTTCCAATTGAGATCATAATGATTATTGTTATATTGAAATAGCACATAGCACTAAATTTTTTCGGTTAACAGCTATTAAAGGGAAAAATAATGGCCCGAACATCGCAAAAGTGTTTATCCGAGACTGCAACGAAGATTGCAGTAGAGTCGCGTTAGTCCATTCAAGATTTTCTGCAGCCTTTCTTTTTCATGTTTTACTTTTTTTATGTCTTAATATGACTTAATATTTACATTCTATGAATCTAATTGTCTTAACAGAACATAATTATGAACACTGTCCATCGATATTCTAATAGTATAGCCATTATTTTCTTATGTTGTTCTATTTTATGGCATGGCATAATAATTATTGTCATAAAATTATAATGACATAAAATAAAACTGTTTATCCGAGACGGCAAGCAAGATTGCAGTAGGTAGAGTCCCGTTAGTCCATTCAAGATTTTCTGCAATAGGTACAAGCTCAATGGTCCATTGACGGCAGTGACATCCGTTTCGCTACAAAGCCATGACACTCATTGTTTAACGTATTATAAACTAAATAATATCATGTTTATACTTATTACTGGCGACCTGGTCTCGTTAACGAATCGGAAGCCAGGGCGGCTGCAAAATATAATATTTGTTATAGCGAATTTATCTTTATTTGGCAACACCTTTTTAGTGCACCTATAAGCACCTATATTTTTTATTGCGGGTGGTAGGACCTTGTGCGAGGTCCGTCCGGATCGCTACCACCATCTTACTCGTTAATCCTGCCGCTAAGCAGCAGTGCTTGCACTGTTGTGTTCCGGTGTGGAGAGTAAGACAGCCGGTGTAATTACGGGCGCAAGAGGCATTTCATCTTAGCCCTCTAGGTTAGCAACGCATCCACAGGCCTCCGGAGTTGCGGGTGTCTATGGGCAGTGGTAATCACTTACCATCAGGTGACCCACTTGCTCGCTTGTCTTCCTCGTTGTATAAAAAAAACCTATAATACTATATAATAATACTATAATAGTAATAATAACTGTGGAGGAGTGTCCGCTAGCACGTTCTCATGGTGTGTAAGGGATAGACCTCCATATTTGTATTAAAGGGCTTTAGCCCCATGAATGAATTAGCCTCATTTTAGAGACCTGAACATCCTAACCCTACCTTGTATTTATATCTTGGAATCATGTAAGTTTGTCAGAGCATACCCAGATTTTTACACTAGATTAGGAGATATGCCCCGACGTTTTGAATCTTGCTCTAAAAATAATTTACTGCAACCGATATCAAAATTGGTTATACCTACATAAAAATGGACCCTGTCCCATGTCAATAAGGATTTACAACAAACTACCTGAGCGAATAAAAAAATGAACCAAATATTAACAAATTTATTAAGACTTTAAAAATATTTCTTGCAGAAAAAACATATTACACAGTCGATGAATATTTAGATTCCAACATTAACAACTAGATAAACCAAACATACCGACTTAATATTACCGTAAACAAGTGTTTGTCTCTCTGCTACCCTACGTTGAATTTGAATTTATGTACCTATAACTAGCGTTCAAAAAGAATCTTAACAATTGGTATTGGACCATTGTCTTCAACTAGTTAAATGATAATTAATCCTATTGTAGTGTATTGTGGTGCCCTCTCAGGGTTGTGTTGAAACATATATTACAACTATAAGACCTTTTGTATACACAAAGCAATCAATAAATTAATATAAATATAAATGTAAATGAATGCTTTTCAAATGACCGGGTCCTCATGGGCCCGTGATCTGAAACCCGTATCAATAATAATAAAATACATTAATAATAGCCAAGGTCTCGCAAATCGCAAACACTCTACTTCGCGCAAATGTCACCAAACGGGTTCGAAATCCTACAATCAGTTGAACAGAAACAGGGAACCGTGTCCCAAATCTAGCGTCATGTACGAGTATGGCCCCAATCCTTGTTTGAAATGCGGAAGGCAGTATACAAAGATGCGGAACGCTTCTGTTCAGTTAGGATCGTCAATAAGGCTTGCACGAGTTGCATTTTGATTGAAGTCACAATTCATGATCTGAATTTAGTAAGTATATTATGAAGGGTACACGGAAGAACATGTCTAGTGACTTCTTTTTTAAACGAGATTTTAATCTCAAAATGTAGAGCACTCAATAGACTATAAATTCTGCAACCAAAAATATCGCCTTTAAGTCAATTTTGTTCATGCAATGTGTTAACAATAAGGGTGTACGAACCCAGTGATAGTGCTCATGAAACAGAACAACTTTTCCCAAAGAACATGGGTCGAAATATGAACGTTTTTTTTGGTCTCTTCATACCACAGTGTCAGCTGATCGGACATTTTGTATGGAAAGTCCAAATTTTTTGTTCATATTTCGACCCATGTTCCTTGGGAAAAGTGGTTCAGTTTCATGAGTACTCACTGGGTTTCGAACCGTACACCCTTTTTGTTAACACATTGTATGTGCTACAAGTTAATAAAGTAGGTCTTCTAAATAACAATACCTACAGAACTGCATTGGACAAAGACCATCGACAGTGTTGACTCCCAGACAATAAACTGAACTCTGCTATTATTATGAACGTCAAGTATTATCGGATTGTGTAGACACCGCCTGCTGTGTTTCTATGTTTAATACGGCCACTGTCCATTATTCAGTATTGTTTAAATGATACAGCAACACAGATTTGCAAGTCGTAATTCCGTCCGCTGTGACACTAAGAACTCGCGTACTAATTCTCTAGCATCGGCTTAATCCCGTAAATTTAATGGATCATGCAGTAAAGATTTAATAACCACTTTAATACCTACCGCTCGATACTGTTAGCGAGGCTGCGTTAGACAATAACAGTTGCAGGCCTAAATAAATTCCTCCCATTTTTTTTACAGCAATGCTGACTGCATTTGCCTTTTCCAACTTGCAGAATAACGGCACTCGAATTTCTCGTTTTTAAAATTTATAAAAATCAAATTTGGAACTACAGTAGGTACACCAAAACGCCGGGAAAACTGCCAACATTAAAACTGCGTAAAAACTGTTGTAGTCTTCGTTAAAGCAATATTTATGTAATAGGTATGAAAGTAAAAAACAAATGAAAACTGGCTCGATTTACGTGTCCGGGAGTGTAATTATAAAAAGAAAAACATGAAACCACAGGCCTTTTATTATCTTGAAACAGAAAAACTAATTAAGAAAATAATCCCGTTCCACCTACATTGAAATTATGTATTTTATGTAGCACAATGATAAAAAACAATTTAAAAGTTGCACTTTCATCTCAAACGTAGGAGTCTAATTTTTGCCTCTCAAATAAACAAACAGTCGTATAATTTTAATCATAATCATTTATGTTCGCTTTGAAGTATTTCCTTGTCGTATTAAGCTAAAAGCTTAACAGTGTACCGTATGAACGACTGTCAAATTTCTGTATGTATTAATATGTCAAAATGCTTTGTGGACGTCTTAATAATTAAGTGCTGAGAAACGGTAATGTTGAAGAGGTATATTAAAGGTAAGATTAATGCGTTTGAGACGATGGAAACGCTATTTTGTATGTCTTGTTTGGATTTTGCGTATGTCATTTGGTAGGGGATGACTTAAAAGTCCATGTTAAAACTTTAATTTTTAATAGAAGCTTTCGTCAGGTCTGTCCCTCCGTCTGCCTGTCCGCTCAGAAGCAGGCAGGTCAGCTGATGTAAAGCAATTACCGTCGCAACACGAGGATAATCACGGGTGCGTTGCCAGCCCTTTAAGGAATCGGTAGGCACGTGTAAACTACCACCAGCAAAATCTAGGGCACAATGACATCTAAGTTCAGTAACTTTCGATGCGCACTGTCCTCTTTATCGAGACCCTTATCTTGGCATCTTGACAGTTGTTTTCTGATTGCGAATATGTTTTGCGAAAATCCACGTGTAGCCCGTGACATACTTTGCGTATAACTGCATTGTCGCTTTAACTGTTGTTTTCAACTCCCGACGTAAAAAGAGGGGTGTTATATATAAGTTTCACTTCTATGTGTGTGTGTCTGTGGCACCGTGGCTCTTAAACGAGTGAACCGATTTGAATTCGGTTTTTTAAATTTGAAAGCAGGTTTTCTAGCGGTAGTTCGTAAATGCGTTTTATCAAAATCGGTTTCGCCGTTTTTGAGGTATTGAACTTTGAAATGTAAATGTCGGGGTTTTCAACTTTTCTAATTTACGTTCCCAAACCAGTGGTGTGTTACGTAAGGTGTGTGTAATTAGGATATTTGTATTCTATAGGAATATTACCTCTCACATTGCCAATGCGTGTTGAAACGGATTTCATAATAAAAAATCTGGCGTTACGCGTCCAATGGTTAATTCGTCAAAGCTGAAATCGTAGTCTTCCGTGCGTGAAGACTCTCCGAGAGTTCTGTATGAGAATATTAAATACCTACGATTACAGATTCAGATGTCACTGTATCGTCCATATTGGAGATTAGGCACTTCATTTCGCAACGTATTTAAGGAATTCAGTCAAAGGCAGAATATTAAAGGATGAGTCAGACGTTCGGACCAGCCACGCGTTTCGGGCGTAACATTTAAGCTTTTGGGTATGAGGTTAATTAAAAGTACTGTGCCCTAAGCACGACTTGCCGAATCCTGCGTTACGTTACGGTTATCGTATCGAGATCGAGAAATCTCATACAAAATTTTAGTTCCAAATACGCTCACGGGCGGGCGCTGTTCCAAACGTCATACAAACTCGTTATAGTTTACTATTCGAGTTTACGTGACGCAGGATTCGACAAGTCGTGGTTAGGGCACTGATCCTATTTTATACTATTACCATCTAACAATAAAAAGCCGTGATTTGACCTATGGCCTCTCAAGCAGAGGGTCGTGGGTCAGAACCGCAGCTCGCATTTCTGACTAAATTCTCATCCGTGACTTTGATTTGCCAAAAGCCTTATTTTTGAATGTCATGTCCGTCTACTAACATGCTCATTCGGGTGTCTGTCAATAGACAAGCATGTCAACATAGTAGATTGAGGTTAGCTGTCACTGCCAGTATTCAAGGAAGTCAGTGATCTTGACTCTTGACGAGTGGGTGGGGGCGTTCGTATTTGATAATTATCATAAGCATGAGAATTTTAGTCACCGGGTGAGATTAAAAAATCGATCCCCTGAGTATTCAGAATCTTGCCATATATACGTCTGGACTTCAAGATACCAAGCCATTTATTGTAGCGATATTATGTCTACCTTTTGGCCGCCATTGAGAGGATTTTGTAAAAAACATAGGTTGTCAAAAATGCTTGTTAACTTGTGAAAATTGACTGAATGTATTTTTTTATACGACAAGGAAGGCAAACGAACGATTGGCTCACCTGATGGTTAGCGATCACCATTGCCCATAGACACCCGCAACTTGCAGGGCCATTGCCAACATAGAGAGCTAAGATGAAATGTCTTACTCTCCACACCGCGGAACACAACAGAGCGAGCACTGGGGCTTAGCGGCAGGATTAGCAATTAAAATGGCGGTAGCAATCCGGACGGACCTCAATCAGCCAGTATTACTACAGCTTTATTTTGTATGTATTGAAGGAAACACTAGAGTTACACAGATAATTACGAGTTTATTTGTATTATATGGTTAGCAGAGAGACATGACACAATGTGAATGAAAGGTGACACAGACAGACAAAAATAGAATAGTAAAAACATATTCAAAAAACATACACAGTATCAAAAATGGCCAGGGTGTTATATTATAAAAATATACACAAAGGTTTAACACCCCCCCGTAATATAAACACCCTGTATATATATATACAGTATATGCAAATAGACATATCAAAGTTAACTATACACAAACTTAACACTAACACAAACATAAGAAAAAATAACATCCTGTATTTACACCTATGACTAAACTATACACACCTTAAATAATACACCTATTAAGAAAGCCTAACCTAACTTAAACCCAAAGAATTGGCACACTTGCAGTGTTTAAGTTTGACCAAAGGTTTAGTTAGAATGTCGGCGATCATATCATTCGTAGGAATGAATTTAAGTTGTAGGTCGTGGTGTGTTAGTGTGTCTCGTATGAAGTGGTGCTTGATGTCAATATGTTTAGTGCGTGCATGATAAGTATTATTGTGTGCAAGTTTAATTGAGCTTTGATTGTCAGTGTGTATGATTATGGGATGAGTGATGGCGAATACTTCCCATATGAGTGACTTGAGGTAAATGGCTTCTTTGCAGGCTTCTGCAAGGGCCATGTACTCTGCCTCAGTGGTAGAGAGCGCGACAGTACGCTGTTTGCGCGCTTCCCAGGAGACAGGTGCTCCACTCATGAGGAATGCGTAACCAGTAAAGGATCGCCGATCTAAAATGTTGCTCCCATAGTCTGCGTCTACGTATCCTACCGGATAGCTCTGGCTCTTACGAAAATGAAGTTTTTGGTCTTTAGTACCTTTGCGATACCTAAGGACTCTCTTAGCGGCCTTCCAGTGTACCCCCCCGTAATGTGCATTGAATTGGGATAAGTACGAGACCGTATGGGCAATATCGGGTCTTGTACCAATAGAGATGTACATTAAAGATCCGATAAGTTCCCGATAAGGCACTTCAATTTCGTCTTCCTTCTCAGGTAACGTAAGATTGAGTCCAGGCTCCATAGGTGTGGTGACGGATATAGCATCATTCATATGATATTTATCGATTAGTTTATCGATATAGTTCGATTGATCGAGAGTAAGTAGACCATTCGTTTAGATGACGCTCATACCTAGACAGTCCTTGAGAGGACCTAGGTCTTTTACGGTGAAAAACGATTTAAGTCCGTTTTTAAATTCGGTTTTTAACCGGTCGTTGTTACAAAGGACGAAAAAATCGTCGACGAATACCGCTACGACTAATAAGTCGTTTCCGTCTCGTTTGTAGTAGAGACAGTGTTCCGATGTGGCCTGTGTCAGCGATAAGGCGGACATTGCGTCACAAACTTTGTTATTCCACTGACGAGGCGCTTGCTTTAAGCCATAGAGAGACTTCTTCAGTAAACAAACTTTTTGTTTCGGATCGGTTGTGAAGCCTTCAGGTTGCTCCATGTAAATTTCTTCTTCCAAATCTCCATTTAAAAATGCCGTTTCCACATCTAGGTGGTCAATTTGGCAATTTAGATCGACTGCAAATGCCATCAAAATTCTCACTGAGGACAGTCTTGCTACAGGTGAGAAGGTTTCGCCATAGTCGACTCCTGCAACTTGGGTGAATCCTTTGGCTACTAGCCGCGCTTTGTATTTCACAACTTGTCCGCTTGTGTCCTTCTTCAGTTTAAAGACCCATTTGCATTTTGTGGTCTTGCGATCCTTGGGTCTGTCCACTAAGGTCCACGTTCCATGCTTCATTAATGAGTTATATTCAGCCTGCATGGCCTCGAACCATTTATCCTTTTGAGGATGTTCTGTAACCTCCTTGTACGTTTCAGGTTCAAGCTCTGAAGACATCTGTACTGTACAAACATACCGCGCTGGAGGATGCCAATCTCTTGACGGGTATCTCCGTTCCGGTGCTTGTTCTGGTTGTATGGCTTCAGGTTCAGGTTCTGGAACAGATTGAGGTTCAGCTTGTGGAGGTTCGGGTTCAAGCTGTACTGACACAGGTGTCTGGATGTCAGGCTGCGTATGAAGTTGTGGTGGTGGAACTGACTGTTCAAAGATCGGTATTTGGACTTGCTGTAGTTCAGGTGAGGATTCTTTTTCTGGCATCTCGATTTGAGGTGAATTTTGACTGGCCTCCACTGACGTCTTGTCTTCAATGAAGACAACATCTCTCGCAATTATGATAGCTCGAGGGTTCTGGGGATTTACTAAACGATAGCCTTTGCTCTCGGTCGCGTAGCCAACGAAGATGCACGTTTGCGTCTTAGCGTCAAGTTTCGTACGTTTTTCTTTGGGTACGAGAACGTGAGCTTGGCAGCCGAAGACTCTCAGATGAGACAGGTTGACCTTCGTACCGGTCCATACCTCTTCTGGGATTCTATTGTTCAACGACTGCGTTGGTGTACGATTCTTAAGGTAAATGGCTGTGTTAACAGCTTCTGCCCAATACGCCTTTGGAAGTTTTGAGTCCTGGAGCATAGATCTTGCTTTCTCGATTATCGTACGGTTCGCGCGTTCTGAAATTTCGTTCTGCTCAGGAGTATAGGAAATTGTAGTTTGGTGTATGATCCCATTCTCCTTCAAGAAGGTTATCAACTTGTGGTTGACGTACTCACGGCCGTTATCCGAACGTAAAACCTTAATCCTATGACCCGTTTGATTTTCTACTAAATGTTTAAACTCTACAAATTTATTAAAAACTTCATCTTTTGATTTTAAAAGATATCCAAAAGTTTTGTGACTAAAGTCATCTGTAAAAGTTAGTAAGTAAAGGGCTCCGCCCCACGAGTGCGTACTCATAGGACCGCATAAGTCCGAATGAATCAATTGCATTACGCTGCCCGACTTACTGGTAGAGTTCGGGAAAGGTCTCTTAGAAAGTTTGCCTTGCAAACACGGAACACAAGTTTCATTTAAACTACCTGCGTAGTCTATGCCAATGTTTCTATTTTTTAAAATGTTTAAACATTTGACATTAATATGGCCAAGGCGTCTGTGCCACAACATAGCAGACTCTTTGCTATTAATAAGCATGGCGGTACTATCCGAACTTACGTCAAGCTTGTACATGCCTTTATAGTGAGAGCCTGTGGCAATGACATTGCCTGTCACTTGACACCCTCCGCTAGGAAAGATGCTCGCGCCTTTCGATGTAAACAAAACATCGTAACCATTCTGATTTATTTTGCTAACCGATAATAAATTGGTAGCTAGGCCAGGGATGTATAAAACGTCGCTTATTTTACTTACACTAGGAGATATGTTCATATTTACAGTACCTTTACCATGACTTAGCAATTGTTCCTTATTCGCAACAGTAATGGGGATCGAATGGGATGAGATGTTCATGAACCACTCTCTCCTGTTACTCATATGGGAAGTCGCGCCAGAATCAATATACCAGTCTTGTTGACCTGTGGGAGAAACGTTAGAAAAACAAGATGAAAGTGTGTGTTCGGATGTATTGAATGATTTAACTGCCGAAACATTCTTGTTTTTGATAACTTTACACTGCGAAACTACGTGCCCTAACTTTTTACAATATTTACAAAACATTTTCTTAGATGGGTTAACATGTAGCGCGGTGTTGACAGGTCCTTGATGGATACTGGGTGTGGTGGGTTCAGCTCTAAGGTCTTCCTTGAGGAGAGCTGTCACCACATTCTCCGATGTCAGTTTCACATTTGCGTGCTCCAGTGTGACGACGAGTGGCTTGAACGACTCCGGTAGTCCCGCCAGCATAATAATAGCTAGGAACTCGTCTTCTACTGCAGCTCCGATGCCCTGTAGCTCTTGCTGTGTCGCTAGCAAATTGTTGACATACTCTTGCATATTACCATTGAATTTTTGTGCTAGTAATTTCTTAATGAGGCCTAGCCGTCTTGTCAAGCCGCTATCAGCATAGGCTTTCTTTAGGCACTGTAATTTTTAGCGTTTAACTTGGTAATGCTTATGGATCCTGTTGACGTTGGAGTTGACGTTGATGCCATTGGTGCAGACGACGTTGGTGTCGCCGATGAATCACTAAAACTCATAGCACTTTGAAATTTATTTCGCACTCATATATATTGCTCGTATTGCGTACTCTGGGCCCATAGCCTATTGAAGGAAACACTAGAGTTACACAGATAATTACGAGTTTATTTGTATTATATGGTTAGCAGAGAGACATGACACAAAGTGAATGAAAGGTGACACAGACAGACAAAAATAGAATAGTAAAAACATATTCAAAAAACATACACAGTATCAAAAATGGCCAGGGTGTTATATTATAAAAATATACACAAAGGTTTAACAGTATGACCTCGTATAATGTGTGTAATCCGTATAACGGATCTCAATCAGTCAGTTTTTTTTTTGTATGACCACGTATAATGTGAGTGATCCGCTTAATATCAATATGACCGAATCTTTTATTTCCGCGTGACCATAGTAAAGGGAACTCTATATTTTTACGTGCCTTTGGTTGTCACACGTCTCTGTCCGTATGGACAAGCCTTTACAATATCACGTACTTCGGATCTCGGTTTCTAAGACATAGCGTAATTGTAGATTAAAGGAATCGTGCGAGGTTTTGTGGACTTGTGGACATTTTAAGTGTAATTTATTCGACCTCACATTCAATCCTTGTGGGTACAAAGACGCCCACGTACTTTGCTTTGGAATTACCCACTACTGGGCAACTGCGTAGTACCTTTAAGCCGTTGCCGGATTACAAGTGTTGGAGCCTCTTAGCGGTAGCATGGAAGGGCTATAATCTGTATCAAATTTGTCGGAGGTGCTTTCGGTGCCTTAGGCCTACATGGCACCCATTCCTCCCCCCCCCCCCCCCCCCCCCCCACCTCCAGCAAAAAATCGCAGGACAGGGCTTCTTTGGGCATTTTCAGAAAACTGTGTACCTTTACTTTTCTGAATAACCTAACAAATATTGGATTATTTTCTGCTCAGAATCATGAGGACTATAATTAAATAACAAAAAAAAATGTCCCGCATTTTTTGTCAGTTTTGTGACGCGTGACATACATTTTGTATGAACCGTCACAAAACTGACACAAAGTTTCTATGGAAAAATTTAGAACTTTTTAGAAAAAATGGTAGGTACTCACTCATTTTTTTAAAAATGCCCCTTTTTTACCTATTGAATATATACCGACAGACCCTGAATATTCCAAACTATCTTAACATGTTACTACTATACTACGACGTGTCTGTAATCATGAATTAAAAAAGCTAACCAACTCAGAAAAGTACTATGATAACTATGATGCCACAGACAGATAGGTCAAACTTGTAACTCTTTATTTTTGCGTCGGGGATTAAAATATACAGAGGTGTACAATTTCTGTTTTCTCTTTGTTTGCTCACTCAAACGATACTTTTGTTTTGCGAAATAACGGGTTAACTTTTTTTTAGCGTGCTGACCCGAAAGCTAGGATCATTAGGCTTGTTTTTTTTTTATAAAAACGCAGAGCATCCGTTTGCCTGCTGTCGACAAAAAAGGATAATTTCCGCGGAAAACACATGACGTGCAATAAATTAGAAAAAAGCTTTCAAGTTTTTGTAAGTCCTTTTTGCAAATGCAGAACAAAATAACGAGTCAAAATGTATAAAAAGATTTCAAAGTGTAACTAAGTACTGTAAATGTCCCCGTGCTCGACACTGTCCCAATAGTTAGCACCTTCAATCTTTTCATAGTAATAAACGTGACAAAGCAACGTGTCAATTATTGACATTAACGTGTCAAACCATGGGACCGCGGGCTTACGCTAATTTTATTATGAGCAGGGATCGGACGGTGTAGGTGTAGCGTCATTGCTCGCAATAATGTGGACATGATTCTAAAATTTATTTCTTGAAATTAGATTGGAATTCCTGGAAATAACAATTTAACTACACAATGCATGCTTTCAAAATAATTAAACATTAATAAAATTTGCAGTTGATGTCGTTGTCGTAGATATTTTTTTAATGATAAAGTTTTCTGATTAAAATACATCATATAATAGCAATAATACGAAACCTAATAAACCCTCCACAATATAAAACCTCCGCTGATTTACCTATATTGACTTCTAATTTTACTAATATTTTATTACGGTAATTATTTTGAAAGCATAATGTGAATTGTTATCTCCAGGGATTCAATTCTAATTTCAGGAAATTAATGATTGATTGATTGATTTTCGAGTCATGTCCACATTATTGCGAGCAATAAAGTCACTTTAGTTACAAAACAAAATTTGATACACTAAAATAATGAACAATTTCACTTATAACATTTGCAACAAAGAATTATTTGAAATAAAAAATGTTCCTAAAATTGTTGTTTCGATTTAGTCTGTTACAACCAGTGTTTATTCTTTAAGAAGGCGCCTCGCAGTCTGCCGCAGCGGCCTTGCTGTGGCGCATTTAAGCATTCGGTCAAAGGTTTTACTATCCCGTGAATAAATATACCTTATTGTTATCCACCTATCTGTCTGTCTGTCGTTCTGTCAATTTATATACCAACTAGCCATCTCGATCTACATAAACACTTTCTCAGTTATTGGCCGAGTAGAGCGAGAGCGAAGTGTCTCCGTTTCGGCTTGGGCAAAAATTATTTCGTATGTCCAGACTGTCAGTGCGGCCGTCCGGTTGTTCTTCTCTACAGGTCTGTACTTTGCGAGTACTAAAACTGACTAACTAACTAAAACTGATGCGTGAATATAGCCACCAATTGCTCTAATAGCGTAATTGGATTAGCGCGTTACCACGGTTTGGTAAAGGTTTGGGTTCGAACCCTAATTAGAGAGCTTTTTTTTCTGGTTTTTCTGTATAATTTATGCATCAATTTGAAATTTGGATAAAATAATTTCGAACGGAATGACAGTAAAAATAAAAAAAACCTACCAAGTGCGAGTCGGCCTTACGCACGAGGGTTGCGTAGAAAGATTTTAACACGTTTCCCCAGTGTTTTAATAAGTCCAGTACTAGCAGAGCCCTGCTCCTAAGCAAAATGTACGCAGTGTGGGGTCAACTTATATTGGTCTGCGAAAACTACAGACAGACCAAAAAAATTAAGATTTTGAGACTTCTTGGAGTGGTTGTGCTATAAGAGCTACCTTCATACCAAATTTCAAGTTTCTAGGACATCTGGAAGTACCCTTTAGGTTTTTGGAAATCGGCAATTTGTATGGAAATGGCCTTTTTAATTACTGTATCTTTTGATTGCGTTGACTTAGAAGGTTAATTTTTCACAGCTTCAAGGGACCGCAGGCTTGAGTATTTGATATTAATTTCAGCATGCTACCTCCACTTGTTCCAGAGAAAAAGGGTCTTGACAGACAGACAGACAGGCAGACGGACGGACGGACAACAAACAAATTTAATAAGGGTTCCGTTTTTTCCTTTTGAGGTAGGGAACCATAAAAACTGTTAAAACTAAGCACAGAGTAACTAATTAAGTAAAAGACACGGTGTTTAATGAAAAAAGTTTTCAGTCGTCACAGTCTTTGAGATGTAGTTAGTTCATAAACTGCGCGCAAAGTTCTAAGACCTCTTTGCAGTTCAAATTGGACACATCTAAATTTGCTGCTTAATGTAAATGTAAAATTTCTTTCCGGATGAGTGTAACGTGTCAGCAAGAGTGAAAATCTTTTGAAACTTTGGAAGTTTGAGTTAAGAATATGATTATGGTAAGAGACTATTATGATAGCAAAAAAAGTGCGTTTCGCTAAAAACTTTTACTGTTTAAATTATAAAATGCTCCGTTAATCATCACTTGTCTTCACATAACTCAGCCCATTATATAAAAAATACAGGGTACCTTTAAATGGTACTTCAGTCTATTTTCGACTTTCTTGCAAAATGTTCGTCACGCCTACGGATTGCTTTTATAATGTCGTCAAAGTAGTACATTTTTATCGTTTTGTTTTTGCGTGATTTCATGTTAGGAAGTGTTCTTTTTACTAATTCTTAATTAAGTACAAGTTTTTAATTGACTTGCAATGTACATGCTAGTTTGTTTGTTAAGGTCAAATCTTGCAAATCAAATTGTGGCTTCCATGACATGCAACTAGGTACAGCCCGCGCAAAAAAGCTTGTATTCAAATTAAATTGTCTTAAGTACCTATTTCCTTTTTGTTCGAGTTAGCCTAGCACTTGGAAAACTTTTTTTTTATACGGCAAGGAAGGCCAACCAGCAAGTAGGTCACCTGATGGTAAGGGTTTGCAAATGCGTTGCCAACCTAGAGAGCTGAGATGAAATGCCTCTTGTGCCCGTAATTACACCGGCTGTCTTACTCACCACACCGGAACACAACAGTGCAAGCACTGCTTAGCGGTAGGATTAGCAAGTAAAATGGTGGTAGCGATCCGGACGGACCTCGCACAAGGTCCTACCACCATTTTAGTTTTTAAAACTTTATAACTTATTGTTGCAGAGCACGTAGCAATGAAGACCAGCTACCGTAACCTGGTGGTGATGACAGCGCTGGTGATGGTGATAGGCGCCGCTGCCAACCCTGCCAGGAGGCCTCAGGATATAGAGGCAAGGCGCAGGAGTGCTGTGGACCGGAATGTAATGAGGTGAGGTTACAGAGAGTGTTGTAGATTGTAGACGTGCAGGGGTGTTAATATCTAAGGAGATTCAAAGCTATAAGCTTGTGAAGGGGTGTTAATATCGTATCTAAGGAGATTCACAGCTATAAGCTTCGAAATGACATTACTTGTGATTTAGTATAGAAAAGTGACACTTGCTTTCGATTCTGCGAACGTGGGTGCGTTTGAGAATCTACACACAATAGCTTGCGCACAAGTTTTCATCAAGAATTGAGTAGGTAGTAACTTTATCGTATCGCATATCGTAAGAACATTTTGATTTTTCGCGTTTTAAAAGTTTGGAACGATGTAATTACCCATGTAATAAAGTCATAAAGAAGACAAATTTCATAAATATTTGTATCTGTAACTGGTAACATTTATAGTCTATTGAGTGCTCTACATTTTGACACTAAGTATAATCTCGTTTAAAAAAAAAAACACCAGGCATCATGTTATTTCCGTGTAGTCTTCATTTGCTATTTTCTCGATAGCGATACGTGGTCAAACCAAAGGAGTGTTATTCTCTACTACAGTGACAACACATAAGTTTCACTTCGCACACTCCATAGAAGCACCCCGTACCCTGCACACAGGTTTCCTCAGGATGTTTTACTCCACCGAAAAGCTCATGATAAATTACAGATTTTCGTACATAAGTTAGGTATGAATTATGAAAAACTCAGAGACGCTAGCTTTGGATCGCACTTACGACCCTCTGCTTGAAAGCCCTTAGCTCAAACCACTGGGTTACCTTGGCTTAAGTAGTACTAATAACAGTATAGTATTAGAGACTGTACCGTAGTTTAAGGTTGCATGTCAAGGCTTCTTTCTAAATTGAGCGGTTTACCAACTCCGCAGGTTCGGCAGATCTTACCCCGCAGAGCCCTCCGCCGCAGACCTTCGTGAGATCTTCCAACGTCCCACGCGTCGTGGCGTCAATATCCTCCGTCTCGGCCGATCTCAACCCCCCACCCTCAATGCTGACGACCTCATATCTATCCTGAGATCCTACGAAGAAGACTACGAAGAGCCGACAAAAAGAGGATCCAGCTTCATGCGGTTTGGACGCAGCCCACAATTCATGCGACTAGGCAGGGCTGAGAAGGCTACTTATGAGCAGAATAACCTAGCCTACCCTGAGAGGAAGAACAGGGCTCGAGACCAGTTCTTGAGGCTTGGACGGGACAGCGAGGAGCTCAATGATGCCGAGGAGGAGGAAGACGATAGCAGAAAGAAGAGGTCCACTGGTGCCGAGTGCCAAGAATGTAGGGCGTAATAGGTGTTGTAAATATGTGATCCCAGCTTGAGGTTTCCTAACTTAATCGCTGAATTTATTTGAGGATCTTTAGGATTTGTAAAGGTACAGTACTCTCTCCTCTAGATGTTAACCTGGTTTCTAGAGAGGTTAGGTTTAGGTAAATCTCAAGCCATCCTTCGCCTCGTGGTGACTGAAATCAGTCGATTACTGTCTCCACAAGGTTTTCCGGCTTAACGTTCGAATGATGCTAAGAAAGTGGTGCGTTGATGTTACAAGTTTTAAAAAACTCATGCGTATTTTAAACAATTAAATTGTATTTACGTGTAATGAAATTATTGAAAATTTAGGCCAATGTTTCTATAAATAGGTGATACTTAGTACGGTTATCGTTTGGCAGTTTTAGCATTTGGAAAATGACAAAACAAAGCATAATGCGCTTAAGAAATGTTTAATCTTCTGTCTTCGTATTTTCTTGTCTTCTTTATTTAATGACCTATAAGACTTATTCTATTGATCTAAATGCTTCATTTTTCAACCACTTCCCAACCATAAGAAATATACTGAATTGTGGTTACATATTTGGTTGTCAAGTAAAGCTGATTTTTAAACAATTACTTAATTGCGGAATGTTTTAAAACTAAAAGGAAATTTTATTGACGCCAAAGCATTTTGTACAAAGGGCCAATTTGCTTAATATGAGGGAAATCGTGAACTCGTTTAATCAAATTGTTCTTAGGTACAATTGTCACTTATAACGTTAAGCTTGCGCAATTTTTTATGACTTCACATACTGATTTACAGAGCCCGGAATTTCCCTGGCAAAAAAAAAGACTGTCGCAATCTAGCTAGTTTTAGAATTTTTTTTTCGATATCGATAATTGGGTAGGTAATAGTAAAAAAAAAAAAAAAATTGTAAAAAAATACGCGAGGTTTGTATAAAATTACATAGGAACGGGAAGGGTTATTTTATTACTTAATATGATAAAGTATAGCTAAGATTAAAATAAAATAACACATATAAAACCATCCCTTAAGTTACCACTTCTTTTGCATATTTTAAATTAACTTTCGCACTAGGGAATGATTATAAAATAATGCAAATATATCAGCATGATTTTTTTAATAGTAATACTCGATATCGATAAAAAATATTTCGAACACTAGCTAGATAGCCTTTCGTTTTGCCGCAAAAATTCTTACTCTGCTGATTTCTTTACTAACTTCGAAGTATGAATTAAATTTTCCTGGTTTTAAAACTTCGTTAAGTAATTATTTTTTTCCTAAATGACCATGTCACAGTCGAGTTTACTAAATAGCTATGCAGCTATTTACCGAAAACAAGGTGTTTACATGCAATACATGCATTTGAAAGTATTATGTCTGTCTGTGCAGGTAAGTGAACCCCGCTGTCCAAACTTTGGTTAATAAATAAGAATTCTGATACCGCATCTCGATTATAGACTGTGTTGTGTAAATTAAAAATTATTATTGTTTGAAAATATCTAAAACTAAAATAAGGCTGGGATACATTTTAGTTTTACATATTTTCCCAATAGATAAATCTTGAAACGGAAGTTGTTAAAATAGGAGAAATAAATATTATATTGATTGTTGTAAAACTAAATAAATGCAATTGAATTGTAATTGAATGGAGTTACAGTTTCTTTCATTTTTATTTGTAAATAAAACGGTATTGTATTTAATAAACAAACTCTGATTATTTGGTTATATCCGTGCTTTCCGTTATTTCAAAATTACCCAGAAAATATTAAATCAAAGCCAAAACCAATTTATTTTTAATTACATACATATTTACGAGAGCCACATTTTTTTAACACCACCTAACCTAATCAACTCAGAAAAGTTGAAAAACCGAAAACAATTTTTTTTAATTTCAAAGTCCGATATCTCAAAAACGGCTCATCTGATTTTAACGAAACATAGCTAAGCATCATCTCAATTAAACTAGCTTTTGATTACAAAACCCGCATTGAAACCAGTCCATCCGTGTGGGAACTGTGATGCCACATACAGATACACAGATACACCCATACACAGATGCACAGGTCAAACATACAGCACCCCACTTTTTGCATCGGGGGTCGATAAGGTGACATTGTTTTATTAAATAATAATAATATCATGGGACAATTTACACCAATTGACCTGGTCCCAAACTAGGCAAAGCCTGTACTATGGGTACTAGACAACGGACAAACATACTTATATAGACAAATACATATTTATATACATATTAAACATCCAAGACCCGAGAACAAACATTCGTATTCATCATACAAACATCTGCCCCGACCGGGAATCGAACCCGGGACCTCAAGCTTCATAGTCAGGGTCTCTAACCACTAGGCTATCCGGTCGTCTATTTGGGTCAAACAACTTATTATTGCCACTCGTAGCCATTGAGATGTCCCCTAGGTAACTCGTCTAAAATAAGATTTTATATGGCACCGCTCCGTCAAACATTAGGATTTTTAACAGTCATAATTATGCCAATTCCTTCATGCTTCATCTCCTAAGCACGCAAATCCTAACTTTTGGGGGAATAGTGCCTTAGAAAATCTTGTTTTAGACGAGCTACCCAGGGGACAACTCCATGGCAACAAGTGGCAATGAAAAGTTGATTGATCCATTTAAGAACATAAAGGGACCAACTTGACGTTGAGAAGAAGCGACGTAATACGACCACGGTGTAACCTCAGCATTAATGTAACCTTGAACAATCTATGCAAAATCCACTCTGCATCAAACATCTGAAGATAAATCACAAAAGAGTCCTATAAACGCTGTTAAGCATCTCATGACACCATTAAAGCTTCTACACGACTAATGCTCAGTTACGAGTGGTTTAATTGGCCATTCTGCTAGCGTCGAGTTACTTGAGCTGCAGTAACACTTTATTACAGATTTCATAAGTCGTTAACGGATAGAATTAGAATTTGATGAGTTCAAAACGCCAGGTTATGCTCAGAAACAAAATAAAAAAAAACTACACCCTGCACAGCATAACCTAGCCAACTTAGAAAAGTTGAAAAACCCTCGACATTGTCATATTAAGACCATTTTAAAAGCTTTTTGAGTTATGTTGATTTGAAAGTTTGGAACGATGTAATTATCCATATAATAATTTTCGTAGGTAAGTACATATATTTTTATAAGTGATAAAAAAAAACAAATTACATAAATATTTGTATCTCTAACTAAGTGGTAACTTGTAGTCTATTGAGAGCTCTACATTTTGAGATTAAAATCTCGTTTAAAAAAAGTGACAAGACGTCTTTTGAGGTACCTAATGCAAGTAGTAAGTATGCTGAAAATGGCATCGCAATTCACAGTTCTACTTCAGAAGTAAGTAATGGATAAATTAAACCAATGAGAGTAGCCACCTTAAAATGACTCAGACTTTTAAACCAATGACCACAAAAGAACGTTTCTACAGTAAACGCCTGATTTTACTATACTGTACTATTCAAAAATAATGGCGGCCAAAAGAACGCCAGATTTTCCTTGTCAAGCAAAGTGATGTTGATGTCACTATGACGTTTCAGTGAAAAGGTTCTACAGTGGGTAAGGAATCAATTAGTCAATGTTTCATACTTATGTAGGACAGTAGTGTGCTCTTATCTTAGCATATGTATTATCACATCATAAATCATAAGTTTACACAACATAAAACCAGTAGGTACTTACCTACATGACAATAAATCTAAATAAAAACTATGATCCTATTGAAAAAAGTATAACTAGTAAACAAAATTAAAATAAATTTAGAAAACAGCTCCCCGCGGCATGGTCCCGAAGATGCTGGCAGCATTTCCTCGCTGAGATCTTTAGTTATACGGAATAGAATAGAGCTGTCGGTAGGCCTCCAACAAGATGGAGCGACGACCTGGTAAAGATCGCGGGACCGCGGTGGATGCGGCAAACACAAGACCGGTCTGAGTGGAGAGCCGCGGGGGAGGCTTATGTCCAGCAGTGGACGTCAATCGGCTGACATGATGATGATGATGATGACGGAATAGAATAGAGTATGAAAACAGCACGGCGATAGAATGTCTAGTATTCTCTATGTCAATGCCGCTAAAAGTCTATAAAATTAGTCTTCTCAAGGTCTTTACCTAGGTACCTAATTCTTAACTTCGAGATTAAAGTTAAGAATTACTAATTTCCTCATTAACTTGCGCAAGCATGAATGACACCTGCAATCTGTCTGTTTGTGATGCTTTCACGGCTAATCAACAGAACAGATCAACAATAGGATATAACATGCAACCTTGTAAAGCCAAATTCCAAAAGTACGTAACAAAACTACCTTGATATTTATAAATATCTATAAATAAGTACAATACATCACAAGATCTCTTTATTGAACACACCATAATAAACAAAAACTAATGAAACTAAAACTTATAACCAACTTAGAAAAGTTGAAAAACCCCAGACATTGTCAAAGTTCAATATTTCAAAAACGGGTCAACCGATTTTAATGACACTAAGCTAATAACCATCTCGATTAAACGAGCTTTCGAATAAAAAAAACCGCATCGAAATCGGTAAATCCGTTTGAGAGCTATGAAGCCACAGATATATACATAGATACACAGACCTCTTTTTCGACGGGGATCAAAAACAGAAAAATAGACAAAGAAAATTATAAGGAAGCAATGGGCGGCCATATTGTTACAGAACGTCGTCTACTACCAGGCAACCATAACGGAATGAAGGTTAGAACAAATTAAAGCAGGTGCTGTTTAGAATTTTTTAGGTTATTTTATTTAAAGGTAACTTACGAAAATACCAGAACATACGCATAAAATACATATAATGACAGTACCTAACCCGATGTCACTTTTAACATGAAACTACCGTGAGACTCAATCATAGTGTAATAAACGGATCACTCACTATGTCAGTCGATTACCACACAGTAACACATCACACATGTCACATGGCAGACTATAGGTACTTGAGATACGTGAGTGATCCGATTATTTTATTATGAGTATACCATAAACACTAGAGCTAGAAACATGAAATTTAATATCACATACCTTGAGTATCAGAGGTGCACTAAGACGGGATCTTTCGAAATTGTCACGGGATAGATATAACTTCTTTATTAAGCTAGTCCAGTATATTATATAGAGTAATTAATACCACGCATTAGCCATAACATACTGCAAGCCACGCCCTACAGCAACGTTGTCATGATTTATCTGCTATCTCAATACTCGTTAGTGGAGCTTGTATCAATTTATGTAAGTTATAGTGACTTTGTGTGTCCCACACTTTTTACTTACGTACGTTTACTTTCAGTTAAGTAAGTATAAACGAATGTGAATATATTTAGCGATGGCCAATAACATTATTAAAAAAAAAGACTAATCACAAATTCTTTATTAATCCTTCAATTTACAATTTACAAATACGACTCAATCTAAACACAGTTATCACTAAAACGAATTAATCAAAATAGCAATCTAAGAAAAGGGAAATTAGATGTAAAGACAGAATAACAGACAGATAGAATAACAGACAAGCAGAGTTACGATACGTCAGTATAGTAGAGTAGGAGTTCTTCACTCAACGATGGCGCGTTCAGAAAAAGAGACCAATCCCGGGGCGCACCGTCTTTTATAGACTCGGGGCGGGCGGAGGTGCGCCTGCGCTCGGAACCGGCAGTTATATCCTTATAATATAGTTTTCATGTAGCTATCATGAGATTAGGTAAATATATTCAGAGGCAAAATGAATCGCCCACCGTTTTTTCCTTGATTAATGTAAAAACTCTAATTTAAATAAAGACTACTTTTACACTATATATAGTAAAAATAGGGTGGGCGATTCATTGTGCCGCTGAGTATAGAATAATAATTTCAAAATCAAAAACAGGTAAGTAGTTTATTTGTTAAAGATAGGTATAGGTAGGGATATATAGGTACTTGAAGCTAAATAGTTATAATGATAACCACAAAGCAAATATAATGCGTGTTTTTGTAGTGATAACTCAGATAATGATGTTAGGTATTAGAGAAACGACAATACTCGTACGTAATATTTTTAATAACCTAACTTTGAAAAGTTGAAAAGCCCAAGATATTCTCATTTCAAAGTTCAATATTTCAAAAACGGGTGAACCGATTTTAATAAAACTTATAAGTTTAGCTATAGCTACGAACCAACTAGATTAAACTAGCTTTCGGTTAAAAAAACCGCGTCGAAATAGGTCCACACGTTTGGGAGCTATGATGCCAAACAGAACCACAGATAGGTACACAAGGTCAAACATATAACACCCCTCTTTTTCGTCGGGAGTTAAAAAGGTAAGATCGCGGGAACTATGAGGAGTTCGCAAAGTTTTTTTTTATATACGACGAGGAAAGCAAACGAGCAAGTGGGTCACCTGATGGTAAGTGATCACCACTTCCCACAGAAACCCGCAACCCCGGAGGCTTCGCAGATGCGTTGCCAACCTAGAAAGCTAAGATGAAATGCTTCTTGTGCCCGTAATTACACCGGCTGTCTTACTCTCCACACCGGAACACAACAGTGCAAGCACTGCTGCTTAGCGGCAGGATTAGCGAGTAAGATGGTGGTAGCGATCCGGACGGACCTCGGACAAGGTCCTACCACCCGCACCAAAGTCAACGAATTATTTCTATACATTACAGGTAAGCAGTTCTTCGTGATTTGGTTACCTACTTACATAATGCTTGTCAGTGGCAATTTGTAAAAATCTATACATATAGGTACCTACTAATACGTGAAGCGAAAACTCGGTGTCCCTTTTTAATCGACTTCAAAAAAGGAGCAGGTGCTCAATTCGTCGGAATTTTTTTTTGAAGAATAGTTCACACGGAAGAGTATTAACAATAGGTAGATAGTTAAAGTTTATATAGAGGAAAAAGTGCATAAAGCTAATATTTATATTTAATAAGAAACTGTGAATTACGGTCGAATTGCGACCACCAGGCGACAACTAGTTAAAATTAACACATGGAAAACCAGAAAAGATAATTAACATAGCCAGGGAATCGAACCCGGTACTTCGCAACCAGCCATGTCGGAATTTTCCTGTACCTTCGTGAGTCAGTTACATTTAAACAAATCCCTACTCCAGTGGAAACACAAAGCGATCAAAAACTCATTTTTAATTCCTACCTTTTTCTTAGAATTTCAGAACACTGAAAAGCTTTCAGAAATTCGGATTATCATTTCATGAATTGCTGTCATCAGAATCAAGGCCCGCGACAAAAATGGAATAGAAATGTCTCTATTGAGACGCGAAAAGTCAGATTTTAGTGTTATGACAATGTGTAAGTAGGGGCAAAACGGTTTGTTTTAGGCGTTCTGGAATATTGAACAAGACCATAGGTTTTGATAGATTTGTAAATGGGCCATACGTACTTGAAAGTTAATTTTATTTGGGCAGTTAAGTACGAGGGCTGTTTGTTAAGTACCCGTTTTCTAAATATATTAATATCACTGGCCGCAAATAAGTATACCACCTTTTTAAGCCATTTTTCAGAGGCGGGAAAATTAAAAAAAAATGGTATTATTTTGTTTTTTTTCTCATTTGACAACGATTCTATAATTAGATTCTTATTTTTGGAAGGAAAATGCAAGCGGTTTACCATGAATGTGCTCCTTCTATGACAACCCTCAAATATTGGTATAACGAGTTTAAGCGGGGGAGAACAACCGTCTTTGATGAGGATCGCCCAGGCCGGCCAGTTGAGGTGACTACAGACGATATGGTTAAGAAAATTGAAAATATCGTTTTAGCCGACCGCCGAATTAAACTTCGAGAAATCGTTGATGCTGTAAACGTTTCAATCGAGAGGGTACAACACATATTAGAAGAAAAATTGGGTATGAAGAAAGTATCGGCGAGGTGGGTGCCGCGTTTACTCACGGAGGAGCAAAAACGGAACCGACTGACTACTTCGGAGCAGTGTTTGGCCGTGTTCAAACGTAACCCGAAGGAGTTTCTGCGTCGTTTCGTGACCGTGGACGAAACGTGGGTCCACCACTACACCCCGGAAATGAAAGAGCAGTCGAAGCAGTGGATTTTACCGGGTGAACCTGCTCCAAAGAAAGCAAAAACCGTCCCATCGGCTGGAAAGGTCATGGCGACTGTTTTTTGGGATTTGACAATTTAGAAAAGGGAAAAACAATAACAGGGCAGTACTATGCCAATTTATTGGATGAATTTGACGCCGTGTTGAAGGACAAACGACCCCATTTAAAAAAGAAAAAAGTACTGTTTCATCACGACAACGCCCCGGCTCATTCGTCCAGAGTTGTGACGGCTAAATTAGCACAGTTACGCTACGAACCCCCCGTATTCTTCAGATTTGGCCCCATGCGATTTCTTTTTGCTTCCCAACCTTAAAAAATGGCTCGGTGGCAAGCGATTTGGATCAAATGACGAAGTCATTGCCGCCACAGAGGCCTATTTTAATGACTTTCCAAAATCATACTTTTTGGATGGTTTATTGAAGCTTGAGTATAGGTGGAACAAATGTATAGAGTTAAAAGGTGACTACGTAGAAAAATAAATGCATATATACAAAAAAAAAAAAAAATTATTCCATAAACGGGTACTTATCAAACAGCCCTCGTATGTCAAAAGAATACCTAAGGCCGATTTGGCGTAAACCATGGTTATACCTAACCCTGATTATACCTAACCCTGGTTTGCTCTAAATCGGCATTAGCCATTAATATAAACGTCAGGATGCCCTTTGTAACATTTTGAAATACGGGTAGGAACGGTGTTGAGCCCGCCGGCGCGCTGTCGTCGGTGCCCGTGCGCCGTGCGGTGCTCGAGTCAACTTATTACATTTTGAAGTCGATTTAATCGAATAAGTCGAATATTATGAATACGAAAGTTTAATATTTCTACCCTTAATTAAAGACTCTTACTTAAATTACTTCGGTGGAACATTTTATTACTTACCTCAAAATTAAAGCATGTTGCAAATAAATCCTCCACGGAAATATCTCAAAGTTAAGTCTGCTCGGCACTTATCGTTTCTGAAGCGGAATGAGAAGGCATAATTGAGATTACGATTGAGCTGTAGATTTTGCGTATGTACATTTAACTGTTAGCACATTTTGCGTGTAGTGTACATTTTGCGTATTGTATATTATCAGCCGAAGCGGTAAAAGTACACTTTTTTTTTATTTATGTCTAAGTATTCGTAAACTAAAGCAGACAATTAGTGTTTAACTTACGTACGTTAATTATTTTGAGTTATCCAGTAACTTCATTAAATAATAATAATTGCAATTTACACCGGTCACTTTTGTGCAAATGGAAATCTGTTCAACATTCAAAACAAAATAAAAAAGACCAAGTCGCGTCAGCGTCACAGTCATAAAACTGAAATACTTAATTAAGGTCTAAATAGAATTTAATTCTATGCAAGTATCATGAAATACAGAGTTTGATGAATCGACTTTTATAACTTAGCTTTGTCTTAAGAACTGTAAAGAGTGAGCAATAAAACAAACAATTCCTATATCTCTAGAGTCATAAAAGTTCATAAATAAAATTCGGAACTCTGTAAGTACTCGTAGTTTGAGAAGCATGTTACAAGAAGACTTTGCCGCAAATTTACCATAAAATGTAATTTATTATACTTAAGCCAAACTTTGCATCTGTGACATTATTGAAGGAAAATTGATTATTTATCACGCATAACGAGGGTGACACTTTTACAAGTCTATACATACTGACGGTACTCCGACTCAACCTCGTATATAAACTTTGACGAAATTGGAATAACCACCTTAGGTTCGCGGTCTAGAGTGGTTATTCCAATTTCGTTCAGGTTTATATACGAGGTTGAGACAGAGTACCGTCGATATAACTTGCAATGTTAGGCGTAATTTTATTTAATTACTTCCAATTGACAACATTTCATATTTTTCACACCTGGAAATTAATATAGGTATCGAAAGGGCTTTACTCCTGAACACACCACTACATATATTTATAAAAAAACAATATTACTTATTTTTTTAAATACAAGAGAATACAATAAAATTGCCAATTCTAATAAAACTACGCAAGAATGGGTGTAATACTTTTGCCTTTTTCACGAAAAAAAAATAAGCAACAATCTTAAGTAGGTTTGACAATGTCAGATAAATTTAACATTTTGGTTTCGTTTTTGATCGTGACAAGACAAAGACAATTGATCCATCCTAGCGTAGTTTCGGAGTTACGTCCTTTTGGAATAATTTGGAATTGATTACAAATCCTAATGAAAATTTAAAACTGTAGGTTTGCTCCTCTTTCAAAGTAGAATACAGACAATTAATCAAATTATAGTCTCAAAAATACGAAATGTTGTCAATTGTAAAATTGACTTGTAATTTGGCATTTAAGATGCGGAGTCCCTTGAATCGACGATAAACGTTTCATAGTTATGAATTTCACTTCATCGCATTTTTATTTCATCGGAAGCTGTTTTCTGCTAAAATCAGGATAATTTTATTGTTTGTTGTATAGGTTAGGTTAGGTTGGTTTTTAAATGAAAAGTTTAGAAAATAAGTATGAAACGTGTGTCGGCAATTTAATAATACACCGGTTAGATGATAATAGAAGTACAGTCAGAAAAAAAGCTTGAATTAAACATTATTCCTTAATAAAAAAACTTATGTCTCGACTCAGCCTGTCATGCTGTTTTTGGATGAAACTGCGGCGGTAAAGTCAACTTTCCTTCCGAGCGCATTAGAAAATGTATCGGTCATTAGTGAATGGTAACGAGCTCGTTCACTGAATGGTAATGAATGAGTGAATGACTCGTTTGCGTTATTACTCGTCGATTGTTTGCTGATGCGGACAAATGAGCGGATATTGGGGGAGAGAGGGGGAGAGAGGGGGAGAGGAGGGGAGAGGGAGGGAGGGTTTGAAAGTTAGCGATTGTTAGCATTGCAATTTTTGAATAAGGAAGGTGAGCAAGTCATAGACAGGACATGTGATACTAGAGGAGAGTTTCAAAGAGGACGACAAATCAAAAGCCCTGTGGATGCCTCTCGAGTCAGTAAATTGTCACGTTGTTTTACACTTTGGAACTAAATATTAGTGCAATATCTGCTTAGTGGCACGATTAACGAAGAAACGTAAAACGGCAAACGTAGTGTAGGACGCCCTCCGGCCAGGTGGGATGACGATCTGCGAAAGACTGCAGGCTGATGCTGGATGCGGCAAGCTGAAGACACATTGCCATACACTCATTAGGGGAATAGGGGAGGCCTAGTTATGTCCAGCAGTGGACTAGAATAGGCTGATGATAATGATGATGACGATTAGCGAGTGAGATGATAGCACTGATCAATAAATCAAAACAATAATAAACTTTGAATACCCATGAAACATTAATGCACAGAAAACATGACTAAGCTAAAACTAATTTAACTAAAGCTTAAAACTTATTTACCTATTATGTTTATCTTGAAAGTGACAATGAAAAACAAGCAAAGGAAACATTACTCATTCCTTCGAAGAATCTTATGCCTATACGAGTAGGTATACCTACTTACTAGTTTATTTAAGGTATTATGGTCAAACAAGATCTTCATATATTGCTGAAGTAATTTAGCCGACATCCAGGGAAGTCGACCATTAATCTTAACCCACAATGAGTAATTTATCATCACCGATGATTCATTAGTTAGTGAAGTCAGTTAAGGCATCAATTCACAAATAGAGAGATGGAGTTTTAAGGGTTCCGTACCTCAAAAGGAAAAAACGGAACCCTTGGGAACCTGTCTGTCCGTCTGTAACAGAGCTGCTTTACTTCGAAACTACTGGACCGATTGATATGAAAATTGGTTCACATTTGTAAGTCGGCGACCCAAAGGCGTATAACGTAAATTAATGAATTTTAAACACGGGGGCCACTTTTGGGAGATAATTTGGAAAATGAAAAAAAAAAGAGTTTTGGAAACTAAGTACATCGTGTGACATGTGAATGAAAGGGATAATTTTGAGCATCTCAAATAAATATTTGTTTACAATTTTGAGTTAAATGTTTTTGAAATTGAACCATTGTCACTAACAATCTATGAATTTATAACAATCTGATAATAAATTATTTTTGTTTTATTTATTTATTTATTATTTAACAAATTTGGCGAAAATTCACCAATCCCATAACTCCGAAACTAAAGGCCCCCAATTTTTGAAAATAACACGATAATAGCACTTTGCCTACAGATTACAGGAAACCTATAAGAAACTATGCTATTAAAAGTAACTTAATAAATTGGAATTTAAATAATTAATGTACGGAATGTACCCTACCTCTCCAAGCGAGTCGAATTCGCACTCGCAGTCCGGTTTTGCCACATAATTGTGCATCTTTATGTCCAAAATAGGTACAAAAGAGACATAAAATATAAATACAGACTTAATTTTACTAGTCATCCACAAATATTATCTTACTAGTACCATAAACGCGAAAGTTTATAAGGATAGACGGATGTTTGTTACTTTTTACGAAAAAACTCCCGGATGGATTTTGATAGGCTACCAATAACATTATCCCGGAAAATGGCGATAACCGAATCTACGCAGGTGAAATTGCGGGCAACATATAGGTACAATTAAATTAAATAGGGCATTGCATTATGTCATGTGATTTTTGCAAGGCTGTCGGGATGGGAACGATTTTATGTGACTATGAGGAGTAAGAAACTAAAGTATTGATTTGATTTTTATCAACCGAATCAAAAAGATCCAATAATTATTTTTCTTTCCATCATCATCAGCCCACAGCTGTCCACTGCTGAACATAGGCCTCTTCCATGGCGCGCCACAACACTCTGTCTTCTTCCCCTCGCATCCGACCCAATACAACCCATAGCAACCCTTCTTAAGGTCGCAGCAGTACTCGTAACCCTGATTTCAATTCAGGCCTTCGGGCCATGCTGGGGTTATCAATAGACGTGATTTTTATTCACACAGGAAATGTTTCACTACGCCTACATATTTCATTATCATAACATTTGTAGATCGATGTCTTGTTGAGTTGGATTTCGGATTTATGTTTTCCGTTTTTAGGGATCTGTACCTGAAACGGAACAAACAGGACCCCTAAAGGATCACTTTGTTTTTCCTTTTGTTTGTTTGTTTGTTAAGACCCCTTTTCTCTGGAACACGTGGAGAGACTTCAATTTATTTTTTTATAAGTCCACGCGAATCAAATGATGCAAACCTTTGAAAATGTATCTTTACACAAAAACCATGGGTATAAGTAAATAAATAAATAAATATCATGGGGCAAATTGACACCAATTGTCCTAGTTCCAAACTAGGCAAAGCCTGTACTATGGTACTAGACAACGGATAAACATACTTATATAGATAAATACATACTTATTAAACATCCAATACTCGAGAACCAACATTCGTATTCATTATACAAACATCTGCCCCGACCGGGATTCGAACCCGGGACCTCAAGCTTCATAGTCAGGGTCTCTAACCACTAGGCTATTCGGTCGTCTCGGGTACTCGGTATCAAAATTTACACAGGGTACTTCCCGTTTAGGTATATAGAATTATAGCCCCACAACACAAGTATAACTAGATAGGTATGAAAAAATCTGAAAATTACTAATTATCATTTCTAATCATACAACAGACAGACGGGAGGCGCCTTTGGCTTATCTATGCGCTACAATGTTTCTGCCACTTTTTGAGGGGGACGAGGACCACCAAATACCAAATGTACTTTTGCACTTTTAGCTCATGGAAAAAATCACAAATGATCCTTTTAATAAATTGCGTGCCATATTTGCGTACCAGCAAAGCGTGTGCTCCAAGAGGAAGGACTATGGATTAGTCCGAAACAGGTCAGGCTATACTCGACTGACATACGTGAGTAATCCGTTCATTTCACTACAAATTTAAACAGTTACAAAAGCGCTTGGTCAATGCAACTTGTGACCAAAGGGCTGGCAGTTTTCTCTCTCAATGAATCAGCATCGCTATTCAGCTAGGCAACGCTGCCCGCCTTTTGGGCACCATGCCACGGGGGCCTTATTTAGATTTAATTTAGTTTTGAGTTTTAGTTTAATTAGTTTTAGTTTAATCAGTTTTAGCTTGGACTTAATGTTATTGTATGCATGTATGTATGTATGTTTGGGCTTAATGTTATGCGATATGCTTTTATTATGTAACTGTTGAAATATAACTTTAAAATGTCGTACGGAACTTTCGGTGGCGATGCGGCCTCTTCTGCACCTTCCATCAAGTGAGAACAAATAAAGAGGTTTATATTTGTATTTGAGATAGGGGTCAATCACTGGTCTGTTTATAGTAAACAAAAAAGTATGACTCGCACTTGATCGGTTTTAGTCATGAATAATAAAAAGCTCTTTTATTACGACATACTCGTAACTGACGCAAAATCCTTGCATGAAACAAATGCTACTTTGATTGAATAACCATGTAAACGGATTGTATGAACATTGCTGTTGTATGCGTGTTAGTAAAACGGCTTCGTATCCGGAGTGCATTTAATCTTATTAGAACAAGCTGTGACACTCAAAGGTGCACAACTTCCGTGCACGCGTCTTACCATCAATCGTCATGCAAGCCTTACTTTATTGAATTGATCACAAAAGTTGAAAAACCCCCGACATTATCATTTCAAAGTTCAATATTTCTAAAAAAAAGTAAAAACCGCCTTAAAAAAAAACCGTAAAATAATCCCCTAAAATAATGATAAATAAATAAAATAATATAAAATGCGTTTATTTCGGACAACAGAAACTAAAGCCTAAAGTTTTATGGCGTAGCACTAAGCAGCAGAAATATGAAGTCGGTGCGGTGCGAGCGGAATATTCTTTGAATGAAGCAGAAAATAATGATTTCAGAGGATTATTTTACGTTTTTTTCTAAGGTTTTTTTTTTAAGGCGGTTTTACTTTTTTGTTAAAAGATTTTTATTTCACAATTTTACGTTGATTTAACATTTTCAGAATTATCCTCCAACTCCTAACCGTTAAGGAGTTGTACCTTCCATCATCAGCTCATCAACATAAGATGATGACAACCGGACGCAAATACTTGAATAGCCTTAGAAAATATATGAAACACATGATACGTGCCTATATAATTTGAGGGTTGCCCTCGATTTCCCTAAGATCCCATTATCAGATCATGACTTGGTGACAGTGGGACCACCTCAGGAGTATACTCTTTCGAATAATGATTTAACATTTTCAGAATTATCATCCAACTCCTAACCGCTAAGGAGTTGTACCTTCCATCATCAGCTCATGATCATGAGATGGTGACTACCAGACGCAAATACTTGAATAACCTTAGAAAATATATAAAACACATAGTACGTGCCTGTAAAATTTGAGGGTTGCCCTCGATTTCCCTGGGATCCCATCATCAGATCATGACTTGGTGGCAATGGCACCACCTCAGGAGTATACCCTTTCAAATAAAAAAAAAATTGAAATTCGGTCTACAATTGACGGAGTAATCGATGTACATACATAAAAAAAAATGCATACAGTGGAACGTAGAACCTGGTTTTTTGAAGTCGGTTAAAAAACGGGTAAACCGCATCTGAATACGTCAATCGGCTTGGGAGCTATGATGCCACAGGCAGATACACAGATACTCAGATACACAAGGTCAAACTTATAACACCCCTCTTTCCCCTGCCCTCTTATATCCCCGGCCGCGGCAGACGTTTGTATGATGAATACGAATGTTTGCTATCGGATCTTGGATGTTTAATATGTACATAAGTATGTATTTATCTACATAAGTATGTTTATCCGTTGTCTAGTACCCATAGTACAGGCTTTGCCTAGTTTGGAACTAGGTCAATTGGTGTCAATTGTCCCACGATATTTACCTATTTATTTATTAATTATCTGATTTTTTGACTCGAAATGCATTTAATCTATAAAATAATATTTAGATTATAAGCTGATTATAAGCCTTACATTTATTAAACTCACAACAAGCAGAATACACTGTACAAAAATTGTAATACTTGTAACATCCGCTTGACTGTATTTCTGGCAAATAAACTATTTGATATTTGACCGTGACTAACAGACAACGCACAGCCTAAACCACCAGAGCTGGAGACTTAAATAGCAGCTTGTCACTATGGCTCCTTATCGCAATAACACCCTTGTCACTGATGTATGGCGTTTTGTATCCGGCTGTAGTGAGACAAAGTACAAAAGCGACAAGATATCTTCGACGCAGACTCTACCTCGAGTCATGATCTTAAAATGGTAATTTTCTATTTGCATTTTTTTCTATTTTTATTTTACGGTTTTCCCAAATAAAACATATAAAAAGACACAATATTTTTGATTTCTCGGTACAGGTGAGCTGATTAGTTTCGATGGTGTGTGACTGAAATCTCGTTGCGAGGCACTATTTCACTACCTACATACTGTAGTAATAAACCACTTTGGTGCCATTACACAATTGTACACGTGACACGGAATGTCAAACATCCTAGTTCGATTCCCGGGGTAAGTCATATTTTACAGATACTTTTTCACTTATACGTATTTTTCTCCACTTTTCATAGATTAAAAAAGTAAAGTAAAGTAAAACGCAACAGTTTGAGAACCAGCGCATGCGCTCAGAATGTCAATGTTGCAGGAAGCAGCCACGGTTAAGGGTGATCCGGCCTTCTCTTACATTGGATTACTGCGAATAGAACTGTAATGTCCGCCGCCACATGGCTTGTGGACAAATAGGAACGGAAATGTCCACTAATGCCGGGTACAGACTGATGGCACTGGTTCTTGATGGCTAAGGTATAACTAATTCCCATGCTGACGTATACTTACATTTTGAGAATGTTCCAAATCAATAGGTAATCAGAAATGATGATATCCGCTGTAGAACTAAAGTTACCGACATAGCCCGAAGAATTGAGAAACTTTAGTGGCACTGGGCGGGGCACATTGCTCGCAGAACTGATGGCCGATGGGGTCAGAAGGTTCTCGAATGGCGTCCGTGGACCGGGAGACGAGCTGTGGGTAGGCCTCCAACAAGATGGAGCGACGACCTAGTAAAGATTGCGGGACCGCGGTGGATGCGGAAAGCACAAGACCGGTCTGAGTGGAGAGCCTTGGGGGAGGCCTATGCCCAGCAGTGGACGTCTTTCGGCTGACATGATGAACCCGCGTGTCAAATCACGATCCGCTTCTCTCCGGTCCGGCCAACTCCGCGTCAGTAAAAAAAAATTAAAAAGGTAAGTAAAGGTATTAAGCTATGACCTAAAAATAATTACTTTGCTCACGCGCGACCATAAAAAAAAGCAAAGCAATTGTTTTTAGTTTATAAACGTGGACCTCCGCAGCTCCGCAAAGTAACGCCTGATTCAATAAATTAAGGTATTAACTTAATGTTTGTTAGTAAATTAAAGTTTTAAATTACTTGAAATAAAAGTGAAAAGGTTAATAAAATAAAATAAATTATTATTAGTACGACGACCGGATAGCCTAGTGGTTAACGACCCTGACTATGAAGCTTGAGGTCCCGGGTTCGATCCCCAGTCGGGGCAGATGTTTGTATGATGAATACGAATGTTTGTTCTCGGGTCTTGGATGTCTAATATGTATATAAGTATGTATTTATCAATATAAGTATGTTTATCCGTTGTCTAGTACCCATAGTACAGGCTTTGCCTAATTTGGGACTAGGTCAAATGGTGTCAATTGTCTAATGATATTTTTTCTTTTTATAAAACAACCATTTATTGTCGATGTTATAGACGTAAAAACTTCATTTTAGAACGTTTAGACATTGGCCGTGAATAAGGTAAACGCCAGTATAACAGACACCTTAATTGTAATAATTGGATGACAATCGCTTCTCACTTTTATTAGGTATCATAAATTGGATGAAAGCACGAACTATTCTGGCAGTTTAGGCACTGGGACAATTACCTTGTATTTATGTAGAATGCCTGTCATGGTTGCAAGAATTAGAAAAATATTGAGGCGACTTACGGGTACAGAATACAGTTACAAAGCGATTTAAATTACCTAGGGGACCCGATTTTAATTTGCATTCAAAGTCAGGTTCACGGAAGCCTTGTTTCTAAATGGAAGTGAATACAAATTCCCTAGTGATCAGATATTTTTCTACGAAATCTTTGTTTTTATGACGCAATTCCATAGTATCCCCGTTCCGATCGCTCAGCTCCTATGGAGGGGCACCCTTAAATTCATGCGCATTTTATGGTTTGTCTAGTAGATGTAGAGTGGAGTAAATTAATTCCTGACCCACCATAGAACATTTTCACATTAAACGTCATAACGATTTTCCTTGTCAAGCCATCCGATGCCACTATGACGTTTACTGTGAAAAGGTTCCATGGTGGGTCATGAATTCATTTCCTCAACCGTTACAGTCAAACCGTTCAATTGCTGACCCACCGTAGAAAGTTCTCACAGTAAGTGTCAATAATTTTCCTTGTCAGGCAATACGATGTCACCATGTCATTGTTTACGAAAAGGTTCCACAATGGGTCATGTTTCAGTTGGTTCGATAGTATCTAGGTATATGTAACTTAGCTTTACTTAATAGAAAAATACTCAAATATCTATTTTTGGCCTCTCTTACCTTACACTTACACTTTTACATGAGGATGCCCAGACATTAATTAAGAATGTCGTAAATAGAAAATTACTCTTTAACACGAAGACCAATACGAAAATGTCTGACATACAGTATAATACAAATATACAACAAAACAGTGCAAGATTACAAAAAAACAGGTAAGGTAGACAATAGGTGGACCTATCGCTTAGAAGCGATCTCTTCCAGGCAACCGGAATACAGAAGCCAAGATGAAGAGGCTTATTAAGGACATACATTGTTTAGTTTCAGGCTAATGCAGCATTTTCGCTGCTAAATGGTTGACTATAGGCCCCAGTTACCTATTGTTATTTTTAGGGTTCCGCACATCAAAAGGAAAAACGGAACCCTTATAGGATCACTTTGTTGTCTGTCTGTATGTCCAGATCCTTTTTCTCTAGAACGCGTGGAGGTAGCATGCTGAAAACTCAAACCTCTGCAGGTTTGAGTTTTCAGGGACTGCTCCCTTGAGGCTGTGAAAAAATCTAACTTTTAAGTCAACGCAATCAAAAGGTACAGTCATTAAAAAGGTTGTTTCCATACAAATCGCCGTACTGTGAAAACCTAAAGGGTACTTCCAGTTGTCCTAGAAACTTGAAATTTGGTATGAAGGTAGCTCTTATAGCACAACCACTCAGAAAAATCTCAAAATCTTAAATTTTTATGTCTGTCTGTACATATCACAGACCAATATAAAATGACCCCACACTGCGTACATTTTGCTTAGGAGCAAGGCTCTGTTAGCACTGGACTGGTAAAAAGCGGGAAAAACCTCAGTGCGCGAGTCGGACTCGCACTTGGCCTTTTTTCCAAACGTAATTTACTAGGAACGTTTATATGCAATATCTGCAAAATAAATAATTGTTTAATTGACTGTGAAAAGATTCCACAGAGGTTCACGATTTAGTTTCTTCTATATTCACGGGTACCATACGACAATTTCCAACGCAATGTTTATTTTTAACTTGTATCATTAATAACTAACATAGGTCTATTCACATAATTATGAAAGGGCATTCATTTGTTAATGTATATTTTCTTTTATAATGCTTATAGGATGATGGTACCGGTAAAAATTAGACATATTGGCAACCGGTGGACTTACTCTAATGACATTAACGTGGCTTGCCGACGCAGGGCGGGAAAGTATCGACATAAAGTTTGGTGAATTAAATGGTTTTTTTTTTTTCACGGAACAATTTGACACCAATTGACCTGGTCCCAAACTAGGCAAAGCCTGTACTATGGGTACTAGACAACGGATAAACATACTTATATAGATAAATACATACCTATATACATATTAAACATCCAAGACCCGAGAACAAACATTCATATTCATCATACAAACATCTGCCCCGACCGGGATTTGAACCCGGGACCTCAAGCTTCTTAATCAGGGTCTCTAACCACTAGGCTATTCGGTCGTCGTTTGAAAAATAGCAGTGGAATGTGACATCATAATTTAATATCTTTCTACGGATGGATGAAAAATCGAGGTTGATGGAACATAAATAACATCCGTAAGTGCAAAAGTTCACTTTCTTGCTCGCACACGCAATTGACGCAATAAGTAATGCATTCGAAAATCGTTCCAAAACCCGCTCGTCCCTACCCGCTGACCGTTGGCGTCCAGCCTGCGCCCTTAGATGTGTGTCAATATTGCGAATATAGGAATTCAGAGGTACAACAACAGGAAAATTAAAATGTTATAACGATATTATTTATTTATTTATCTGTTTACATGCAACATGGCGGTTATTACAATAGCGTTACATAAGATACTTAAAATTATAATAAACTTGCAACGAAAAAAAATACGGTAGAAATATTGGAGCATCAAGATAGTAATAGTAACTTATCTTATATAAGCACCTAAGAACTTAAAAACTATGACACAGCACACATTTAGTTGAAGGACATTTAACATGAAACTATGAAATAAAACGGATCACTCTCTCAAATCGATTTTAACAGTAGCAGTAATAGTAGTGAGTACTTATATAAATTATCAAACATCCAAGACCCGAGAACAAACACTCGTATTCAACATACAAATATCTGTCCCGACCGGAGATCGCACCCGGGGCCGCAAGCGTCATAGTCAGGGTCTCTAACCACTAGGGCCCATTCGGTCGTCAAATCTGACATGTTTCTAAACTCAACTTATATTCGTGAGTTCCGTTTTATTTCACTATAGTGCAAAAGTACTTCAAAATGGCGGCCTATCGATAACGGTCAACCCGCGACCACCCCACTTTGTAAAATTCGATTAGCGGACACTCACAATATTGTCTGCTAGTGTCCCGTAGGGCTTAACGAAAAAACATCGTCTGTTATACGCTCCTTTGGCTTAAAATGTGGTTTGGCTGCTTGAACAGTTAAAAAGGTGAGTACGGTAGTGAGGATAGTTTTGACTGACTAGTTTTAAGTGGCGACATTTTTTAACACGTTGTAGGCTCGCGTTCGACCACATCGCGCGTGATGTAGGTACGTGATGGTAGGAAGACGTGATTAAGATGGAGCACACTCCGTTATTTTAGCATTAAAATTAACTGTCAAACTACTCCACAAAGATAAATGGGGAAAAAATGCATCCAGTAACATTTATTAACGTTACCTATCGTGTTTTCCTCATACAAGTTTATACAATTTTAAATCATCATCATCATCATCATGTCAGCAGAAAATCATCCACTGCTAGACATAGGCCTCCTCCAAGGGTCTCTACTCAAACCGGTCTTGTGCTTTCCCCATCCACCGCGATCCCGCAATCTTAACCATGTCGTCGCTCCATCTTGTTGGATGCCTACCGACAATTTGAAACAGTGTCTTTGTTTTTCTTAAAAACGCATGCAAATGTGACCGTTGAATTTCTAATGTTAAAATGAACGGAGTATAGATAACCTAACCAATTTAGAAAAGTTGAAAAACCCCCGACATTGTCATTTTAAAGTTCAATATTTCAAAAACCAGTATATCGATTTTAATGAAACTTAGTTAATAACCATCTCATGATCTCAGTAGGAGTATCTTTTTGTATTTTTTTCTCCCAATTTTTTATTTTTACGGTTTTCCCGTGAATATCAATTATATTTTTTATAAACTCACTGAAACATGAATACACAGAAAAAAAACCAGAAAAATGCCAACCCCGGGAATCGAACCCGGATCCTCGACACTCCGGGTCGTGTGCTTTTCCCCTACACCACGATTGGACATAGAGGAAAGGCCGAATTTTTTCCATGTATTCAAATCTTAGCTTGTTTTTATCACTTTTTGCAGTGACTAGCGCCATCTATGCGATTACTTCGTGAACCGAAAACAACGCACCCTTTCGAAACTTATCAGTCTACCCAGGCTCAACAACGAGATGGCGCACTAAAGCAATCAATTCATGATCTCAGTAGGAGTATCTTTTTGTATTTTTTTCTCCCAATTTTTTATTTTTACGGTTTTTTTCTGTGTATTCATGTTTCAGTGAGTTTATAAAAAATATAATAACCATCTCGATTAAACTAGCTTTCGATTAAAAAAACCGCATTGAAATCAGTCCATCCGTTTGGGAGCTACGATGCCACAGACAGATACACAGATACACATGTCAAACTTATAACACCCCTCTTTTTCGTCGGGGGTTAAAAATGCACATTCGCCTTAGATTTGAAAACATCATGTAGTGTTAAAAAAAATATGTAGTACCCGTCACTATAAAAAAATTGAATTGTTTGATCATCAGCACAGGATAAGTATTTTTTGAAGACGCCTTTATAACTATTAAGGCAGTGCCAGCTTAAAAGCTAAAGTTGTGACGTTGTTAAGATAACTTCTGTATTTTGGCATGATGAAAGTAATTTAGAATATTCGTAATTAAGTATGTAAGTGCAATACCTGTCTTTACTGTTCCCAAACATTAAGGATAAAAGTAATTTGAAGCTAATTTGTTGCACAAATCTTTGCTTGGCATCCTTAAACCTTAAAGCGAAATACACTAAGTAAAATATATCATTTGGATGTTAAAGTTTTGCTGACGGAAAGTATACGTAGTAACTATTTAAACAATTATCTTTTGCCCCTTAAATTTATGTGTGATTACAAGGATATTTTATTCGACAATTGGGTGTCTATAAGCACTAGTGGTAACTTACCTTCAGTGCCCTAAGCACGACTTGTCGAATCCTGGGTCACGTAAAATAGAATAGTAAACTATAACGAGTTTGTATGACGTTTGGAACAGCGCCCGCCCGTGAGCGTATTTGGAACTAAAATTTAGTATGAGAGTTCTCGATCTCGATACGATAACCGTAACGTAACGCAGGATTCGACAAGTCGTGCTTAGGGCACAGCTGACCGGTTGTTTGCCCTATTTATATTTTCCTATAGCCCAGTGGTTTGATCTACGAGTAAGCCCTCTGGAGCACAAGGTCGTGGGTTCGAGCATCACACCTCTTAGTTTTTTTGGAATTTATGTGCTAGTCTACATTTGTGATTTATCACGAGCTTTTCGGCGTACCGGATAGCCTAGTGGTTTGAGACCCTGACTATGAAGGTTGAGGTCCCGGGTTCAATCCCCGGTCGGGGCAGATGTTTGTATGATAAATACGATTATTTGTTCTTGGGTCTTGGATGTTTAATATAGAGGTATGTGTATAAGTATGTATTTATCTATATAAGTACGTTTATCCGTTGTCTGGTACCTACCCATAGTACAGGCTTTGCCTAGTATGGGACTAGGTCAGTTAGTGTCAATTGTCCCATGATATTAAATTTATTATTTATTTATAATTATTATTATTGACCAACATTTTATGAAGACCCACACGAGTGGTCAGTGACATGCACGCATCAACTAAGATAAGATACGTGCTCTGTGCATTATATAAAAAAAAAACATACAAACAGTGGAACGTAGAACCTCCTCCTTTTTGAAGTCGGGTAAAAATAACGGTATCTTGGACGTTTTATTCGCTTGAAGCTATCTCTACCAGACAACTACGTACAGACTTTCCACACAGTCGATAGATACACATAAAATTACTAGATGTCACTATGATGTCACCACAGGCGCGCCATGCCGTGCCGTGGCTACCCGCGGTCCGCCTTTCCACATCCCGTGCACCCCGCGCTCACCCCCGCTCGCGTCCCGAAACCGAAGCCGCGAGGTCATTCACTGCAGACATGCGTCAGTGTCGTTTCTTGTTACATTAATATTTCTTTGATATCACCGAGACACCTAATTACGTAGTATTTTTAGAACAAAGCAGGAACGTCAAAATAAGGATCTACCTACTCCATTGACTATTAATTAACAATTAAGCATACAAACATTGCCTAAACTTTATAACAGATTACATTGAAAGTTACTCGCAATTAACAATTAGAATTCAAAAGTTTCTGACATCGACGTGACAACGCGTCAGTGATTCCGTGTTGTTATTTGTAAAGTATGTAGCGTAAAAGAATAAAGGATTGAAATTAAACGTTGGTGCCATTTTCTGTATAACTGACACATATTACATTTTGCATGTGATGGGCCGTCCACCCGTAGGTAGTCCGAGTAGCTACCAAGCACACACAATAACTAATCATAATGAAATGAACGGATCATTCACGTATGTCAGTCGATTATAGCCCGATATATTTCTGAGTAATCCAAAGTCCTTCCTCTTCTTCGAGCGCTCCCAAAAGTAGGAGTTAACCAGAGTAGTCCGAAACATGTCAGGCTATGCTACAATCAAAGGTCATTGAAACACCTAAGGAATATCTGCTACGATTTTCTCAAACATATATAAATAGACAATGTGTTCACCGGAACACTAATATGTTTCTTGGCATCAAAACCAGCCAGTTATGATGATTTTAAAACCAAATTTCCGTCTAGACATAAATCTCTACCGTATAACGTAAACAGTCCATCATAATTTGTCTAGTTGTGGGTGGGATTTTATCATAATTTGAATTTATATAATATAACTTTTATCTACACACATATCGTAAGTTCTCTATTATGCGTTCAGAAACCATGGTAATGACCATCATTACGACAGTCAATTTTCGCCTTACAAAAAAACTACAATTTAAAAATATTCCTAAATTAAAAAAGGAATCAGTACGAAACGTAAACTCGACATGTTTTTGTTTATGAGTCAGATGCACAGATACACACACACAGGTCAAACTTATAACACCCCTCTTTTTGGGTCGGGAGTTAAAAACAAGGAAACAATCTTAATGTGTCTTTTAATTGAAAAACGCTTTTTAAAAATAAAGCACCGACTTCTTATTTGGTAGACCATAAAACTGATGGCTTTACAGCATTTTTTTTTTGTTGAAGGCGGTTTTACTTTCTGTTAAAAGATGTTTTATTTCGCAATTTTTATACATAGGTATAGAAAGATTGTACACACATAGTCATCGCCAGACTTCAGCTGTCTCGGCGTTCGATAAAATCTCGAACGGCCGTAAAGTACCTTTGATCGGCACGTTTCGATTAATTTGTTTATGCTGTAAAAGTGTAAAAATGGTGGGTTATTTATAGTTACATCGTTATAGTGATATATGGTGCGGATTGAGACTGAGAGTTTAGAAACAGTAGTTAATTTGGGGAGTTAAGACGGGATTATAAACTAAGGTCGAGTGGGGTAGAGCGTAAAATCTCTTTTACAATTCTTTTAGGGTTCCGTAGCCCAAATTGCAAAAACGAAGAAAGGAGATTAATATTCAATTATTTAGAAAGCCTGTATTGTGTAAATTGTTAACTCCAGGAATTCAAATCTGATTTCAAGAAATTGTTTAATTTATTAATTTTGGAGTCATGTCCACATTATTGCGAGCAATGACGCTACTTCGCCCGATCCCTGATTATAGTAAAATAAACAGATTAGTCACATACGACAGTTAAGTATAGCCCGACATGTTTCGGATTAACCCGTAGTACTTCCTCTGGGAGCACACGCTTCGGCGATAGAAAACACGTTTTATTTGTCAACCATAGGTAGATTACCAAGATTTTAAGAAATAAAGGGATTCACTATGTTTTGCCTTTAGGCGTACAAATATTTGTTTTTCATCAGAACGTTATACTTGAGTACATCAAATATGTATTTAAACCTTACATTAAACATTATAAAATAAATAATAATTTACCTAACTACGATCGAATCTCACTGTAGTTTCAGTTAAAACTGTTATGATTATTGGAATTAAATGTGGAAAACGTTTAAGTACCTTACCAATGAAAGCCTCCGATTAATTATTAAAAATTATTATGAGTCCTAGTCCTGGTACTTAATAAATAAAGTACTACATAACGGTGCCAGATATATAAATAAAATACTACACAACGGTGCCACATATTAGATGGCAGCGGCAGTGAACGGTAAATCAATAACATAAATAAAATAACCTCCTTTTTTTCAAGTCGGTTAATAAATAAATATCAACGAACAACTGACTCAAAATTGACGTAGTCAAAACTTGGGAAAGCCTGTACTTACTAACATGTACTAATCAACGGATAAACATACGTATACAGATAAATATACAAGTAATCTATACCTATAAAACAATACCGTGACTGACTGACTGACTGACTGACAGACAACGCACAGCCTAAACCACTGGACCTAGAGACTTGAAATTTGGCAAACACATACCTTGAGTATCCTAGAGGTGCACTAAGAAGGGATCTTTGAAATTCCCACGGGATAGGGAACTAGCCTATTTTGAAATATTTCACGGGGGCAAAGCCGCGGGGCATAAGCTAGTACATGTAATAATAAATAAATAAATAAATAAATAAATGTATATACCTACTTATCAATCATCCAAGAATTGACAAGACATTCGTTTTCAACGTACAGATATCTGCCCCGGCGGGGATAGCTTCATAGACAGGTTCTGTAATAACCACTAGGCTACACACATACTTACATAAATTACAAATACAAAATAGAATATTAGAAATATCTCGATCAAATATCTCGACGGCCGGATAGCCTAGTGGTTAGACACCCTGACTGTGAAGCTTGAGGTCCCGGGTTCGATCCCCGGTTGGGGCAGATGTTTGTATGATGAATAAGAATGTTTGTTCTCGGATATTGAATGTTTAATATGTATGTTTATCCGTTGTCTAGTAGGTACCCATAGTACAGGCTTTGCCTAGTTTGGAACTAGGTCGATTGGTGTCAATTGTTCCGTGATATTTATAGTTATATTGCACGCGTATCGCTCCCCGCAGCAGCTCCTCATAGTCAATTACTTATAATTATAAAGTAGGTGATGACGTGTGAATGAGTGGACGCTTCTGCTAAGGTTCAATATGGATTTATTTACACAATATTAGAATACTAAACACTACTGCGCCGTGCCAGCTTGACAGCACAACTGACGAAAGCAAAGACAGTGAGTGTCGAAAGCAATTTTTGAATATGGAATCGGGCTATAGACAAGAGCTCCAGCCAGTCGCAAACAACATTCTAATTTGCCAAACTTAGTTCAAACAATTGGCAATCTGCTGAATAGGTATCAATTTATTGCCTATGAACTAAGATGAAGGACGCGGGAAAGTGATTGGATATTTGGTACGACACGACAACTTCTTTAAGACCATTTTAGAAGGAAAAAAAGAAATACGGAGAGGAATAAGTCGGCCTAGGCGAAGCTCGTGGACCAGATAAAAGAAAAGGCCGGTGTCGTGTCGTATCAGGAGGTCAAGGAACTGGCTTATAGGAGAGATGATTGGAAGAAACTCCACCGACAAGAGTGTGACACTTAAGTTTGATGATGATGAACTAAGATTGAAAATATTGGGTCAGTGCTGGGCATTCGGATGTAGGGTATCAAGCAAATTTTAGGTGAAGCTATTTCTTTAGGTACCGATCTAAATGAAACTCTAAAATCTGGAATTAGCCGTAAAATCGATTTACAACGTCAATCTACACTCAGTTTAGCGTTGATTCACAAAAGTACATAAGTCTCAATTTAAAAATAGCCAGTCAGTTCGATCTTCCTTAACGGAGACTCGCGTTCCCGGAATCCAGTGCGAAATCATGTGAATAAATTGAAATTATCACTCCCCTGAAAGACAAAACCTACGTTTATAAACTATGATACCTTTCACTGCTTAAAAAAATGTTTTGATGAAAGTTAAAGACAGTTGCTTAGAAACGTTTTGGTTGTCAAAATTTTTTGTTTCCATTTTAATACTGGCAGGTATTGACATGATTTGAAAAAGGGTTTTTTTTTTATTAATTCAATCTGTGTTGTAATTGGCTCGGAGAAGGATGCTTTCACCGCCTGCGCATAGATCAATGGATATAATGATAAATTCGTAAATTATGACATTTATAACCGTTTAAGTAATTTCAAAGTGCACACATTAGATTTGGTTTCTTTTTACATCCATCTTGTTTGATACGTCGATAGAAAATGGTCTATCTGAAAAATGTGCTTGAAAAGTGTAAAGTCCTTAAGCCTTAAGTGGGGAGGTTAGTGAAGTGACATTTTGGAAAATGGGTTAAGTGCTATAAAACAGTCAAAATGAAAAGGCGAAAAAAAGAGCACAAGGTGCGCGTGCGTTTCAATGTCAATACTTTGGTAAGCATTCACTTGAGGAACCTTTGTTTAGTACATAATTGTAGCCGCTTATTCACTAACGTTATGAAAGACATCGGTGCATTGAAACTTTTTGACACTAAACACCAAAGCGACTTCCTCTGCAAACATTTGGCTTGTGATTATGCCATTTTATGTTATTTTGAAATATGCCACTTTCATAAAACTCGGATACTTATAGCCATATTCTTCCTGATAAGTGCCTAATTCATCCACCCTTTTTTCAGCGAACTGTATTTTGGTAATAACAACTTAGGGCCACTTACAGCAAAACATTAAATCTAGTTTTAAGTCTTAAAACCAAGTTTAAGCCTGACAGTTCTGTACATTTTGACGTAACAAAACTGGACTTTTAACACTAAACTGGGTTTAATTTCTGCAAGAGGACATTAGTGTAGTAATGGACAAAAAACATGTGTTCTATAAAATGTCATGTTATTAATGTACCGGCAGTTTACTAACAGGAAATTTGACAACCTGAGACCTACCCTACTGTTAACAAACTTCCCTAACTACTCCATGTTTGCTTATCATTTCTATTCACCCACGTACACTCAAAGACTGTTCATACACATTACACAATCGTCTTTGGGGTTTCGACAGTTCCTTCCCAGCAACTACCGAAACTAGTGGCACCGGGAGTAACAAATAAATAAAAAGTTACAAAATCGGTTTCTTTAAGTCCCGTCGGTAGTAGACAGGAATGTGGCTCACCTGATGGTAAGCAATTACTAGCCTTAGAACGCCTAACACTAGTCGTGCAGTGTTAAGATTTTTTTCTTTTAGTTTCTTTTCTCTTTTTCTGCCTTTGACGTTTGTGGCGTACGACATACTTAATTTTTAGTCTAGTTAGTATGTCATACTGAAAATCAGCTCTGCGGCTAGCCGCAGCATCATGCTGAGTGTGGCATACTTAACAATTTAACCCTTTTCGGCACAGCTGCACATCACATAAGTTGTAGCATTAGTTTATAATTATACGTATCATTAAGTTATTTGATTGCAATTATGTTTTTGTTTAAGTTCTTTTGTAAATCTACTTATGTTCTTTTTGTTAATGTAAATGGCTTTCCTTCATATAAGTAGTTTCACTTTTGTACACTTAGTTCTTTTTGATATGATGTTCTGATTGTATTCATTGATTTAGTTCTTTGATTCTTTGCGTCCTATCCGAATCCGAGATATGACGGAGAGAAACCGGATAACGGATTTTGGATCTAGTGCGTTTGGACTTTCTCGAATTCAGATCGGAAGCAGTCCGTAAACGCAAAAGAAGGTAAACTTACTTTAAAGTGAAGTCAAGGTGTACCCATTGCTCTGAACTAACGATCGGTAACTGAACCTAGTGAATCGTAAATCAAAAGTGCGTTAAACAAATTTACGATGGAAGTCGTAAAAAATACATCGAATCGGAGCTCTAAATCCTGTTAACGCAGTGTCATAGTTTTACGGTTCAGTTGGTACTTTAGTGGGTTTGTGTGATACTGACTTGACTTTTATGTAATTATAAGTGAAGGCATTTTGGCGAGGTAGGTAATTTTCTTTTAAAGTCAATTTGGAGGGACGTCATGTTCGTTTGAAGTCAATTTAGACGAACATCATTTTCTGGGTTAGTCATCTTCTCACTGGGTCATCTTCGCTTCTACATATAATACTCAAATTAAGAGTAATCTTAAATTTATTCTCAATTTGAGAGAGAGCTTTACTAAAGAATACCCTATAATGGCTTAATACAGACTCTCGTTAGTTTTGGAAACGATTTCGTGATAAAATACAATTACTTACGTAATTTCGCACATAAATTCCGAAAAACTCAAAGATGTGAGCCTACATGGGCTCAAACCCACGACCTTCTGCTTGAGAGGCCAGAACCTTATAGTGGTTAGATTTTGACCAGATGGCAAGTGTCAGTTACAATTAGTTACTTACGTTGTTTATTTATTTTTTGATAACTTTAATTAAGATTATAGCTGAGCCTTGAATGTTTGCTAGACTCAATGATTCACGTGTAACAGACAATGTGGAAGTGACAAAATACAAACCGAATAGTTGCAATCCATTTTAGACCTAGCATAATCGCGTAAAGATATTATAAAAATAAGCAACAAATACGTACCTATACTACGGGTTTCTTGTTTTTTTTTTCGTCGTACTTATAATGACGTCAGTAGCTCCATTTTCTTTTTAATTCAGAATCGATGACAGATTAAGAGTCGTATAAATAGCACGCTTCCATCGAAAGAGTTTTATTCAGGTGACCTAATAAATAATCTAATCTAGACTCAATTCGGATCAGGGCGGTGGACCTAGATCCTTAATAAATCCGAGAAGTTAATGCCCAGTATAACTATGATTATAATTAATAATCATAGAACATTTTTTTTATTAAAAGAAAGACAAAGGAGCATGTGGGTCACCTGATAGTGTAGACTTCGCGCGCTCATTTTTTAACATTTTTTTTTGTTCCAATAAAACATAAACAAAACTGATAATCTTAACTGTACTATTATCGCACTGTTGCCACCCTGCAGAATCGCTTGAGGAAGTACTGGCTTGAGGGTTCCTCTTAATTGGATATTGTGTGTTCTCTAGTTCGTGTATATATGTATTTTATGTAGTGTATACTTCTTGATATGTATTTATTTATCGTTATGTTATTGGTATGTACTAGGGTGTATCTGTATTTCTATGTGTGTATTTTAAATGCTTTAGTTAGGTAATTAGGTTAATTTCAGGTTCCGGATCCTCTTACTTTTATTTGTATGTCTACTCTTTTTTCTGATGTCCTGTCAATCGCCCGAAGGTTAACTGGTAGAGATCCCTTTAAGGGATAAGTTCGCCTTTGTACATTTGCTTTTGTTCTGTTATCTGTATTTTTTTGTTTTATGTGCAATAAAGAGATATACATACATACATACATACATACATTATCCAATCTCATACAACGACCGTAACGTTGCAATTTGTATTGTATTGTTGCCAATAAACGTCAACTTGACCTATTATATATCTGTTTGTTTATGCCATAACTAGCTTATGCCCCGCGGCTTTGCCCCCGTGAAATATTTCAAAATGGGCTAGTTCCCTATCCCGTGGGAATTTCGAAAAATCCCTTCTTAGTGCACCTCTAGAATACTCAAGGTATATGTTTGCCAAATTTCAAGTCTCTAGGTCCAGTGGTTTAGGCTGTGCGTTCTCTGTCAGTCAGTCAGTGAGTCAGTCAGTCAGTCAGTCAGTCACGGTACTGTTTTATAGGTTATAAATGCTATATTTAGGTTTCCAATGAGAGCTATCGCAAGTCGAAAATCCGCTAGGATCGCCAGTGTCAATTTCCACCAATCATAGGCCAGCAGTTTGTCACTCTTTGATGGAGAATGACAGAATCTTCTCCTTCTTCCAGTGCCTCTTCAATCGTGAAGGTTGGCCATCAGCTTCTTGTACTCGTCTCTGTGAGCAGCCAGCTGGAACAGCTGTTCGACGGAGGCGATGCCCGTCCACTTCCGGATGTTTCGCAGCCATGATTTCTTCCTGCACCCAGCGCGTCTTTCCCTTTACTTTGCCCATCATTATCAGCTGCAGCAGCGTGTATCTGTCGTTCCTAAGCACGTGACCGAGATACTCTATCTTGCGCCTTTTGATAGATGGCATCATTTTCCGGGACATATGAACGCGCTGGACGCGTTAAAAAACCTGACAGAATCTTTGACTCGCGATAGCCTCATTCGAGAGTTGGTATGAAATTACTTACAACAAGAAGTTGGTTGGTATAACATGACGTTAAGGCCTAGCCCCAAGTGACTCGTGTCTGCTACCGAAAACTTACAGAAAAACTCTTTTCCAGACGAAAATGAGCAAGGGCTCCAGAGAAGAACTGCTGGGCAGTTCTCAGGAGGCCCTGCGAAACAGCCAGCATGACCTTCGCAACGTCTATGAGAGGCCACTCACCAGGGAGGAGAAAACCTATCTTCTTCATGCTGATAGAGGGGACTATGTCACTGTTAAGAGGTAAGGTTTATTACAAACTAGAGAGCGCCTGGTCTGATAAGCTTCTGTCACAATACGATCTAGCCAAGTACGAATCGGACATAAATTGTTTTTCTAATTAATTTCTTTGCTTTACAATTACTATTAATATCAGTGTTTATAGTTATAATCAGTTATAATCAGATAGTGTTTATCAGAAAGACTTAAAACGATTATCCCCTTTCGCCATTGTCAAAACACATTCATTACTAATTAAAACGGCTCTACAAAAATACACAGTTTTTGTTCAGACGTGAATTCGAACCGGCCCAGCGTACACTCCAGTGTTAAAAGTTTCGTTTAGTACATCAGCTGATTACAAAAACTCGGACACAATTCAGAGTCGTCTACCACTGAGTCTACACTGAAAAAAAAATATAGAGCCGATGCGAGTAATATCATGCTAGTTATATAGAATCCATTGCCGAGTCCAAGCGATCACTTATAAAAACACAGCTCCACAATCCAGCAATGTAACGCAATCCGCACGATTTTTACGCAACGCGTGAAGCAGTCTTAGATTTAGGTATAGATTTCTTACAAAAATAATTTGCTTTGTAAAACTCTTAGCGAAATGAATTACTTATATCAATATCAAATCTGTATGTAATGTTGGATCGGATTAATAAAGTAAACCTAAGTATGATTTCATTACATTAAGGCTTAGTATACTTACTTACTTTATTTCATTATTACTTTACGCCCTTAATAAGAGGTCGATTTGACCTCTAGACTTCACAGTCATCGTAGACTTTCACTATATACTCTGGCATTGATAAAAAACGTAATTCTATTTCACATTATCAATAGCCCTAAATTATAAATAAACATTAGAGATGTAAAAAATTGACTCTTGCGAATTAAATTTTTCTTAAAGGTTACAATGTGGGTGCCATTTCTACACGCAAGAGTAGAATATTTACTAAGGTAGGTAGTTTAAAGTAGGTGTTTCGTAGATACGTATTTTTGGATAAAGAATCTCTTATAACAAAACGTTGTTCATAACACATTGAAAAATATTGGTTAAATAGATAGCTCTGCTTGTATTAACAGTTTTCAGTTAACAGTCTGCTTGTATTGTCATCCAAGTTACATTCCTATACCAAACTTGGTAAATAGAGGGTCGTGGGTTCAAACCCTCTGAGTTTTTTAGAATTCATGTGTGGAATAAGGCACATTTGTAATTTATCATGAGCTTTTCGGTGAAGGAAAACATGTGAGGAAACCAGCACACTCCTGCGAAACAATTCAATGATGTGTGTGAAGTTCCCGACCCGCACTGGGCCCGCGTGGGAAATTAGCCTGCTGAGAGGGCTTGCCCTCTCGTTCTGAGAGGCCTGTGCCCAGCAGTGGGACGTAAAAAGGCTGGTGATGATGATGATGATAGGTACATATTACTTTGCAAGTAACAAAAAAGTTGTAACATACATTGAAAACTTAATAAAAAGCTTGTAAAAACAGGGGGACTAGGTACTAGTTACTTTAGACGACCGGATAGCCTAGTGGTTAGAGACCCTGACTATGAAGCTTGAGGTCCCGGGTTCGAATCCCGGTCGGGGCAGATATTTATATGATGAATGCGAATATTTATTCTCGGGTCTTGGATGTTTAATATGTATATAAGTATGTATTTATCTATATAAGTATGTTTATCCGTTGTCTAGTACCCATAGTACAGGCTTTGCCTAGTTTGGGACTAGGTCAATTGGTGTCAATTTGTCCCATGATATTTATTTATTTACTACGAAATTCGAAAATCGAAGTTCGAATTCGTATCAACACGACACGAAGTTTCAATTTTGCACTTCGTAGTATAAGGTCAGCAATGGCATATGTGACGAATGAGGTCGTATCTATGTCGGTTAATCTTTAAGTAGGGCGTACCCGATTTTTGCGATTTGTCGGTAAGTCCTGCCGGCGATCAGCCCGAATCAGTACAAGTGCTATAATCCTATTTATTAGTCGGGTATGTTATCACGGTATATGTTTACTATTATTCTAGCTATGCCTTTCTTTTATTTATGACGACCGGATAGTCTAGTGGTTAGAAACGCTGACCGTGTATCTTGAGGTCCTGGGTTTGATCCCCAGTCGGGGCACATGTTTGTATGATGAATACGAATGTTTGTTCTCGGGTCTTGGATGTTTCATTATGTATATAAGTATGTATTTATCTGATATATGTATTCTTATTCATTATCTAGTACCTACCCATAGTACAGGCTTTGCCTAGTTTGGGACTAGGTCAGTTGGTGTCAATTGTCCCATGATATTTATATTAAGTATCATCTATTGCACACGCTGTACCTATCGAAATTTTAAAAAGTTTTTTTGGTCTTCCTAAAAAAGAATGATATGAACAAAAACTTGGTATACTCACTTTTTTTTTATTTAGCTCAGCCCCCATACTACGAAATTCGAAAATCGAAGTTCGTATCGTATCGTCACTCTCGCGTTAAATAATGTTAGCTTGAGAGGAACGGCACGATACGAAGTTCGAATTTTGCACTTCGTAGTCGGGGAGCAGTTCAGAATTAACCCGAACAAATTCCTACCGCTCCCCAATTACCGTCCATACTAAGGCTTAGGTGCAGGACAAGCTTTTTAAGAGTAAAATCCTTCCACAATAACACCTAGCTTAGCTGCAAACGTCCACATGACGAATAAACATCTGACGCTCTCGTGTGTAATAACCCCAGAGGGTCGAGCACGACGTTACGAATGCTGCGTAACGTAAAGTCGAATAGTAAACGTTGTCAAGTTTGTATGACGTTTGGAACACCGCCCGCCCGTTGGCGTATTTGGACCTAAAATTTTGTATTAGGTTTCTCGATCTCGATACGATAACCGCAACATTACGCAGCATTCGTAAAGTCGTGCTCGACCCTCAGTACATTAGCCGTTTCCGATTGCGAACTAACTTTTCGGACCGTCTCCGGCTTCGCAACCCGTGCTAACTTTCGTGGAGTAATTGGGCTTATTCACGGCAATATTTTTCTCACTTGCGTCAGATAATTAAGCAGGTGCGTTGAATTGTAGAAACTGGTAAGTCAATCAAAAATCTAAAAATATTTGTTTCCGTAATCATAGCCTACGATAACAGTATTAACGTTGGGACTGCCTAGTAGGTAATTATTTAATACACATGTGTCAGTAAGTCGAATGTAGGTATGTTTGATTTAAATTGGTAATAAGGAATTAAAGTCCCTAGTTTAAATAAAATAGTACAAATCAATTAAATATTTTAGAATTAGAATTTTAGTATTTCTAGTATTTATTTATTAATTTTGCGGGTGCTGCTAGGACCTTGTGCGAGGTCCGTCCGGATCGCTACCACCATCTTACTCGTTAATCCTGCCGCTAAGCAGCAGTACTTGCACTATTGTGTTCCGGTGTGGTTAGTAAGACAGCCGGTGTAATTACGAGCACAAGAGGCATTTCATCTTAGCTCTCTGGGTTGGCAACGCATCTGCAAACCCCCGAGGTTGCGGGTGTCTATGGGCAGTGCTGATCACTCACCATCAGGTGACCTATTTGCTCGTTTGCCATCCTTGTCGTAAAAAAAATTAAACACAACAATCCACGCAAATTTTAACAATAAAACAATACAGAGGAAATAATTATCCCAGAATTGTATTGTAATGGCACACACATGTATAAGTAATTGAATATAAAATGTTCAGTATCTACTTACGTAGCAAATTATTGCCCAAAGCGATGAGGCTATACGTATGTAGAGATACATTTTTTATTTGGGGAGAAAAGTATTTCGTGCTCTCATTATAATGTTGTGTTTATTTTGTGATGTATTTAACCATTATGAATAAATTTTATCATCTAAAGATGACGAGAGTGAACTCCCGAAATTGCGAAAATTGTGAGATTCCCGAGGATATTCCTCATTTGCTCATTGAAGTTTGGCCCGACAGAAGCTCTTAGAGAGAGCAAGGACCATAAAACCAAGATGGACTGCCAGTGTCTATCCGATGTCGCGTTCCTTTGAAATAATAAGCCTGCTGTAGCTAGTTTTACCACTTAGGGGTCTCTGCACCATTCATTTGGTATGACATTTAGACCTCTGGCTAACACAATAGCGCCATCTAAATTCGTTTTTTCTTTCAGTTCATAGATGGCGCTGTTGTGTTAGCCAGAGGACTAAGTGTCATACAAAATTAATGGTACAGAGACCTCTCTATAGTGGAACTAGCTACAGCAGGCTCATTATTTTACAGGAACGCGACATTGTATAGCCCTTGGTTTTATGGCCCTTGGAGAGAGTAAAGTGTTATGCACTAAATCACATTTTAGTAAATTTGGCGTAGGTTTATTTATCACTATTTCTGTAATAATTCATTCATTTCCACTGACTCTCACTAAAAACAGCCCCTTTTTTTATTATGCTTGTCAAATTAAAGAAGCCAAAATCATTTCCCTATAAACTAACCTGAATTAACTTTCAAAATGTCTTTCAAATGTCAAAATATGCTTTGCCTATAATATGATTGATTCTAGAAGTGGTACTTGTACTTACGTCAGTTTTTTGAAACTTTGCAAAATAAAAACCAACATTTTATTCGGTAAATAGGCGGTTGAATGCTCTTTTGCGAGTCTTTTTTTTAGTCTACCAGCGCTTTCCGAAAGACCATGATTGCCAAGAAAAATGCGCTGAAACTTAGCACAAAGTTATTTTTTTCTAAAAACAAGTTACATAACCACAAATGAATGACAAAGAACTCACTATAATTATCTTTAGAAAAAAAAACAGTAATTTAGGAGCAGAGGTATGCCTACTAAAAAATTAGGAAACTGCGCCTTAACAAGTTCGCCGGCGGTACGCGGTTATAGCCGTTAGAACAATATAAATATTATTGTGCCTGGTTTACCGCCGGCGAAAGTATTAAGATGATATCAAATTTGAAGCTTGACAACCGGATAGCCTAGTGGTTAGAGACCCTGACTATGAAGCTTGAGGTCCCGGGTTCGATCCCCGGTCGGGGCAGATGTTTGTATGATGAATAGACAAATGTTTGTTCTCGGGTCTTGGATGTTTTATATCTATTGTATATATGTATTTTCTATATAAGTATGTTTAACCGTTGTCTAGTACCCATAGGCTTTGCCTAGTTTGGGACCAGGCCAATTGGTGTAAAATTGTCCCATGATATTTATTTTATTTTATTTTTATTTACAAGTTCGTCCCTTGTATTCGCAGGTTGATAGAAGAGTTCTCTTCAAACTCCGAGGTTTTGGACATCAACTGCGTGGATCCTCTAAACAGGTCTGCTCTCATCGCCGCCATTGAAAACGAGAATATTGAACTGATACGTCTTCTGCTCCAGTCTGGGATCAAAGTCAAGGTAAGTTACGATTTTAGGGCACCGTACTTCAAAAGGAAACACGGAACCCTTGTTGGATGACTGTGTTGTCTAGATGTCTGTCAAGACCCTTTTTCTCTGGCACACGTGGAGGTAGCAAGCTGAAATTAAGGAGTACCCGTAAACCAAACGCAGGAATAGTCTTCATTTTTCAACTTTTTAGAGCCACACTCTGTACATTATTTAATCCTAATCCCAACTAATCCTAATCCTAGCTAATATTATAAATGCGAAAGTAACTCTGTTTCTCTATCTTTCTGTCCCTCTGTCTCTCTGTCTGTCTGTTTGTTACCTCTTCACGGGAAAACCGCTGCACCAATTTAGATGAAATTTGGTAAGAAGATAGTTTGATTATTGAGGAATAACACAAGCTACTTTTTATTCGGGAAAATTACATAGTTCCCGCTGGATAGCGATAACCGAAATCTACGCGGGCGAAGTCTAGTTAAATGATAAAAACAAAATAGTTATAAAAATACGTTAATCTATCTATAACATCTCAAATTACCTTTCCACGTATTTTTTTTTTTGTATTCAATACTTATAATATCTGCATCACAAGTAAGTCGTAAATATTCAAGTCGTAATTTATTTTCTGTCATTACGTCATAAGCATACTTAACTTTGACTTGTGACATACACCAGTGAGTTCAAGGTTGTCCTCTCAGGGAAGCCTCTTGCTCTTAATATCAATTATTACTCAAATCTGCAGTCCCTTGAAGCTGTGAAAATTCAAGCTTCTAAGTCAACGCAATCAAAAGATAGAGTCATTATAACACCCCACTTTTGACGTCGGAGGTAAAAAAAGGTTGTTTCCATACAAATTGCCGTACTGTGAAAACCTAAAGGGTACTTTCAGTTATCCTAGAAACTTGAAATTTGGTATCAAGGTAAGGTAAAGCTTATAGCACAACCACTCAGCAAAATCTGAAAATCTAAAATTTTTACGTATGAGCCCCACACTACGTACATTTGGCCAAGGCTCTTTTAACACTGGACAACATAAAACACTGAGGAAAAACGGGAAAAATCGGGTGCGCGAGTCCGACGCGTAGGTACTTGGCCGGTTTTTTTCCTAGCCTAATAAAGTGTCCCACTGCTGGGGCAAATCTTAATCTTGGACTTTTCATATTCGGTCAGAGAACTCAGAGAACATGTTTGCGCACCGTATGGGCATGATACACATATTCAATTCAATGCAGCTCTGAAATGCCAAACAGTTCCAACGAGATACGGTCGCTAACATTAATTAATGACGAGCCACTAATAGAAAGCTGTCATATTTATTCACTTTTCCGGTCTCAGTGTCAACAGTGTCAATTTTCAACTTCAACGCCGGCTCTATAGTGAAATACCTACCCGTAGTCACGTTTATGTAGTATCTCTACTTACTTCTAATGGGCTGGAATTTTAAGAAAAACCTACTTGAATTGATTTTGCCAAGTTAAAAATTTTAGTTGCGAGTTGATCATAAACCAGGTAGTCGTACTTGTCTGACAAGTATTTAGTTACGAAACAAAATTTGACGAAGCAGTTGAACACACAATACCTGTGTTACCAAACTTGAAGGTTAGTTTACCAAAACAAAAGTACAACCGATGCCACAAAACTGTTGCTGTAACAGCAAAGTTCGGGAAAAGTTGGGTAAATACGAAATAGTAGAAAAGTTAACGGGTAACGAAAAAATATGGTTTTTTCGACACGTGCTTTTAGACCTTCGATGCGAGGTCAGTGGCTTGAAAACCGCCAAAATAAAAATAAAACCGGCCAAGTGCGAGTCGGACTCACGCACCGAGGGATTTGTAGGTATATTTTTTGTGGGTGGTAGGACCTTGTGCGAGGTCCGTCCGGATCGCTACCATCATTTTACTAGCTAATCCTGCCGCAAAACAGCAATGCTTGCACTGTTGTGTTCCGGTGTGGAGAGTAAGACAGCCGGTGTAATTACGAGCACAAGAGGCATTTCATCTTAGCTCTCTAGGTTGGCAACGCATCTGCAAACCCTTGGGGTTGCGGGTGTTTATGGGCATTGGTGAATCGCTTACCATCAGGTGACCCACTTGCTCGTTTGCCTTCCTTGTAGTATGAAAAAATAGACATATATGTATATATAAATAGTTCGTCTATCACCACAGGAATCGAGCCTCCAAGATTTTTCCCGCTTTCTCGAACGCTTTAGAATGTCTAGTGTTAGCAGAGCGCTGTTCGTAAGCAAAATATACGCAGTATGGGGTAATTTTAAATGAATCATTGATGTTCAGACAGACACATAAAAATTTAAGCGCCATCTTTCGGTCCTGGAGAGCTGATTAGTTTTTAGGAAGTGTGGCTGCCATCTTGTACCGATTGATGTTATAATTATGTACGAATACATGGCAAAAATAGTTTTCTGGTTTTCTAATTAATCTTGTTTCAGTGAGTAAAAAACAATTTTAAGCAAAAATAAGAAATGGGAGAAAAGTACCTTTCTGTAATAGGAATTTTACGCCATTATTTTTCCCATACGGTACGAGGCCGGATATTACAGTATCATCCGTGTCATTGTGACAGAATGACAGGTAAACGATTTGTCTTGGTGGATATTGGTCTGAGATAACGTTTCAGTATTTTCAGCAAATCACGATGTTAAAGTTTCAAGGAAAATGCAATGAACGTAAGAAATTTGTCAGTTTTTTGGAAGAACATACCTATCTTTGAAATTGACGATCATATTCAACAAAAGCAATAACATTTTTAAGATATTTTAATTGACTCATACAAATTTCTGGTCTGGTATATGAAGGGTAGGTAATAAGGGTATAACATAAAATATGACCAGTCACTTTTATTTTAAAATAACATTTAAATCTCAAAATGTAGAGCACTCAACAGACTATAAGTTACCACTCAGTTACAGATACAAATATTTATGTAACTTCTCTTTTGTATCACTTTAAAAAACTAAGCAAACTTATCTAAAACTAAAGAACCTATACCTAATTTAAAACGTTGCCCACTGGTAGCAGTTTTTTTTAATAATAATAATTGTCTTTAGATAGGTTTTAAATTATAAATTCATTAGCTTTAAAAAAATAAGTAATACGAAAATTAGATAAGTAATTACATCGTTCCAAACTTTCATCCACTGACAACGGACCGGGAGACGAGCTGTCGGTAAGCCTCCAACAAGATGGAGCGACGACCTGGTAAAGATCGCGGGACCGCGGTGGATGCGGAAAGCACACGACCGGTCAGAGTGGAGAGCCTTGGGGGAGGCCTATGTTCAGCAGTGGACGTCTTTCGGCTGACATGATGATGATGAAACTTTCATATAGCGATACCTCTAAAAGTTGCTAAGGTGACTGGGCGTTTTCTTTCCGTGTACCCTTCTTAGGTGGACTCTGATTTCATTCAAACGAAATTTCGTTGTCCCAAATTGGCTTGGTTGACTCCACTTTCAAATTTACGCTACACCTTACATGAAAAGATGTACTCGAGTTTCACAGTTCAAATTATTTTTTATATCACTGTTGAAAACCGAGATTCCCTTATTTTCTCCCTTTTGTTACCTTTCCATACTTAAAACTAAATATTCTCACTGCATTTACTTTCGCATGCAGCCCGCTACTTTATCACATTAATTAATATAGTAAAACTAATTTCTAGGCTACCCTCGTCCCACGGACCCATATCGGTATAGAAGTAAAGAGTTCATCAATTTATGTGGGAACAGAGCGCCTAGTGTAATCGCCGGGCCAAGAAATCTCGATCGCGTTCGCGCTTAACAATTCTCATACCTCAAATTTCAAACTGAAACGTAAATATACAGAAAGACCAGAAAAATTAAGACTCGAACTGGGGTTCGAACCCAGGACCTCCACCACACCGTGGTGTTGCGCTACCACTGCGCCATCCGAGCAATCCAAAAATTAAGACTCCAACTGGGGTAATTGACACTTTAACGCAAACGCGATCGAGACGTTATTTTGTGCTTTTTGATTACACTAAGGGCACAGAAGCTCGAGTACGAATATTCGATTCCTGAGTAACGTAATCGAATAGTCACGTTATGCAGAAAAATTATACGGCGTTTGGAAGAGCGTGAGCGTATTTGGAACAAAATAAATTGCATGAAGTTTCTCGATTTCGATACGATAACGTTACGTTACGCAAGATTTGAAAACTCGTGCTCGACCTCAGAGCTTGTAACATTTTGCGTAGCTATTTTGACGTCACGAATGTAAATTATGTGTAAATTAAATAAGTACCTGGATTAACAGCTCCAACATTTGTGGTGGTGTTTGAACAGATATTTTTTGAACAACAAGGCATTTTGTTTCTAACATACAATGACAATGCAAAGAAAAATTCGTTAAGCAGCTGGACTTGAACCAGCAACCTCGGTAATCCGTACCACGCTCCACCAATTATGCTATACTTAACGTTTCGTACATTTTGTTTCTATCCGACTGCCCAAAGCAGGTTATGTTTTTTGAGCGTATGTATGTATATATGTCTAATTCTTAGGCACGCACTACAGCCTAAATTCGTTTGACGGATTTCAACGTTGAAGTGTCAGTGGATTCGTCTCAGAGGGTCGAGCACGACTTTACGAATGCTGCGTCACGTAAAATCGAATAGTAAACGTTGTCGAGTTTGTATGACGTTTGGAACAGCGCCCGCCCGTGAGCGTATTAGGAACAAAAATTTAGTATGAGGTTTCTCGATCTCGATACAATAACCGTAACGTTACGCAGGATTCGTAAAGTCGTGCTCGATCCTCAGTTGTAGGAGTGACGTAGGGTTGGTTCCCAGAATTGCAGTCGGGTTTTCTGTTTTTAATTTTAAGCCGGTTGGGTTATTAAAAACGGTCGGGAGCTAGAACGCGTAATGAGGTTGTCGGCCCTTCTTTTTGGCACGCGAGGTATATAGCACTCTTTCATTCTATCCCGAAAGAGTTCTGTGCGTCCCCCAGACATCCATATCTCCGTTGTAATTAGGTGGTAGAGATGAAATTTAATCAACGAATTTCCTTAAACGGTGGTCTATTTGACGGCCGGAAGGTTTTTCAAGAATGAGAAAAATAATTTGTCGTTTTAATCATTTTTACCGAACTGTTTGCCGGGTCAAAGGATCTTCGTTGGTATGCCAATTTAATTTATGGAGTAAGTATATAATTGTTTGTTATAGGTAACTTTTAAATACTCACTGAAACAACATACAGAAAACCAGAAAATGTAGCTTCCCCTGGGAATCGAACCCGGGTCGTTGACATTCCGTGTCACGTGAAAAAAGAAATGCATTCCCGTAATATTAATACACGGTCATCACTTCTACTAATTATTATTATTATTTTATGAAAGAGCCGAGCCAGCCTATAAGGAGGAAAAGGGATAGAGGAATCTTAATTGTGTTGTTAGTATCTTCTATAAAATATATAAATAAAATCACTTTATTTCAGACCAAATTCGATCCATAATTTTTGTTAGTTGTAATAATAATGCTTATACCTAATGCTAGTTTAATTTAACGAAATTGTTAAATTTAGTATGCATATTACCTAAGGAAATTAAAAAAATCTAAATATCAATATCTCGGTCCGAACTATAATTTTGTTGCTGTCGGGTTTGAAACCTTAGGTCCATGGGGTCCCGGCGCTTACAAGCTTATTTCAGAGTTGCAAAAGCGCTCAGTCGATGCAACTTGTGACCAAAGGGCTGGCAGTTTTCTCTCTCAAAGAATCAGCATCGCTATTCAGCGAGGCAACGCTGCCAGCCTTTTGGCACCATGCCACGGGGGCCTTATTTAGATTTAATTTAGTTTTAAGTTTTAGTTTATTCAGTTTTAGCTCAGTTTTTATGTCATTGTAAATTGCTTTTATTATGTAAATAAATTATTGAGGAAAGTAAGAGTTTTCGATTATTTTGACAATGAGGGCTACGCGAGTCAAGACTACTCTCTACATTATAAAAAAACCGGAAAAGTGCGAGTCGGACTCGCGCACGAGGGTTCCGTAGAAAGATTTTAACGTTTATCCCCAGTGTTTTAAGAAGTCCAGTGTTAGCAGAGCCCTGCTCCTAAGCAAAATGTACGCAGTGTGGGCTCAACTTATAGTGGTCTGCGAAATCTACAGACAAACATAAAAATTTAAGATTTTGAGACTTTTGTGAGTGGTTGTGCTATAAGAGCTACCTTCATACCAAATTTCAAGTTTCTAGGACAACTGGAAGTACCCTTAAGGTTTTTGGATTTCGGCAATTTGTATGGAAATAGCCTTTTTAATGACTGTATCTTTTGATTGCGTTGACTTAGAAGTTTGATTTTTTCACAGCTTTAAGGGACTGCAGGCTTGTGTATTTGATATTAATTTCAGCAGGCTACCTCCACGCGTTCCAGAGAAAAAGGGTCTTGACAGACTGACAGACAGACGGACAACAAAGTGACCCTATAAGGTTTCCGTTTTTTCCTTTTGAGGTACGGAACCATAATAAAGCAAATCCTTTCCTTGTCAGTTATCTGGAACGAAGTATAGCACGTCGATTCTTAGGTATATTTAAGGTGACACAAAATTGTGTTACGTAAACGTTCAATAGGCGCTCAAGTGAGCCACCATTTTGATTTCCCACGGGTTTCGTATTTATGTCTTGGAGACATTTTTTCATATATTTTGGTTGCGATTGCGTAGCGTGTAGTTTTTTAGAAGTAGGTAGGTAGTGTGGGCTGGTGCCTATTTATGCACAGCCGTCGGGTGAGTGTAGCCCTAGTGGCTCAAGCTGCGAGAGGCGTAAGGAGAGGGAAGACACTAAACTTGTGTTTTAAATAATTTTTATCCTTTTCTTCAAATAAAAACGGATACACGACTTTTCGTATGAAAGCCGGTGACGGAGTGTCGCTGATGTTTTTTTGTCTTTTTAGACACTTTGCATTCGTATTTTAAAATCAACGAACACAATCATCAAACAATGAGCGGCCTCTTCACAGTAGGTACTCTAAGGGTTGAGTTGAAGTACTTACCTATAAGTAAATTACAACTTAGAATAATTAAATTAAAATATTCTCGACATTTCAATTCAAAGTCCAATATCTATCTATGCTCTATCTTCATCGATATACATATAAAACATTAAAGATAGGCCACGCACCTGTTCAGCGCTGACAAAATGCGGCCCTCACTCATTAGCTGTCATTAGACTGACATAATGTCAAACATCAAGGGATACTAATCACCGAACCACCTATAATTGCTTGTCCGCGGGCGGTGAAGCGGTGGCGTATCTGATCTTTGCTTATTATTAACATCAACACCAGCCTTTTTACGTCCCACTGTTGGGCACATTCCTCCTCTTAGAATGAGAGGGCTTGGGCTATAGTTCCCACGCGGGCCCAGTTCAGATTGGGAACTTCAGACACACCATTGAATTGCTTCGCAGGCAGGAGTGTGCAAGGTTTTGCTCACGGGGTTTTCGTTCACCTAAAAGTTTCATAATAAATTCCGAAAAACTCAGAGCTGGAGCTCAAACCCACGACCATCTGCTTGAGAGGCCATAGGTCAAATCACTAGGTAGGCTACCACGGCTTGTTCCAGTAACAATGGAAAGTTTGCTCTCTATTATGCGGTAGATTTTAAATAGTCAAGTTTAAAAAATAATACACTTTCTAACAAAGTCACACAGACACACACACACACGCACACACACGCACACACACATATACACACACATTCACACACACACAAAGTACACACACGCATATACACACACATTCACACACACATAGTACACACACGCATACACGCAGAAAATGTGCAGCTATTTGCTTAACTTAAAAATTCATGTTTAAATGTAAATTTATGTTATTTTAGCTAGTGTACTTGATCTTAATGAATAAGATTTTAATTTATAAGGTACAGACCATACAACTTTGGATAATTATTATTATGGCCTTTTGGCTGCCACGATACAGGCCTAGCCTAATGTGGAATCATTGGTATATTTTTTTAAATGTAATTGTACCTTTATGGTTAGTAAATTTATGTTATTTTTTATTATAACTGAAAGAAAACTTTTTCCACGAAGTGTTTATAAAAATGTGGCACACCCACTGTCCCAGAGGCCCGAGCACGAATATTAGAATCCTGCGTAACGCTATCATATTGCCATCGAGAAAAAACATATCAGTGCTGATCAGTGCTATAAATTTGATAGTAATTGCTATTTACAGGATACCACAGCAAACACGATCGCATATCGGTGTTTTCCTGCATAAAATGAATATTTTGCTTCAGTACATAAGTTCAAAAAATTACAAAAAGAAAATTGTGTTTTGTGGTGACTGAAACATTAATATTTTGAAAGAAAATTCAGTCACAAAGGATCTAATTAGTGTTCTGAGGAGTTACAACTTTGCGATGCACATAAAATCACCAACAAGGATTAATGCCTGCATTGATCTAATTGCAAGCAATATGCGTCAAGTTAAGTCCTGCACCTGTCTGATCATGATAGGGCTCAATCAATTATGCTAAATATTGATAAGATTAAATCGTACACAACCTGGTTTGAGCATAAAAGAGACTACAGTACTGACAACATTCGAAAGGTTCATGACAGTATAATGGCACTCTCTTTCTGTGATGTTTTGAGTTCGCAAGATGCCCAAGCTGCGTTCACTGCCTTTTACGAACTACTGAAACTCTTTTACGATCTTTGTTTCCCAGTCATCAGGGTTAAAGTTAACAGTAAACAAACCAAGGCAAAATGGATGACAAAGGGTATTCGTAAGTCATGTCAAGTAAAACGTCAAATGCTTATTCAAAGTAGAAATATTAGACATAAGTCAGTATCAGACAGAGTATTCCTAAAAAAATATAGTAAATTATTAAAGAAATGTATTCAAAACTCTCAAAAATCTAGTAATAATAAGTATATATCAATAAATAAAAATAAATGCAAAGCCACCTGGAATATAATTGCTTCTCGGACATCAAATATAGAAAATATAACTGAAATAAATTATTTAAAAACTGATAACAAGACGTTTAAAAATTCCCATGACATCTGTACCATTCTTAATGACTATTTTATTAAATTAGGTAGTGTGTGTAAAAAGAAAATTGAAAGCAACATCCCAAAAACATGCATTGAACATAATCAATGCACAATGTTTTTGAGGCCTATAACTGAGGATGAAGTCTATAAACTTATAAAATCACTAAATAATACCAAAGCATGTGGAATAGATGATATCTCAACTGAAATGGTAAAATTGACGGGATTATTTCTGAGCCGCCCGCTTGCACTTGTAATAAATCTCTCTTTTAGTCAAACTTATTTCCCAAAAGAGTTAAAACAAACTAAAATAAAACCGTTATTTAAAAAAGGATATCGAGCCGATCCTAGTAATCATAGACCAATTGCCATTGTTCCGGTCTTTTCTAAGGTAGTCGAGAAAGCTTTTTGTGTGCGATTAGTTGACTTCCTAACCAAGCATAATATCCTGCACCCTAATCAATATGGCTTCAGAGAGGGGTACAATACAGAGCTGGCATGCTTCGAGTTCGTGAAATACGTGACTGAATCCATTAATAATAAAATACCGGTCATGTAAATTTTTCTGGACATGACCAAAGTATTTGACCGTGTTGACCACTCTAAGTTGTTGGATAAATTGAATTCTTACGGAATTAGAGGTCAAGAAAATGATTGGCTTAAATCTTATTTGTCCAACACGAAGCAATGCACAGAAATAACAAAAATTTAAGAAGATAAAAATAAAATCCATAAGGTGGTGTATCGATCCTCTGATGGTACTGTTGTTACAGGAGTGCCTCAGGGCAGTAATTTGGGCCCATTGCTATTTTTGTTGTTCATTAATGACCTTCCAAAGGCTGCAAAGCCCAAAACAATACTCTTCGCGGACGACACTACCATCATTGTTAAGGGAGACAGTCCACGTACGTATGAAGCAGATATTAATGAAGCCTTAACTGACATGAGTTGCTGGATAAATAGTAATGATCTTCTAATAAACCTGAGCAAAACTGAGTTCATACAATTTCACTCAGACAGGGCCAAGCCTCCCAAGATGAATGTTAGAATTGAGGAGATTACATTACAGGAAGCTAGTAATGTCAAGTTTTTGGGTTTAAATTGGAAGGGACATATTGACTCTATATGTTTTAGGTTGGACCGTTTTGTTTATGCATTGCGAAAACTTAGACAATGTGTGTCTAATGAAGCTGCACTTACGGCCTACCATGGGCACGTATCATCAATTCTTAGTTATGGCCTAATTTTGTGGGGTAACTCTGTGAACTTCAACAGGGTTTTACTATTGCAAAAGCGATGTATACGTGCAGTAGCAAACGCTTGGATAGGGTGCAGCTGTAGGCCCATTATCAAAAAACTAAATATATTGCCACTAGCATGTATGCATATTTATAAAATTTGTAACTTTGTTTAGAAATTTCCTAAATATTTTATAAAGCGATCAGATCAGCATTCAAGGGGCATAATAAGAGAACAATATAAATATCTCTTGTATCAGCTACGCTGTAATAATAGCATTTATAAAAGGAATGCTTATAACATGTGCATTCTGATTTTGAATAACTTACCTGACCAAATAAAAGCACTCGAAGGTAATGGATTCAAACGAACATTAAGATGTTGGCTCCTCGAAAACTGTTTCTACAGTGTTAAGGAGTTAATAAATAAATAAATTATAGAGATATAACATATATGACACAAGTATGACATAAATTAAGAAATTATTTAATACCTACTTACTATTGTTTAAATAATTATTTTTAGTGCTTGATTAATTTTATTATTGTTGAAAGTCTCGCATGATAAAGAAGCGAAATTGACTACCTTATATATTTGCATGCTGTATGTATACAGCTGAAAAAGATGGAACGTTTTCTAACATAACACTAAGACATGTAACTAACCCTTTTTCTGCAAATAAACATTATCTTATCTTATCTTATCATACCTATTAAATTTATTTCCAAATACGCTCACGAGGCCGCTGTTGTGGTTTCTCGATAACGTAGCTACTCGATTACGTAAGATTCGAATACTCGTGCTCGTTCCTCAGAACATCTACAACGGGCGATCTTAAAACTAAGTACACGTTTCAAAAAGTTGGAGCGCCCTTCTACAAAAGTTTGATAAATACGCTGTTTTAGATGATCTCTTACTTCGAAATGTCACGTTATCTCATTACCTCTAAAATGTCTAGCAGTAGACGTCTTCTGTCTGATATGATGATGATAACCCATTAGTAATATCAAAATACGATTATTTTATTTTTAGGGTTCCGTACCTCAAAAGAAAAAAACGGAACCCTTACAGGATCACTTTGTCGTCCATCTGTCTGTCAAGACCCTTTTTCTTTGGAACGCGTGGAGGTAGCATTCTGAAATTAATATCAAATACTCAAGCCTGAAGCCTAAAGTTGTGAAAAAATCAACGTTTTAAATCAACGCAATCAAACGATACAGTCATTAAAAAGGCTATTTCCATACAAATTGCCGAAATCCAAAAACCTAAAGGGTACTTCCAGTTGTTCTAGAAACTTGAAATTTGGTATGAAGGTAGCTCTTATAGCATAACCACTCAGGAAAGTCTCAAAATCTTAATTTTTTATGTGTCTATAGATTTCGCAGACCAATATAAGTTGACCCCACACTGCGTACATTTTGCTTAGGAGCAGGGCTCCGCTAACACTGGACTTCTTAAAACTTTGCGGAAAAGCGTTGAAATCTTTCTACGGGACCCTCGTGCGCGAGTCCGACTCGCACTTGGCCGGTTTTTAAATACCTACTTACTCACTGAAATACGAATGCACAGAAAAACATAGCTAACCCCGGGAACCTAACCCGGATCCTTGACATTCTGTGTCATGTGCCATGCCCTTACACCAAAGTTAGTGATTGGCAAGGGTGTCGATTTTTTCTATGTAGGTATTCAAATCTCAGCTCGTTTATCAAAGGCACAGAGATTGAGCCCTACGGCAATAAAGTCGAGATCCCTTTTTGGAGTACAGGTCGCGCCACGAAAGTCTAGCGATGACTTTTAATGTGGAAGGGATACTGCGCATGCGTGCGACTGGCGAGCCAATAAGCGCTCTCGTACGACACGCACGCCCACCCCACGCCCCGTCTTCGTCCCCGCGACACCTCATTTTTGACTTCTCCGTATTAACGGTCATCGCTAGACTTTCGTGGCGCGATCTTTTTGTATTTTTTCTCCGTAAAAAATGTGATCTTACATTTTTGTTATCAGGATGCTCTTCTTCATGCCATTAAAGAGGAGTACGTGGAAGCGGTGGAGATGCTGCTGCAGTGGGAGGAGGAACACCACGTCGTCGGAGATCCATATGTAAGTGGTTTAGTTTTAAACAAGCTTACATAATATAACATTAATTTAAATGTGCTGATTCGTGTGGCAGTGGAGGGGGAGGTGTTGCATGAAAACATACAATTGTCATACTATTTGACGTCCGTAAGGCATACGCGATTGAGATGTATTTTTGGCTCTTGATTACACTGGACGCTCTGAGCGTCTAGAGTAATCGCCGACCAGGCCTAAAAATACGTCTCGATCGCGTTCGCGTTTAACAATTCTCGTATTATTTGACACTTTAATGCAAACGCGATTGAGACGTATTTTGTGCATTTTGATTACACTAAGGGCACTGAGCGCCTAGTGTAATCGCCGACCAGGCCAAGAAATACGTCTCGATCGCGTTCGTGTTTAACAATTCTCGTATTATTTGACACTTTAACGCAAACGCGATTGAGACGTATTTCGTGCATTTTGATTACACTAAGGTCACAGAGCCTCTAGTCATCTAGTGTAATCGACGACCAATAAATACGTCTCGAACGCGTTTGCGTTCAAGTGTCAAAAATAGTATGAGAATTGTTTGTTGTCGATACGTGCCACTAGTGGCGCTGCTAATTTTCTCACAGTTTTTCTGACGAAAACGCGAACGCAGTTGATTATACTAAACGCTCAGCCCCCCGACTACGAAGTGCAAAATTCGAACTTCGTATCGTGCCGTCCCTCTCAAGCTAATATTATTTAATACGAGAGTGAGCGGGACGATACGATACGAACTTCGATTTTCGAATTTCGTAGCATGGGGGCAGATCATTTTGCATGTGGCACGGCTAGTTAAATTGTTCCAAATACGATTTAAAACTCTCGTGTCATCGCCAGAGTTGGGAATCCGTGGAATCATCGGCAGCTACCTTCACTCCTGACATCACCCCGCTTATCCTGGCTGCCCATCGGAACCACTACGAGATCCTGAAGATACTGCTGGACCGCGGAGCCACGCTGCCCATCCCTCACGACGTCAAGTAGGTACAGACATACTTTTGTGACATTAAGCCGCTTCCTGGGATATCCAAGCTCGCTTTAGATTCTAATTATCTCGTTCAATATTTGAAATGGAGTTTTAGTATTAGGTTTAGTAACGTTATCGTATGGCCATCGATTTTATATGACGTTTAGAGCGTATTTTCTTACGATTACGTTACTATTCGATTGTTGGTGAAACTCGTGCTCGATCTACGAGTTAAAGAGTAAATGAAGAAAAAACTTCAATTTTTACCTGATCGTATCGTATAAGAAAAACAGTACCGTGACTGACTGACTGACAGACATCGCACAGCCTAAACCACTGGACCTTAGAGATTTGAAAATTGGCAAACGTATACCTTGAGTATCCTAGTGGTTTACTAAAAATGGATTTTCGAAATTCCCACGGGATAGGGAACTAGCGAATTTTGTAATGTTTCACGGGGGCAAAGTCGCGGGGCATAAGCTAGCTATCGTATAAGAGAGATGAATGTAGAAGATGCCAAGGATAGTACGTCACGTACGTGATAAAGTTTCTGAGAACTACATATTAAATAGGTAAGAGTAAATACAAGACAGAGTTAAAGATAGCATTTAAAAAAAATACATTTAGTTGTCTGATAATAGCGTCTCTCCTCAGATGCGGCTGCGACGAGTGCGTGAAGTCCTCCCAAGAGGACTCTCTCCGCCACTCTCAAGCGCGCATCAACGCGTACCGGGCTCTGACCTCTCCCTCCCTCATAGCCTTGTCTTCCGCAGACCCTCTCTTGACAGCTTTCCAGCTGTCATGGGAACTGAACAGGCTGAGCAGAATGGAGACTGAATTTAGAGTTGAATATAAGGTAACTTCATGCGTTTTATTAGGTCGGTGACCGAATACGGCTCACTACTTTTACCACTTAATTTGGTGCCATGTCCTATTCAGTCATTGACCTACCTATTTAAATACTCCCAGAGCATCGTTTGACAACGAAATGCTACCGAGTCAAAATAATATCATCCTTGAATGTCTTCAGGTAACTTTTCTACGAATCAATCAATATATTTATATTATACTTTATTTACATAATAAAAGCAATTTACAATGACATTAAATCTGAGCTAAAACTAAATAAACTGAAACTTAAAACTAAATTAAATCTAAATAAGGCCCCTGTGGCATGGTGCCCAAAAGGCTGGCAGCGTTTCCACGCTGAATAGCGATGCTGATTCTTTAAGAGAGAAAACTGCCAGCCCTTTGGTCACAAGTTGCATCAACTAAGCGCTTTTGCAACTCTGAAATAAGCTTGTAATCAATCTATTGTTATTATTTGTATTAAAATTTTCACTTTATTCAAAACATAAACTTGTTTTTTTTCCTTACATGAAACTGGACAGCGATTTAAAATTCTAAATTTTATTTAGCATATAAGCAGTTGAGTGCTCTTTTACACGTAATTTTTTTGAGTCTACCAGCGCTTTCGGAAAGACCATGATTGCCTAGAATAAAGCACCGCAAGCAACTTGGCACAAAAATAAAATATCTAAAAATAAAAAAATATTTTTCTAAAAACAAATTACAATAGCTCTTACAATACACAACCACATAATTAATTACACAAAGAAAACTCAATATATCATTAGAAAATAAAGAATTGGTATTAGCCACATGATGAAGAATGCAGATGAGGCCAAATGTGTACCAACTCACTGGTTCAGTAACAGCCTATTCACTCTAGCCTTGAAGAGACCAAGATTGTATGTTTTTCTTCGTACATAACAGTAGGTATGTATTCTTCAAACGTAGACGTAGGCCAAACAAAAAACTAACGAACACAAAATCCACTTAAAAACAAATTTCCGGCTTAGAAGTGTTTGATCAAGATTTTCTAAATAATCACTATAACATCTCGCCTTCACCTATCATTCAAACATTTCTTAGCACTTCACTGACAAAGCAAATATTACTACCTATTTCTTATTTGAATGCATGAGTAGGAAGGAATTTTACCAGGAAAATATGAAACAATTACGATACTTTTATTTTTCCGACTAACGTTTGTTTGCCTTTTGCAATAGGCTATTATCATCCTAAAGTTACTGATATAGCTCAGCGAATTGCATACCTTATGTAGCAGTGGGCGGGGCACATTGTTTGCACAATTGATGGCCGTTAGAGCTGTAGGTTCTAGAGCGGCATCCACGTACCGGAAGGCGAAGTGTTGGTAGGCCTCCCGCAAGGTGGACGGACGATCTGATAAAGATCGCGGTAAGCCATTGGCAGCGGGTAGTACAAAACCGATCGTCCTGGAGATCCTTGGGGAAGGCCTGTGTCCGGCTGACATGATGATGAAGATGAATGTCCTGGAAAGTTATATTTACTTAGTCTGTCATTTATATAAAAGTATCGGCTACACTGTTTTGTGCCACTGGCATCCAATTAGTCCCTGCAGTTTTCCTAACGTCATCCTTCCACCGCATAAGTGGTACAAAACCGAACCAATGAAAGGAGAAGTTTGACGGAGGCCTACACCAACATGGTTGAAAAGAGCTAAGAAGAAGAGAGAGATTGGATGCACTGTATACCGATCTTCTATTCTGAATTGATGTTTTAATAAGATTTTTTCCCTTAGGCGTTAAGACAGCAGTGCCAAGAGTTCGCAACATCTCTGCTAGATCACACGCGAACCTCCAACGAGCTAGAAATAATGCTGAATTACAACCCTTGGGACATCGACTGTTGGGAGCCGGGGGAGCGGCAGACCCTAGGAAGACTCAAGCTGGCCATACAGTACAAACAAAAGATGGTAAGTAAATACAACTTGAAGAGCCTCCGAAGAGTTATCCAATTCAATACCAGCCACTGGCTTCCACTATCGCACCTAACGCCGTAAGTCCGAGTTCCGTCGTCACCACCTTGACGACGGTCTACTGCTGTGCGTTCCGTTGACATTTTCTACCACGTACAGAGAAATTGCGGAATCAACTTCCTCGTCGTCAGTCAGCCAATTACAGTGAAATTTTCTGCACTTCTTTCCCACAAACTTTACTACCTATGCCAAATTTAACACACTTTGGCTTAGTTAAAGTGGTGCTGTGTTCTTAAAAACAGATTTACAGTTTTTAGTTCACATAAATATTAGCTGTGCGATGTAAAAAAATTGCTGTTTAACTGTTGACCTTCAATTCAAAACATTAGGTACAAGCGCTAAGCACGAATCTGTGCTTAAGCGTACGAGGGGATAATAATATAGAAGATCCCGCGTTTCCCACAAAGTTATTGCTCTCCATATAAATTCATGGAACACCGTAAAGCCACCTGTGTCGTCTCATGTTTAGTTTCGAATATTTAACGTACAAATCCTTATGTACTTTTGTGTCGGCCACATTTTGACCTCGTACGGGAGTGTCAGTATTTTGTGTGCAAGTTACGAGAAGTAGCGACAAGCGATAGCGAGAAGAAATCAGGAGCTTGTTTCATTACGACTTGTAGTTTATAATACACGAGTCTCAATTTTAATTTCAAATTATTTCTTAATTAAAAATACAATATTCATTACAGTAATTTAAGATTGAGGATTATTTCCAAAGTAGGTGCAGCGGTGCGGTGATTCCCAAACTAGGTCTAGCCTGTATCGTGGTTACCTTAATACTTTTACATTCGTTCTTTAACAAAATAAGGTTATCATGAAGGCGACTTCCTTTTAGAAAGAGACTTCCACTTGTATTACCAGTGTTACAAGTTTTACAGAAACAGGACCCGTTGTAAACTTTCGGAGATCTCTTTGCTGTAAGGGTGTGGTGGTGCTTAAAAGAGTCTGTAGCGTTTTATAACGTTTATTATTAAATCTTACAAGGGCAGGAACTATGCGGCAACCATTGACTTACCATCACCATGGACTTCGGGTTAGCGTTTGAAAACGTCCGAACCAAAAGACCACAAATTTGCTAAAAAGACCACTAATCGGGCGTCATCAGTTTTAGTTTGGTCGAACGACAGCACAGGTTGTCGTCGAAAAATGCCGTGTTGTACTGAGACACATTTTTCGTGAATTTTGTACTGGACCCAAGTCCACGGTGTTAGCAACTCAATGGCGGCGGCCATTGTACCTCTCGCCTACATGGCGTGACAGTTGTTGCTATAAGCGTAACAAGCTAGGATCAAATAGTTATGCCAGTCACTATCAATTGTCGCCCCCTCTAAAGTGTTGCTGATTCGTTGTCTGAAGAAACTGTAATTTCTTCGGGACACTGTGAAGTCTAGCCTCTTGGACATCGAAAGCTACATTTGTGGCGCCCGCCTTTTCTTGTTGCATAGGCATTTTAGCAAAAACAACTATCTTAACGCCTACTACACATGCCTTACCTTTTTTTTTTTAGTAGCCTATAATGTGTCCCACTGCTGGGCAAAGGCCTCCCCTTTCTCCTTACTCATGTCTCTGGTTTCGGCCAACTCTCGCCAGTCCGGCCAAAAACGCTCCAGATCGTCCCGCCATCTCCTTCTTGGTCTGCCTCTGTTCCGGTATCCATCGCATGGGACCCAGTTGGTAGTAATTCTGGTCCAGCGATCCGGATGCATTCGACAGACATGTCCCGCCCAGTCCCACTTCAGTTTGGCAGTCTTTGTCCCTACATCGACAATTTGAGTTCTGGAGCGCAGTTCGGTGTTTCTGATTCTATCAGTCCTTCGAACACCTAGGATAGTGCGCTCCATAGCTCGCTGGCAAACCTTGAGTTTAGACTTTTAGCCTCACTCAAAGACGAGGTCTGAGCGCCGTAGGTTAGGATGGGCAGAATACATATATCGACGAGCTTGCGCTTTGCGTTACCTTATCTACAGATATTTTCTAAAAAAGCAAACATGTTAGATCACAAATAAATCGCTTGGACTTGTGACGTACTTACTTATTTTAAACAACAATCTAATACATCTCGTCCCGCGCTTTCCTAAACGTGTCCTTACCCATATAACTTCTCGTTTACCCCGAAATAGCAAGTTGTGAGTTGTGACTAACGCTATTTCGCAGCAAATCCCTTGACTTCAACATATCTTATAGCGCAGTGATTCACTAGTAAAAGCCTGCGACTTTGGACGCCATGATAAAGTTTACTGTTTCCTTTTTAGGGTTCCGTACCTCAAAAGGAAAAAACGGAACCCTTATAGAATCACTTTGTTGTCCGTCTGTCTGTCTGTCTGTGGAGGTAGCATGCTGAAATTAATATCAAATACTCAAGCCGGCGGTCCCTTAAAGCTGTGAAAAAATCAACCTTCTAAGTGAAGGCAATCAAAAGATACAGTCATTAAAAAGGCTGTTTCCATACATATTGCCGTACCCCGATAACCTAAACGGTACTTCCAGTTGTCCTAGAAACTTGAAATTTGGTATGAAGGTAGCTCTTGTAGCACAACCACTCAGAAAATTCTCAAAATCTTAATTTTTTATGTCTGTCTGTAGATTTCGCAGACCAATATAAGTTGACCCCACACTGCGTGCATTTTGCTTAAGAGCAGGGCTCTGCTAACACTAGACTTCTTAAAACACTGGGGAAAAGCGTTAAAATCTTTCTACGGAACCCTCGTGCGCGAGTCCGACTCGCAGTTGGCCGGTTTTTTTTTTTTTACTCACGTAACTTAGTACAGTGAGCAGCGAAAGTAACTAAGCAACCGAAGCGGTCACAATTATCTGCACAAGCTCTTATGTCTATAACAATAGAACCGTACGTACTTAGATCATTGCGACCGCTTCGGTTGCTTAGCAACTTCTGCTACTGACTGTACTGTCAATTATGGGACTGTGGGAATTTGGGACCAAAAATTTGCAAGTCCACTTTTACCCTCTTCGCTTTTAGTCTTCTGACGGGTATGAGAGTTATTTTGTAAGTTCAATTACCTAGTCAAAGTGTTCTTCTATTTAGGTATCATGTCATAAATGCCTCTGAATTTCAGAACAGAATTTACAACTCCCTTGCGTTATTAATTAATTAAAAGTGGTTTTTTTATTTATTAAATTTCACAGCTTAACAGTTAATCCAAAGCACTGTGAAACTAAGATACAATTTTATGCAAAGAATGCATGCAAAATGAAAGCATGCAGAGTGCATCATATTTGTTTGAATAACGGTTGAGTTATCTTTGGAACTTCTCTTTGTTATCTCAAGGCAAAATTGAGAATAACTCGAGATTCTACTCACATTATTTCACTGTTAACATTTTAAACTCAGAATACAGAACAAACCAGAACCCGCGAGCGTGCCTAAAAGTGATGCTCTTAAACAGAGCAGTTTGGCATAGTCATCTCCGAGCACGCGGCGTATCGAATATCGGCGGGTTTACGAATGACAATACTAATTAATCAATTCTCCTGCCGTTCTTATTACTTACAGAAATGCCATTGGGCTTATAAAAACAGGATATTATAATTTCAAGTATAAACGGGTAGCGAAATCAATAAAAAATAGACTTACTCTGCGGCGTGCGATTATGACTGAACGCGGCTTCTGGTTTATTATTTATTCTGAGGTTTTAAAGTACCTACTGTTTTGAAGTATACTCAGGTAAATGTTGCTTAAAGAACAGGAAATAATAAATTATACGTAATTTCAATAACTCCTTTGATGTATTCAAATAGATGCGTCAATTGCACCACGATATCTGTTTTATTTAACCGACTTCAAAAAAGGAGAAGGTTCTCAATTCGTCGCAATATAATACATATTTTTAATTCTTGTTTCCAGTTCGTAGCACACCCGAATGTACAGCAATTGCTCGGGGCGATCTGGTACGAGGGTCTGCCGGGATTCAAGAGAAAAAATATCGTCGGCCAGTGTGTACAGGTACATAACCTACAAGTAGAGTCAGTTGTTGAGAAAAGGTACAGCCCCCCCCCCCCCTCCTGGTAACCACAGCAGGGGGTTTTCCTTTCTCTGCAGCCGTATACTTACAGAGGCAACATCCCTATTGAGGCGAATACGCGATCATCGCACATTCCCCTGCCATTCGCATCCCATCGCGCTAACAACAATTAGGACACCGGTTCGAGATATGTGTCTAGTTTGCGCAAACAGCAATGAACTCGTAATCGCGTGCAATTAGGGTGACGCTTAACAATTACTATAATGTTCTGCCCAGTTTAAATATTGGAAAAAGTAACCTAAGATGTCAGGTAACGTTGCAGAGTCCAAGCAAGCAACCAACCAGCATATAACCTACTTACACTCAGGTTTGCACATCTACCATTGAGCATTATTATCACTATTTGTCATCAGGTAGCGAAACTCGGCGCCATGTTTCCCATATACTGCACGATATACATGCTGGCCCCTAACTCGGAGTACGGCCGTTTCATGAAGAAGCCGTTCGTCAAGTTTATCTGCCACAGTTCTTCTTATATGTTGTTTCTGAGTGAGTATTAAATTATAAGGTAGGATGTCACCGTAGGGGTAAACGTGTTCTTGAGTAGAGACCGTGACTCTGCAAACGTCACTACGGACTCCTTCCAGACATGTTGGATGACTGCAGGCAGTTGCTGGATGCGGGAAACTAAAGCTATGGCGCTCATTAGGGGTGGTGGTGACGATAATAGCATACAGGTGTATAAATCTGATATTTTAAGCACTTGGTAACGTACATATTATATTTACGACCTTGACTGTTACCTAAGTAGCAGAATAAATCTAGTGAAGTACATTAACATGATTAGCAAAATCGGGTGTATCGTGCAACAATGTCGCTTGAACTTAATGTCACAAAAAATCCCGATTCTTACAACATGACTGCATAATTTTTAAAAACATTCAGACGAGGTGATCCCAAGAAATCTCAGTCAAGAAGACCACCCACAGCAAAAATAATTACTAACCCATCTCAATATCCTATAACAATTTATGAAGCGCATCAATTTATAGAAAAAATAAACAATCTTCAAAGCGTCCATACATTAAATATGCGAGAGGGCTTTCTGTTTGTTACAATAAAGAAAAGTGTGCCAACCTTGATCGCGGAGATTGGTTATTAATGGATAACTAGGGTGAATGTGCTTTAGACGAGATGTTATTAGATTTGAGATAGGTATTAAGAAATTAGAACAAAGGCGACTGTAGACGAAATATTTTTTGGTTGGTTGAAGTGACGTATTGGACGTAGTGTCGTCATACTTGACACTAACTTTTCCGTAACTCTAAAGAACCCTTTTCAATGACCGTAAGTCAGTATTTTTTGATTTCGACAAAAAGCTACTTTACCAGGTAGTTTCTGTTCATGTACCAAACAATAATAATAATAACATGTCGAAGTTAACGGAAAAAAACAACACGGCCTATATATGGCATAATAAGAGTATTAGAGACGATAAGTCGCCAATTAGACATGTACCTACTGATGAACATCTTCAAAATCTCTAAGTTTCAACGGTAGACGAAAGAGTTCCAGGTTTTTTAAATACTATTATCTTTCTGAAACCTCTAAGAATGTCACTATTTCTCACTTCAATTCATCCGAACATATTATTAACCCACAGACTACTTTTTTCAGGAAGTATGTATTTATTGATGAGTTTTATCTTCATCGTCATGTCAGCCGAAAGACGTCCACTGCCGGACATAGGCCTCCCTCAAGGCTCTCCACTCAGACAGGTCTTGTGCTTTCCGCATCCACCGCGGTCCCGCGATCTTTACCGGGTCGTCGCTCCATCTTGTTGGAGGTTTGTTGTGGTAGGCTATTGTTGGAGTCTTATCTTATCTTATTTCTTTTCTACAGCGCTCCTCTCCCTCGCATCACAGCGTGCCGAATTCTTAGTTCTGGAATGGTCTGGCATCAGCTGGTTCCAAGAGCTGGTGGAATACTGGAAGGAGCACGAGCGAGGGGCCTTGCCTGGCCTTATTGAATTCACCGTCATTATTTACATAGCAAGTAAGTGAAGTAAGAATATTATTAAGTCATCCGCCATCATCACCATCCTTATTAATATGCTCATAGTTATCTTAACTGTAGTTATTCATTGGTCTTACGGGCTAAAGTGCAAGAGATGTAGTAATAAACTTCACTGTGCCGTTATTGCATAGGTGCATTGCAAGTAGTGCTGCTTCTTAGTCATTGTCATCACCTTAATTATTATGACCATTCTCTCCTTAGCGTCATTATCATTATCTACCAGTTAAGTTTTTGAGTGTGTCAGTTTGAGAAAACATTATCAGAAAAGATCACATCAGAAGAGCAGTCTCAACGTTTTTAGTCCCAAATACTTACTATATTTACTAGACAATTTTCAACAATGAACCCATTTTTGGTGTATACTTGTGGACTAAAGTATATTGTACCAACATTAACTTTTTGGCAGGTTTAATATGGGCAGAAATACGAGCGCTCTGGACTGGTGGTATCATGGAGTACATCAGCGACTTATGGAACATCGTTGACTTTATCACGAACATGTTCTATATTGCTTGGATTTGTTTACGAATCTCCGCATGGTATATTGTACAGGTCTGTTTACTATACTCTTTAGAATACTGCATTTGAAAACGTCAACTCACCTTGACGCTGATCTTACCTTCGTCTTATTATCTGAAGCACATACCATCATACATAACAGCATCACCTCTTTCTTTTTCTCTCTAAATTTACAAGTTACGCTCTTTTCGGTGGAGTAGCCGTCATTCTGTTTGGTCTTCACCATTTCACTTTCTAATACTACCTCTTACTACCACCATATTGAAACTTAACTCTACAGAAAAAAAAATGTACAGTAATCGAGATGGTGCACCGGTTAGATAGGTAATAACTTCAACTTCCAACAGAGAGACTATAAAAATGGCCTGGACCCTTGGTATCCTCGAGAGCGTTGGGACTCCTACGATCCAATGCTGCTCTCTGAAGGTGCCTTCGCTGCTGGTATGATCTTCTCATTCCTGAAGCTTGTCCACATCTTCTCCATCAACCCGTATCTTGGGCCTCTGCAAGTTTCATTGGGAAGAATGATCCTGGACATCATAAAGTTCTTCTTCGTTTATATGCTTGTGTTGTTCGCTTTTGGATGTGGTAAGTACCTACTTACCATAACTGTTATATTTTTTTATATATTTTTTTCTAGCTTAATTTTATATTGAGTTTATTCTTAGTGTCAAAATCTTCAACACTTTTAACTCAGGCTTTTGTTTGCATGGGAAATATCCCAAAAAATGTGCCGACTATGAAAATTGTCACCTTACTACTATTTGATGAGAATACTTACTCAATATTCCATTTTTATTCAGGTCTCAATCAATTGATGTGGTATTACGCTGAATTGGAGAAAAACAAATGCTACCATACCGCGAACGGAATGCCAGACTTTGATAACCAGGAACGAGCCTGTACTATATGGAGACGATACGCTAAGTAAGTTTCTACTGCTACTACTTAGAACACCAATATCATTTTCAACATTGCAAGCTTTGTCTTCAACGATACATTTTGCCTCTTTATTTGCATTTTTTAATCACCTTTGACCACAGCTTTTGACTGTCTCTATTATTGCTTGGTTACGAATTTTGCATATTTAAATAAACTATTTCGGGAATTTGGATTTATCCGGATTCTTTGATAGCGCTTGCCTTGGCTCACTCGGTACTTGATTCTCTGCCGGTAGTTATCCCTTTATTTCACTACGATAAATCTGTGGGTAGCTCGATGTTATGAATTTTGCTTTTTTTCCAGTTTATTCGAAACATCTCAGTCTCTCTTCTGGGCATCGTTCGGTCTCGTCGACCTCACCACCTTCGAACTAACTGGCATCAAGAGTTTTACTCGTTTCTGGGCGCTGCTGACCTTTGGGTCTTATTCCGTCATCAACATCATAGTGTTGCTCAACATGTTGATCGCTATGATGTCCAACTCCTATCAAATAATCTCAGTAAGTATCATGTCCTGAAACTGTCTTAAAATTAAATTATACATCAAAAACCAGCCAAGTGCCAAGCGTACCACCATGCCATTTCCATCGTAAGTATCGAGGTAAAACGACGATCGCCGATAACACATCTTGCATGTGAATTGTCTTTAATATTATTTTACGTTATTATAACGGTGTTAATTTCTTAAATGTCTCACTAGGTATACCTAACGATACAGCCCTGTGACAGAAAGGGATAAAAAGGCATACAGCAGAGCTTCAGTAAGATTTGGGTGTGAAATGGTTGTATGTGCCAGGTTCTTCATTTGTTTTTTTTTTCCAGGAACGTGCTGACGTAGAATGGAAATTTGCTCGAAGCAATCTTTGGATGTCCTACTTTGAAGATGGTGATACTGTCCCGCCTCCATTCAATATTATTCCTACTCCTAAGCAATTTGTTGGCTGGGTTAAGCATTGCTGTGACAATAAAAACATGGGTTCTATTATCGTAAGTATATTTGATTTCAAGTTTTTCAGGTCTTGTATAAAGAGATGATTATGAGAGAGACGGTCATTTTTTGACGACACGCGCTTTTGACAATTAAGCAGTCGCTTTTAAACAGTCCTCCTTTCTTCCTTGTCCTCAACCTGACGGAATACTTTGCACCCACTTTACGTTGATATGACACAGAACTTATAGGATGCAATAGACGGGCGAACTTTACAGCTGTAATGATTACCGCTAGCCTGGCTGCCCTCTAACAATACCGCGGTTTTGCCGTGACCAACGGGCAAGCTTAAACCCTAACACACCTTAACGTTCCTAAAACCAACTACCTACTTAATCGTATTTTATCAGAACAAATCACGTGAGAAAGCCCGTCAGCAACACGAAGCAGTGATGCGTGTGCTGGTCCGGCGCTACGTAACAGCAGAACAGCGTGCTAGAGACGAGGTTGGAGTAACTGAAGATGACGTCATGGAGATCAGACAGGACATCTCCACACTGAGATACGAGCTGATTGATATACTGCATAATAACGGCATGAAGACTCCTAGGGTCAATATGCAGGATGCCCAAGGTAAGTTAGGGACTTGACTTACGTAAATTCTGTCTGTGTGTAGAGAGGGTGTTTTATGTGTCGGATACAAGTACAGACAAGAAATGGCGCGCTTGAATGGTCTCACCAAACTCACTGGAACTTCATCTCATCTTGTCATCTTTTCACCTAAATTGATCTTGTGGAAGAAATTCTTAAACTTATTAGAAGTTCCACTGTCTTTGTTATTTCATAGCTGAGGGGAATACGTTTATCCACAGCATGCGTATCGTTTTCTCTGTCAGCTAATATTATCATTGGAATCTCAACACACTACTTCAGTCTTTGTAATAGGAGCATTTTGCATCTAAGCCGTATTTGATTTCCCTAGCTGGTCTTTGATCTGGATTCTGCATATGTACTTGGCTCTCAACAGATTTAATTTGTTTTCAGTCATAAACCACGACCTTTACTAATATCTAATCTTATTCCATCATCATATCAGCCGGAAGACGTCCACTGCTGAACATAGGCCTTCCCCAAGGATCTCCACAATGATCGGTCTTGTGCTACCCGCAGCCAATGGCTTATTCCAATATATTTTAAACGTTTCAAACAACGTTTTCTTCCAGTTGCCGGTAAGAAAGGAAAAGTAATGGAGCGAAGGATCCTCAAGGACTTCCAAATCGGTATAGTGGAGGGCATAATCAAGGATGTCATTTCCAAGGAGAACAAGCCCAAGGACGTCTTCAGTCAGATCGCTAAAGCTATCGTGAGGAGAGGAAGCACCGATAGGTTGGTAACCTGAACATTTAGCACGCGTGCAGTTTTTTCGCTTGCCTCTTAGTGCATCCTCGTCTCAGTGATTGAATCAGTGAAGGACGCAATGAGCGTCAAAGGGCAAAATGATGCCCGTGCTAGCTCCTCTGATATATCTCAGGCGTCTCCATAAACGCCGACAGAATGACATAACTGGGCACCGCGGTGCCAGCTATTCCGTCGTCGTAGCAGTTTATGTATTAGATTCGATGACTAGGTGACGCTAGTAAGGCGACTAGTAGAACCAACACATATCTTGTCTCGCTTAAGTAGCCTTAGTGGATTCTACAGTTAGCTATTTGGTATATGTGTATCACTTACAGATTATCCCCCCCCCCCCCCCCTTTATTTGGACACCCCGATGAGAAAACTACGCCCGTGAGGCGATTGGATATGCAGTCATAAAATATTTACATTAAGCAGTATATTTTAGGAGTACCTATCTAATAATAAAATTTTCTAGATAAAGAACTAACTCAACTGGAATCAAGATTTCATATTTTGATAATGAAGTTGATCTAAGTATTGTTTTCAAACAATATTTGGCAAGGGTTCAATTTCAAACTTGGCTAGACAGCATAAATTATAAAAAGCTTATTTTTGTATCCGGACTTATTCTGTAAAATTATTGCTGCTGTGTTTCTAAAAAATAACCACAATTTTTGAACCGACAATCTCCAAACATAAATGCCTATGTACCTACCTGCAATTACTCGCGACCCACCACATGGGAAACGCTGCTCTCATACAAAAAGCCCTGAGCCCCCTAACTAATGTCTTACTGGCCTTCTCTAAATCTACAGCAAGAAACGGGACTGGAATGCTCTGGTCCGAACCAACACTGGAAAGCGAGACCCTATAGGCACGACTGCTGAAGCGCTGACCAAACGCAGCCGGCAGTCTCTGAGGATGCATATCCTGGACAACGTGAATGCCAGGACTATTGACCCGCAAAAGCTACTAGGTACGTACAGGAACAGTAGCGTTCGCAATGATTCGCAGTTAATTACATTAGACACAATGAGAACGGGATCTTGACCGCGATTACTTTGCAGAGATTTGATGAGTTCTCGATATTTAGACGCAGTTACATGCTTCATGATCACGGGTAATCTGACGAATACAATTGTTCTTACAGAATATAATCCGAAACTGTCAGCCGTGACGCCCACGACGCGTGTGGCGTACGCCAAATTCATGAGAAGCAAGATCAAATCAGATTTCACGGCCAGAAACGACGGCCAGGAGTCTGAAGGAGATTTGGAAGACGAGGTCTTTGAGTCACCGAAAAAGGGAACCTCGGAAAGACAAAGTGGTAAGGACTCAGAATGTTGTTTTTATGAATCAAAAGGAGAAAAACAAACGAATCTGTCCTAATGTAGGTAGTTATGTAGAACTGCAAATGCATTGAAAACCTAGTGAACTAAGATTAATTGCCTCTTGTGCCAGTAATTTTTCTAGCTGTCTTACCATCTCACAAATGCTAGCATTGTTATAGTTATAGGTACCTACTTATAATTTTACCGTTTGTTACAGCTCGCTCCTTCCGGACCAGAACTCCCATCCCAGAAGCATCTGATGATGAAGGACTAAAGGAAAATGAAATAAAAGTTGAAGCTGACATTGAAACGGACACTAAAGGTAGCAAATATTATAACGAGTCAATTTCCGAGGTGTGATTCTTATTTTCTCCTTTTCTCAGGGAAAGATTGACTATCTGATGTTTTTGTGTTCTTTAGGATCTGAAGGTGGATCTGAACAAACGAGACCTCTCAAGTCATCATCTCAAGAGCCATCAGAGCCCCGTACTCCAGACTTTGATCCTGTGAGCGACAAGCGTCTTCCACCTCCAGTGCAATTCGACACAACTAAAGACTACGTCATTCAAATAGACGAACCAGAATCACCTTCCAAAACACTCTCCGTAACAAAAGAAGAGGACGACAATTTGCAAAAACCTATCATGCCCACGACTGACTGTCCAGAATCCTCCAAAGACCAGATTCTATCTGCATCCGCGTTAGAAAGCCAGTATAAAGAAACTATATCAGTTTCAAGGTCTCTAACGCCTGCTCCTGAACCTAAAGTGAGTACGGTTTCTGAAACACCTAGAAGGAATTCTAGAGAAAAATCTAAATCAACTCTAGCAAGTCCTAGGTCAGCTAGGGTTAGTCCGTCGCCTCATCCGTCTCCGACTCCATCGATTCCAACAGACAAAGGGAAATCGAAGGTCACGGGAAAAGTGGTGTCCGGTTGGCTTTAAAATAATTTAGGTTGTAAGAACGCTTTGGACGGTTCAACCATCTGTGGTTAACGGTCTGCTTGTATGATAATGACTTGGTTATTGTCTTATTGTTAGTTTAATGTGGTTTTTTGCTGTGGAGGTAGACAGAAGGAGACGTCATGGGGTGCCGTGAGTTTCCTATGGACATACGATCTTTAGTGTTAGCAGAGCAGAATAACAAACAGGTGGTAGAATCATCTAAGGGTTGTTTATATAAAATTGACATATTAGTGAGAAATGCCTTATTGACACAGCAATAAATAGTTTTAAGTGTAGTATTGTGTGTTATGTAAATTGCACTAAATCTGAACGAATTTAATGATTGAAGTAACATTTTGTAACCATTCCTTCTCTGCCTCTTAAAGTGTTCCTTGGATTTAGATTAGAAAGGGTATGACAATATATTTGATAATAATGGACATGTTAAAAGGTAGAGAAAGGACGTGGTAAATTAATTTCTTACACAAAACCTTTTTTTATTTACTTACATAAAACGAAGACATATTTTTCTAGAATTGTTAACAGAGTCACAAGTTTACATTTATCAAGTTTGTTGATGTAGTTTGTAAGATAGATGTAAGTTAATGAAATAAAATGTTTGTTTTATGTTTGCCATTGTTTATTTCATTTGTTTCAATATGCAGAATCACAATGTACTCAATGACAGGAGATGTCAACGCGCACTTACCCATGAGCCGAAAACTTTACATGTCCCTATTTCACCATCTTCACAATAAAATTGACAGTTTTATGTGACAATTCGAACTACATTCTTTGACAATATGAAGCTCTTCAAGTCAGCAGTCGACACCGAAGTGTCATTGAAAACTGAGAATTGTACAGATGGTAAAATAGGGGCCCGGTGGGTTATTTCGGTCAGCGGTGTTAGTCTAAATTTTTCACTATGTCAAGCTTATTTGACACTTCGACGCTGACTGAAACAACTGATTAACCTTCGAGAATAACACCCCAGAATATTCATTTTGAGAGGAGTTTTTTTTTTGTATGGACTTAGACACGAACACAGACAATCGTGTAGTGTACTCAAATAATATTACAGGAAAAAAAGCTACTTATCGAGACTTTTTACCTACGGTGTGGTAAGGTCACAACCATTTTTTAACCCACGACGAAAAAGAGGGGTGTTATAAGTTTGACGTATCTGTGTATCTGTCTGTGGCATCATAGCTCCCAAACGGAGAAACCGATTTCGATGCGGCTTTTTAAATGGAAAGCTAGTTTAATCGAGATCCCCGTCGAGAGACCCGTTTTTGAAATATTGAACTTTGAAATGACAATTACGGGGGTTTTTCAACTTTTCTAAGTTGGTCAGGTTGTTAAACTAGGTACTGTTAAGCTTTAGTGACAAGGTCGATAATTTTATATCTTAGTGACAACCGTTTTAAAATTGTGAAATAATTTATCATACCTGACTACATCTTCTGACCCCCATGAGAAACATAAAGTGACCCTCTGTGACCGTGACTGGAGACAAAACGACACGATATTCTTTTTTTCTTTCTTAACTATGGCTGTACGTGTGTAGTGTACAAATACCTCACCTCTACCATCGAAAAATGGCAATAAAATGTAGCACAAATATAAGATAAAGGCAACTCGCGAAAATTAAGTGCTTTGTGTTTGGAATAATAAAAACGAATAAATATTGCCTTAATTTGGGGAGAGCCTGAAGCGAAACGGATAGCTGGGGTTTGGAGGTAGGTACAGTCGAACTTGATTCCTAACCCAACATAGGAACATTTTCACAGCAAACGTCATAACGGTATTCCTTGTCAAGTAATGCGATGCCACTATGACGTTAGCTTTGAAAAGGTTCCACGATGGTTCAGTATTCAATTTGTTCGTGCCTTTAGGGTAAAGTAGTGAAACGCAAAATTCTTTGATGTGACTAGTTTTCTCATATTACAGCACGAATCAAACATATAGGAGGGTGTTTGCGTAACGAGGAAGTTTGCGTAAAAATGAAAAATGGTAAGTAGGTGTAATATTACATTTCATGAACCTGAAACTCATGTGGGATGTGGGGTTCAAAAATAATACTTGCATAGGCAATAAGTTACAGTATAAGGTAGAGGTAGCTACTGTAGGTAAGTACATTGTTGTTTCATTTTAATATTTCACTTATACCTACGTATGTATTTTTGGTTCAATTATTGCAAACTGTTTTTTAACCTTTTCAACGCTCTCATATTTGAATCAAGTGTGTCGCGGAGAACCGCGATTCTCATGTATGTGGTGAGTTAATGTACATTGCTCCTTATGATTTTATAGAGTGGCAACACTACCTGTTTGAAGGACTGAGCTCCTTATCCGAATATCGGTTGACAATTTTGAATTTTAGTGTGAAAAGAGAGGGTGGAATGTAAGGTAGACCGGGAGAGTGTGTGCCTATGCGATGAGACTGGGAAGTGCATGATGGAAGGTGCTTCAGGTGAGTCTTATTGTAACATAACCTGATTCCCGACGTTATTCACGACAATAACAAGACGGTGTGGTCTTGGTGCTTGAACGATGTGTATGTCGTTATGTTTCTTTGTTACGAACCCCGAGGAACTCGCTCGGGGAGCTCGAGTGTGTTGAAGCACAGATGCGAGGCTTGGGAGGACTATAAGGGGAGGTTGGAGGTCCATCCGGGGGGGTGTCCCCCATAACACCCCATTGAAAGACTGGATAGGGGCTTGCTGTGTCTGACGAGCTTGATAAGCGGGACAAGCACCACGGTAAGTGGAGTACCCTGGAGACGCGTAGGGCCTGGCGTGTCTGGTAGCCGGAGGTGATCCAGACGGGGCGTCTACACCGCGAGTCCAAAGCGGCATGTCTCACCAGCACCGATTTCCGATCACACAGTAATAAAAGTCTTATATTAAACAGAACGACACCGTCATCTTGCACCGAGATTCCATGGTCTCGTGTATACCATATCATACCCATTTACTCTGAGATACTTTGTCGCAAGCTGACTCGAAGCAGATTACTTTATATAATGTTAATGATAACTCGGCGACAAAATTGGTGGAGGATGCTGACCTTTAACACTAACCCAGACTATCTCCGAAGCGTTAGTCAGGTGGAAAGTCAATTATAGTAATGAAAAAGTTGAATTTACTTAGCACACCGTAAAGACCGAGGTAGTGGTCATGTTTGAAAGACGGCTATAAATCGCTCAATTTGCATAGCACGCCGAAAAGACCGAGGCAGAGGTCATAATTGAGATACGGCTATAAATCCGTATATGAGGCCGAGGCAGTGGCCATTTGTACGGTTATAAATCGCTAAGAGATTTCGCGTTGTGAGGCCGACGTATTGGCCATATTTAGAATTGACGACGTTCCTACCTGGCAGCGTGAGATTATCGCTAGACTAGATTAATAACAATAACAGATTGCAATTAAAGAAAAAAAAAAATGCCACGGACTTTATTTTATATGCCCTAGTTTTATACTTGGTCAATCTGCATACACCTTTATGTATGTGGGTAGACTTTGCAACAGAAAAAAGAAAAAAATAATAAATAAGCATGGTGTTTTATTTTACTGTTAAGTTGATTTGCCCACTGCTGTAATTTTGAGGTTCATTGTTATTATACCGTATTTCACCTCCGTGAGCTTTGTTTCCGAACGGACAGATTATTATAATATTTTCAAGTACGCCAACATTACGCAATTACAACAGAGGTTGTGTGGTGTTTACCCCTTTAGCCTTCTAGGCGTAATTAAACAAGGAGAATAGCTATGGTTTGTATCTTCCCTGTGAAGTGAAGTGTCAATGTCAAACGATTTTTTTCACAAGCGTGTATTTTTTTTCTGTGTTGAACGGTCATGCTACTTTGAAATAATTACTACGAAGTTGAAGTACAGTGTTCCATTATCGAAATTGTTGATCAATTTGGATTGTAATTATAATTAATTACGTTCGCAAAGAGAGCAAATACTCTTTGCTAAGTGTCGGATACTCCTCGTAAGTGTTCTCAGTATTTATTTGCGTTTCTGCAACACGAATTTTGTTTCACTTGTGGAATACAATTAAAAATGATTATAATGTTTTACAGATCGACATCATTATTAGGAGTAGCTCATGGCGAAGAGCCTTATACGAGTACCTTTTAGTACAATCAGTGTTAGTGCTACAGTATGGGATTACATTAATATATGTGATGCAACCCAACACATTTGTCTGGAAGAACAAGAAGTGAACAGCACCCAATCTAGATTAAGTGTCGAAAAATAGAATCAGATATATACTTGGACGTGAAAGGGACCGTGTCGGCGCTACCTCATCAAGATGGAGGAAGCTCTATATGATCGTTTACAGAAAAGACATGAACATATGGTACAACTTAAAAGTGAGGCTGGGGCAATGCTGGGTCAAAAAGACGGCATAGAGCTGTTGGAGCTAACAAAAGGGCGTCTACAGCTGAAGCGAGCGGTAGACATCTTCGAAAAAGAAACCCACATATTTATTGAGAAGAGCTGCAATAAGAGTCTTCCTGCAGAATACTTAGGCGATCAAATGGAGGCCGAAGAATTGATTTCCAGTCTCGAAGCGCTGGAGCAAGCGGCAAACCGTTCTGTCAAACAAAGTGGCCAACAGGCAGCGAGGCTGCCTAAACTCGAACTACCCAAATACAATGGCGACATTCTGAAGTGGACCGAATTCTGGGACCTGTTCGAAGCAAACGTTCACTCAAGAGACCTTAAGGATGTGGACAAGCTCTCGTATCTACTCGGCTCCCTGGAGGGTACAGCTCTGGAGACGGTGCAGGGGTTAGGCGCCACCAATGAAAATTATAATATTGCCATCGATACTCTCAAGAGTAGGTATGGGTCCAAAGACAGGGTTGTTGACGCCCACTACGATGCTCTAAATAAAATTGGCACATCATCCAACATAGCCGTAGAATGTAGACAAACTCTCAACGAAATAGAAAAACACATAAGGATACTGTCAACACTCGGTGAGAATGTCAACAGTGGCCATCTGAGAGTAACAATCTCCAATAAGTTTCCCAGTCAAGTGATGTATCAGGTCAAACTCCTTACAAAGACAAATGATGTTCAAGAGCTTCGGTCATCACTAGGCAAGGTAGTTGAAGCTATGGAGCATGCTATACCTCCATCCTCAGCTGCCGTAGTTTCAACCCAGGTTCTACATGCGACAGCTACTGCAAGCCAGAATAGAAAACCCAAGTTCCAGCTCAAGCGAAAGCCCGAACGGGCTACCGAAAGTGCTGAACGTGCACCTGTCTATAAGCGGCCAAGGAAGGAGTGCTCATTTTGTAGAGGAAGTCATTTCAGTGACCAATGCCGAACGGTTTCATCAATTCAAGAGAGAAAGAAAAGGCTTCATGGCAAATGCTTCACGTGTCTTAGACCTGGACACAATGCAAGGAACTGTAAATCCAACAAAAAATGTTTCTTCTGCAAAGGCAATCACAACAGTGCGTTATGTTCAAAGAAGCTAAAGGAAATAAAGCCTGCTCCCGCTGTCGCAGACAAGAGTAAGGATAAAGATACACCTGTCAATATATCGGATAATTTCGAAACACTGGTTTTAGATACTCATTTGTCTAATAAATCCTGTTTACAGACGGCGACAGCGTGGATAAACAATAAAGACGACAACCTTCCACAGTCAACGTTATGTCGCCTACTTCTTGACTGTGGTAGCCAGAGAAGCTACATAACCACCAATTTAGCGAAAAAACTCTGCATTAAACCAGACGCAGAAGATCTCCTGATCATATATACCTTTGGGTCAGAAACTCCAATTGAAACTACCAGCCCAGCCACTACACTGACGATCACCACTAAAAGAGGAGTTAAAAAACAGATTCGGGTAAACATCGTGAATCATATAACAGAGAAGATACCAATTGTTAATAAGTCCTTTAAGAACTCTGTGGATATTTTAGCTGATGATGAATCTGTAGGTGATAATATAGATCTTCTTATTGGGAATGACTATTATTTCACATTAATTAAGAATGACCGCCTACATGTCAAAGACGATCTACATTTGGTAAATTCAGATTTTGGATGGATCATATCAGGCAATATTGAGAGTGAAGATGGACATGCTTTGTCAGTAGTGACTTACTGTCAGTGTCACGAATCTAGTTGTTCGTATTTGACAGAACCGGATTTACCACTTCGTGATATTGACATGAAGTTTTTATGGGCACTAGAAGGTATTGGTATAACTGACTCTCCAAAGGCAACCAGAGAAGAAGAGGCTGTAGAACACTTTAACAACACAGTGAAGTATGTCGACGGTCGGTACGAAATTAAATGGCCATGGGTACAATTTCCACCAGATCTACTAACCAACTACAATCTCGCATGGGGCAGATTAAAGAGCCTTCTTCGAAGATCTGATGAAGAAGTACTAAAAGATTATTCTCAAATCCTGAATGAACATTTGGATGCCCACATTATTGAACTAGTTGAGCCAACAACTGTACCAATATATCAACAGGATAAACCTATACATTTCCTGCCGCATCACATAGTACGACAGAAAGGCAAAGGAGGTCGTATTGTATATGATGCGTCCGCTAAGGTGAAAGGCCAAAAGAGCTTAAACGAATGTATGTACCGTGGGCCATCAATGCTAGAAGACCTGACAGCTCTATTGTTAAAATTTAGATGTGGAGAGATTGGAATCACAGCCGACATAGAGAAAGCCTTTCTACAGGTTGGATTGCAGGAGGAAGACAAGGATGTGACAAGATTCCTTTGGGTAAAGGATCCAACTAAGGAACCTGATGAAGACAATCTTCTCCAGTATCGTTTCTGTAGAGTACCGTTTGGGATAATTTCAAGTCCGTTTCTGTTAACTGCCACAATCCGGTACCATATGTCAAAATGCAATAAGGCATTACTAAGAAATATAGCTGATAAGTGCTACGTGGACAACTTAGTAACCTGCGCGGAAGACTTAAACAAAGCTGTCAAAATTTACAGTGATACTAGAAGTGTGTTCAACGAGATGGCTATGAATATGAGAGATTGGGTATCTAACAGCCAGAAATTCATGGAAACTGTTCCACAGTCACTGAAAGCTAAAAACGCAGACAAGGTTAAGATACTGGGCCTCGTATGGAATGTAGAAAAGGACACTTTACAGCTCAAAACCGCCGATCACATAACTGTAAGAAGTGATCACGTGACCAAAAAGGATGTCTTGCGTACATTGGCTCGTGTTTATGATCCTTGCGGGTTTGTGTCACCGTTAATATTGCCAGCAAAACTACTGTTTCAAGAGCTCTGTATTGTAAAATGTAAATGGGATACTAACCTTTCTGCAGAGTACCTACATAGATGGAACTGTATATTAGACCAGTTAGAAGCTATCAAAGAGGTTGAAATACCACGATATGTAGGGGAAGGAAGTACGGGACAAACTTTGAGGTACGAGCTACACACGTTTGCAGATGCTTCAAAAAGGGCTTACTCGGCAGTCACGTATTTACGCATAGTTAGCCAGGATGGAAGTAAGACGGCATTCCTGATGTCAAAGGCTAGAGTTACTCCAGCAGAAGACCAAGACGACTTAAAAATACCCAGACTAGAGCTCTTGGCGGTCTTAATTGGTAGTCGGCTACTAAAATATGTTAAGAGGAGCCTAGACCTGACAATAGAGAAACAATACATGTGGACAGACAGTCTCGTCGTGCTTAGCTGGATCAAAAGTAGTAAACTGTTACCTCCATTCGTTACGCGTCGTGTAAATGAGATAAAGCAAAATAATGACGTCGAATTTCGATATGTAAATACGCACCAGAACCCAGCTGATCTCGCTACCCGACCGGAGCTGTGGGAACAGAAGAAAGGATTATGGTTTGCAGGACCGGATTTCCTCAACAAAGAAAGACGATTCTGGCCAAGGTATGTGCAAAATGATGAACAGAGGACTCTTATTTTGGCTGGGGAGGCCCTGGACATCATAGATGGTCCAGAGATGATCCAAGCTGTTCCTGTGACTAGTAAAGGTCCAGAGGATAGTAATGAAAATGTTGAAAATATTAAGAAATTACAGACAGAATATTTTCAAGAAGAAATTACCGGGAAGGTCACTCACCTTACTAGAAATCTAGGTTTATACATGGATGTAGATGGATTGTTGAGATGCCGTGGACGCTTATCCAACACAAACTGGGCTTATGATATGAAGCATCCGATATTACTCCCAAAGCAGACTCAGTTCACAGACAATATCATCAAGGAAATTCACGAAAAGAACTATCATGTAGGAGTCACACATACTCTAAGTTTGATTAGAGAGAAGTATTGGATACCGCGAGGCAGGGCGCAGGTCCAAAGAATACTTAAAAGATGCCAACAATGTATCAAGCATGGCGGAGGCCCATACCAGCTGCCCGCCGCACCAGCTTTACCCGCTGAGCGTGTCAATTACAGCGCACCATTCACGTACACCGGAATGGATTATTTTGGGCCGGTACTCGTTAACACAAACATCGGTGCAGAGAAAAGATGGGTGTGCCTATTTACTTGCTTAGCGGTGCGGGCTATCCACATGGAAATTGTAAGAGACCTAACAGCAGAAGAATGTCTACTTGCATTGAGGAGATTCATAGCTTCCAGAGGCTTGCCGCACATGGTAGTTTCGGATAATGCGCTGTACTTCAAGTTGACTTCAGAAGTTTTGTCAAAACCGTACTGTGTAGAAAACAGTATCAAGTGGAAGTTCATTCCTCAGCTAGCTCCGTGGCATGGTGGATTTTATGAGAGAATCGTGGCTTTGGTGAAGCACTGCCTGAAGCGTACACTTGAAAAGCACTTGCTACATGATAGTCAATTGCTCACCGTGATGAAGGAAATTGAAGGGAGTCCTCAATACAAGACCGCTCACCTATGTTGGTACTGATCTGGATCAGATTCTGCGACCGGCAGATTTCTTGACATTAGGGAAGTGCCTGGTTCCTGAACCAACCGAAACTGATATCATGGGTACGTCTACCAAAATTGATCTGATGGCAAGCTGGAAAAGAGGTAAAATGATAATAGACGAATTTAAGACCATGTTTACCCAACAGTACTTACCAAGTCTCCGGGAGAAGTATAAACACTCTGTTAAACAGCCGCGATCGACAGCAGGCAGGTCTCCACAGCTTGGTGACATTGTTCAGATTAAGGATGACTCCAATAAGAGAGTGAATTGGAAAGTTGGGAAAATCACCTCTCTTATAAGAGGTCAAGATGGACAATGTAGAGTTGCAAAGGTAAAGGTTGGAGACACCGAGTTCACCCGGTCCATAGGTCATTTGTACCCACTCGAAGCAGAGGTGGAAGAAGATAACTACCTAAACAGGACTGAACCGTTAGATGTTGTATCACAAGATAGTTACAACTTGTACCCCGCTCCTGATCTGAGAGAGAACATCGGCGACGCATCAGAGACTGACTTACAGATCGATCAATCTGTTGCACCTAGTGTAATAAAAGTCATAGACTGCCCGACTGATACAGAAGTTAACGAAGGCACATTAGATGTAGAAATGCTGGACAGTGTAGAAGAAGTGTTATCGCAAGACCTCGACCACATAGGAGACGTGTTACCCCAAGACACTGAGGTAGTTGGTGATGTAGAGACGGAGCCAGATGTAAACTTCATCCCAACCTCTAGCGCGAGGCCAGAACGGGGTGCGGCCTTGCGAGCTCGTGAGAAGATTGCCGAGTGGACCCGCCACTTGGTAGCGACGCTATAACATCGTGTTTCCTCTTGGGGAGTGTCGCGGAGAACCGCGATTCTCATGTATGTGGTGAGTTAATGTACATTGCTCCTTATGATTTTATAGAGTGGCAACACTACCTGTTTGAAGGACTGAGCTCCTTATCCGAATATCGGTTGACAATTTTGAATTTTAGTGTGAAAAGAGAGGGTGGAATGTAAGGTAGACCGGGAGAGTGTGTGCCTATGCGATGAGACTGGGAAGTGCATGATGGAAGGTGCTTCAGGTGAGTCTTATTGTAACATAACCTGATTCCCGACGTTATTCACGACAATAACAAGACGGTGTGGTCTTGGTGCTTGAACGATGTGTATGTCGTTATGTTTCTTTGTTACGAACCCCGAGGAACTCGCTCGGGGAGCTCGAGTGTGTTGAAGCACAGATGCGAGGCTTGGGAGGACTATAAGGGGAGGTTGGAGGTCCATCCGGGGGGGTGTCCCCCATAACACCCCATTGAAAGACTGGATAGGGGCTTGCTGTGTCTGACGAGCTTGATAAGCGGGACAAGCACCACGGTAAGTGGAGTACCCTGGAGACGCGTAGGGCCTGGCGTGTCTGGTAGCCGGAGGTGATCCAGACGGGGCGTCTACACCGCGAGTCCAAAGCGGCATGTCTCACCAGCACCGATTTCCGATCACACAGTAATAAAAGTCTTATATTAAACAGAACGACACCGTCATCTTGCACCGAGATTCCATGGTCTCGTGTATACCATATCATACCCATTTACTCTGAGATACTTTGTCGCAAGCTGACTCGAAGCAGATTACTTTATATAATGTTAATGATAACTCGGCGACAAAGTGATCATTCACACGCCAAGAGCCTTATCAAAAATGACGAATCTCGTAGTGCTGTGCAAAACATTTATCGATAAAATTTACTAGCCTCGGTAATCGTACTAATCGTAGTACGAGAGTGAGTGCTCATTGAAGCAATCTTATTGACATTGACGTAAGTCCTTTAAATGGTGACTTGGGCGTGTTGCTGTGAGTACAACTTATTTTACTAACAGCAACACGCCCGAGTTATGGCATAAACGAATTATTACATTTATTAACCAGTAAGTAATTTTGTTTTGTTCTACTTACACTGCCCTTGATGACGTTTGAAAGAAATGGTATACAAAGTATGTCAAATGAGTAGGTATGACTACAGCAAGTAAATATTCTCAAATAAAATAGACGTGATAATGATAAAATTTTCAATAAATAAAACAACATATACCTACTTATACAGTTTATTTCATTACAATAAAAAATGCCGTTAAATATATTTTTCAAGGACATTCATCACGGCAATCCAAAATATTTCTATATTTCCGGTGGAATTAACAAGAGCATTTTTCTTATGTTTGATTGGCGATTATTACACAAACAAGATTGTGCGTTTTCATCCTCGATATCATCAAAAATATTTACTTCTTCGTTTTGTTCAAACTCGTAGTCATCGCAGTCTTCACTTTCCAAAATACGAATTAATTCTTCTGCAGTAGACATTTTTTCGTAGGTATCGAGAGCGAAGGGTCCACGACAGAGTACATGACAGTTACCCACTTACTGACATAATAGTTAACAATCAGAATGATAGACAATTGCATTGATAAGGTTTTATTATAAGTACTTCTTGTAAGGAGTTTTGCCGCCTCTATTGCAAAGCGGAATTTACACCTATAAGTTATTGAAGCATGTTTTAAGACAATCTCTTATGCAAGAAAAAGATGCAGATAACTGCCACTTACTCATAGTTGCAGTACAGTAATAACTTGCAGGTGTAAATCTTGATTTTATCTTCCTATACTCTTTTGCAGAAATGTAATGAATCTCATACGTAACAAAACGGATCAGACCTTTCCATTAAACTAATTTTGTTCCTTATTTACACCACTATGCCATCACTAGTACAGACTATTTACCGTCAATGACGTCATAGGCTAGCCTCTAAAGTGGTTGTTGGCGTATAAGGAACTATGATTTCCCACGATCATAGAGAAGTGACTGTTACGCTATACAGATATATTTTTATATCGACAGATCAATGTCAGTAAATTGTAATTATTAGGCTTACATTTTGTTTCAGTAGATTTATATGCTAAGACGATGATTTAATTAATGTTATAAAATAGATAGGGTTACAATTATTGGAAAAGACACCACCCTAACAATATTTTCACAAAAATCAAATATAAATAATACAGATCCGGCGACAGCACTAGCGACCACTTTATGGGCTCTTGGCGTATGGGACACTGACATTATTGCGTCAAATCATATCCAAAGAATAATCCCGAAATTGTCACATTTTAAGCTGTCCAAACATTCGTCAATTCTTATAAGGAACAAAACATGAATTAATGTAAAATTTAAGCCAGTAAAAATAAAGCAAAGCAGGTCATAGTAGATTTTATTCATGATCAAAGTACAACTTTATTCCGACCTTTTTATGGGTTGTTGGCGTGGAGGGCACGACAGCACTCGACCACTTTAGTGGCTCTTGGCGTTGAAAAGGTTAATTAAGTACCTATAATTTCTCGTGTTTGGATCGACTCGAAATATGGTATAGACTTAACTACTGCCTATTTTTCACTTTCATTTTTTAATTTTGAGTACTTACCTAAATGTTAAGTTAAGTTTTAAGCTGAAACTCGTTTTGATATAATTATGTGACTAACTTTTACAGGTGTAAAATTCTAAGTTTTATTTTTATTTAAATAAGGTACCTAGATCAAACTTAGCTAAGGGACAACATTTTTAAAACACAGAAGTGACCAGGTTTATACCTAGGTCCTTAGGCCGTTACTCTCGGGGGATTGGGATAAAATAACAAAATGCTTCTTCATTGATTAACATTTTTATTCTCATATTACAATTTGGTACAAAATACAGCTGTTCGAGGCATTAAAAATACAGGACCTCCCCTCCTCCTTCTAACCAAGCTACCATCACGAGAGTACAAAAATATATTAAAATTGTTGATACATTTTAGATAGGTAATAAAAAAAACATACAGATAATACTGAAATATTTTGGCAGGTCCCAAGCGGAAAACAGTTATAGGTATTTACAAGTAATAAAATTACACAATAATTATTTAAATGTAGGTAAGTAGGTAATAATAATAAAATAAATAAATATCATGGGACAATTTGACACCAATTGACCTAGTCCCAAACTAGGCAAAGCCTGTACTATGGGTACCAGACAACGGATAAATATGCTTATATAAATAAATACATACTTATATGCATATTAAACACCCAAGATCCGAGAACAAACATTCGTATTCATCATACAAACATCTGCCCCGGCTGGGATTTGAACCCGGGACCTCAAGCTTCATAGTCAGGGTCTATAACCACTAGGTAGCAGAATAAGTTTTGAATTTCTTTGTAGTTCCATGACGCTAGTGATGTACCTAAAGCCGGATTGACGATGATATAATAAGTAAAGATACGTCATAAGCTCACATTCAAAACAATCGAAAAACATGTTCCGAACATTTTGATATAGTTATTTGCGCGCAAGTTTGGACCTTATTCGAGAGTGACTGAGGCCAAAGAGGCTACAATTGTAGTCTTTTCTGCGCTTCATTTTCAGCGAGCTGATGACTGATCTACCTGTTTTTATAATTATGTAATATCGTTGATTTAGGTACGCATAATACTTTCAAATCTTGTACGTTTTTCTTCATAAACCACATCGATAAGTAAGTATTTATAACGTTTCACACTGAAATTAACTTAACAATTTCACCGGCGGTACGTGGCTAATAGCCATTATAACAATAGAAATTCTATTGTGTCTGGTTTACTGCTAAACACTATTGCCTTTTAATAATGCATGACATAGGTAATATAATCAAAACACCGCACTGACATAACATTAGTTCAACGAAATTCCGCAACATGGCCGCTCCTCAAAAATAAAGGGTCCGGCTTTGCAATCGAAACCGATACCGAAACCAATTCGGTATCGGATACCCGATGTGAGGACGACGAGAGGGTCTATCAGACATTCACATTAGTCATGAATTTGACGCTCTGAAACTACGCACTCTGCTCGGAACCATTTGTCTACGGGTATTCGATACCGTACCAGGGTTACTATGAGTCAAGGACACCTTGTACGCACAGAGTCGCAAAAATATATGTAAGCTCATCAATCTTGTTGCCATGATAATAAGGTATGTATATATATTTTTATAACTCTCAAATATAAACGTATCTTTGACCACGCTTGTACATTTTCATTCTTTAAGTAGAGCTGTTTTCAAACAAAATATTAGGTTTGTGGCCCACTTCTTGCTTTGCCACCCAAGAAAACTGTTACCTACTAAACATCTGAATGTTTTAAAAAAAGCTGGCTACCTAAGCACTTTTTCAAACTTTGGTACATTTGTTTACCAGAATAAAACTAGGTACGATGTTTAGACACTACAGGTATATCATTTTCGAGAACTAAACGGAAAAGAAGCTCCCGAATTGGGCAGCAGTGACGAAATCTATGATTTAATTCTAAGTTTCGGATATACCTAACAAAAAAAATTTCAATCAGGTTTTTTTTCTTTATAAGTGACACCGTGATAGCCTAGTGATTTGACCTATCGCCTCTCAAGCAGAGGGTCGTGGGTTCAAACCCCGGCTCGCACCTCTGAGTTTTTCGGAATTTATGTGCGAAATTACATTTGTAATTTATCATGAGCTTTTCGGTGAAGGAAAACATCGTGAGGAAACCTGCACACTCCTGCGAAGCAATTCAATGGTGTGTGTGAAGTTCCCAATCCGCACTGGGCCCGCATCGGAACTATAGCCCAAGCCCTCTTATTCTGAGAGGAGGCCTGTGCCCAGCAGTGGGACGTGAATAGGCTGATGATGATGATAAGTGACACAAAAATCAACCATTATGAACAGTCAGAACATGTAATTAAATTGCAGACTCTTTAAACAATCCATTTAACAAAAATAATTACGTAAGAAAATAGCTCTTAGATAAAATACTGACAAATATTCTTAAACGGAGAAAATATGGTTTCAGCAATGTTTAAATAAAACAAATTATAATCCAATTACTTAAAAAGAGATAGGCCATTTAATAAATTAGCTACCGCAGGCAGTTTAGCAAAACGACTCGTTTTAGATTATTAAAAAGGATCTCCCCAATAAAACAACTAATCTTGTAAGCTTGATGTAAGTTGTAAATTGTTCCGTGTAAGCTGATCTAGTCATACTTAGTTGCGATTTCACGGAGGTTTTTATTCAACTTACCCCGAATTTAGACTACAAAGAAAAAAATTGTAAGTTACATTACATTGCGGCGCTTCATCGATCATTTTTAACTCACTCGCTTCAGGGCCTGAGGGTCGAGCACGACTTTACGAATGCTGCGAACATTGCGGTTATCGTATCGAGATCGAGAAACCTCATACTAAATTTTAGTTCCAAATACGCTCACGGGCGGACGCTGTTCCAAACGTTATACAAACTCGACAACGTTTACTATTCGATTTTACGTTACGCAGCATTCGTAAAGTCGTGCTCGACCCTCAGCAATGTAACGCATTTTACACAACCGTTCCTACTAAAGTAAATCCAGGGGGTCAATTTTTGAATCTCACCCGGTTACAAAATTCACCGATTTCTAAAAAGTTCGTATTTCTGAATCCCACCAGTAACTAAATTTCTCATGCCTATGATATCAAATACGAATACCCCCACCCACTCGTAAACGAGATCACTGAGTGACTTCCTGACCAGCGGCAATGACAGCTAACCTCATTCTACTACATAGAATAAAGATACAATAGATATCTTTGTCTCTTTTCGCCATGAACAATTGTGTATTCAGCCGTCCTTTTTGTGTGAGTGAGTAAGAAGTATCCGCTGTATTTAGTATACTTATACTTACTTATCAATGTTACATCTGACTTAGGCAAAACGTGATAAGTTTTTTCGTCTTGCACAAGAAAGCTCCGTTCTAAACCCTAGTTAAAATCGGTCCAAATAATTTATAACTTTCCACTGTTTCCTCCTCAAAACATTCGAAACTCGTATTTGACTAATCTATTTATACCTGCATATTGGATATCAATCGCAGTGACAGCGAATAACCTAATATATTTCAAAAGGTCGACGATCTTAACCCGCTCTCTTTAGTGTAGGTAACATTTCATAAATCAATCTTTGCTAAAGAAATCTAGGTTAAAAAACGTGGAAACACCTGAGTCATGGCACATGGCAACGGCCCAACCGTATGAAGATTAGCCCAGAAAATCGATGTGTTACAGGCACTAGGTGCGCTAATCCTTGACTCTTTAGAATTTGTTCGGGGACTTAAAATATAGTTTAAGCTTTCATGTACTTACTAAGTTCACAAGAGTACGTGGCGGTTGCAAACAAATGAACGAGTATGTAAGTAGGTCTGTACCGATTTTTGCATGACCTGTGGAAAAACTTTTTTCACTAGACCTGTGTCTAGTGAAAAAAGTTTTTCCACAGGTCATGCAAAAATCGAACCTATGACAATGTCATAAACACTTTGACATTTCTCAATTCAAGTATAGGTGACATTAGAACTTATTAGTTTGGGTGTTTGGGTGTGTTTGGTTGGCATTAATAGCCGTAAAATAAAATGTCACACACATAAAATACCTTCAATAAAACAATGAAAAACAAGACTCTTAGTTAAATAATTGCTACAAATTGTCAATGAACAAGCTTTAACATCTAAACACTTGGTAAGGCATACCGATGCCCAGTATTTTTTCACCACATTTTATTGGTATGTTAAAGTGTAGAACCGTAAAAGTTGCATTTGTAGGTATAACGAAATGGATAGTCTGTTATAACTTCGTACCTATTTTGTGAGGGTACTTATACCAATTACAGATCAGTTTTGCGACATTTGAAGCTATCCTCAAATCCTGTCAACTGCGTCTGCAGTCTTCGGTTTGCATCAAAACTCATTGTTGACCAGACCTAAATAATTATAGCCACCCAGTCTTCGGCTGTCGTTTAATGGTCTTGACTTCTTCGATCTTCTTGGCTGGTCTGAGGGGTTCTGGTGAAGCTGGCGGGATCAGCTGTTCCGTGCTGGAGGTGGAGGAGAGCCGTTGTGCGGGCGAGGACTGGTTGACAGAAAAAATTGGTTCAAACGCTCCGAAGAATCCAGCTTATAATCCACGGCTGAATCAATTATCAAGTACCTTCGCTACATAAAAGTGTATCTTTCGGAACATTGAATATATCAATCTGAACCGTAATATTATGGTTCCGCGTGATGACATGAATAGTAGGCACTATATGGCCGCTTTTATATGGTGACAACTATAACGTTAAGATTACGTTAGGTCGGCCAATCAGACCCGTCTTGCTTGTACTCATCAAGAAACATGTCTAAAGCCCCATGCAGCAGTGGCATGGAAATTCTTCAGAAAAAAATCACAATTAAGTATCTACACAGAATACCATGTCAAAAGAGTTTACTATCCCAGAATGAAAGATCTTACCAGACCTACATGTTTATCTATATAAGATACTATTGTATTTCTCGCTGTAACCAATCTTTTTGAGAAATAAATTAATTTTAACCTTTCTTAATGCTGGTCTATAAAAGTACTTACTGGTATAGGCTCAGAGGCCGTAGGCAGTGGCGAAGTTGCTCGACTTGGGGCTTTAGAGGGCAGCGGTGACTTGGGAGGTGATGACGACTTTGGAGGTGATGGCGACTTGGGAGGGGATGGGGGCTTAGGCGACGGTGCCTTAGGTGGCGAAGGGGGCTTAGGTGAGATGGGGGTTTTGGAAGTCGGGGGCGACGGGGGCTTCGATGCTGCGTGCACTGGAGGCGTGCTTGGTGTCACTTCCATTGTTGGTGCCGCTGGCGCCTGTGAGTGGAAAGCAGCATGTAGAAGTGTAGGTGTGTGTGTGTGTGTGGTGTAATGTGATATATTGCGGAGTCTAGTGCCAGTGATCGAAATATGATAAAGACAGTTTTCCTAAAACTAAGTTGCCATATTACACATCTGTAACAATACGGAGATGCTAGTAAGCAAGTCAGAAACGTTCAATATCTGTCTGATATGGCCAAAATTAACCTAACCCTTCCTCTGGTTACCTTGCCTTGGTTTTTTGCTTGATTTCGTCTGGTCTGGTTGCCTCAGTCTGGTTGCTTGGTTGGTCTGGTATCGCATCAGAATCTGTATTCTGATGCGATACCAGACCAACCAAGCCTGAACCTGAATTCAACCTGATGAACCTGTGTTCATCATAAGGTAATAACTAAAGATACATGACTTGCGAATTAATTACCTTGGGTTTAATAGGCGCAGGTGGAGGAGGTATGGCACCTTCGGATGGTTTGATATCAGGGGCTACTGGACGAGCCACGGCGATGTCTTCTAAAGGTTTATCTTCACCTACTGGTGCCTAGATCATGCAAATAATTCACTTAAATTCATTGGTAGATATCACGTCTACTATATAGGTAGGTACATTATACACTCCGTTGATTTTAAGACTAGAAATTTTACGGACAAATTCACATACGTTTTTAAGTACAACGACAACGAAAACACTATTTAAAATTGTGTTAACTTCTATAAGGAAAACACAGTAGTATTTTTTTCCTATTTGTCTTCGAATTACAGGAAAACGTGTGTGACAGTTTGACCGTTAATTCAAATATAAAAATAAACAGAATATAGATTCATGGTGGTGTCTGATTCCTCTAGCGAGTCAATTTTCAGCACCCTAAGCCCCTGTGTTATGGGATTTAGGGGCTTCAGACCCCCCCCCCCCCCCCCCCTGCCTTAGCTGTATTACGTGTTGCCGAGAGTTTACTGCTCATGGTTAAGACCCAAATGATTCTAGTAAACATCAAGAACATCCAAGAAAGCCCGACTTCCCAAACATGTGTACACTTTTTCTTTATTCTATAGTCCTTACGTGATCATCCTGCCCAGGCGCTCCAGGTGGTTTCCTCTTGATCACTTTTGGTGGAGAATCTCCCGGTACGTGCTTACCTTTCAGAGGACTTGGCTCTGAACACACCAAGACATTTGAAATCAGTACCTATGTAACATTTTAAAGCACCTATTATGAATTAGATGAGAATAGGCGCGGGAAAATGATCGGACATTTGATACGACACGACAATTTCTTTAAGACCATTTTAGAAGGAAAAGTTGAAGGACAGAGAGGAAGAGGTCGGCCTAGGCGAAGCTACATGGACCAGATAAAAGAGAAGGCCGATGTTGTGTCGTATCAGGAGGTCAAGGAACTGGCTCATAGGAGAGATGATTGGAAGAAACTCCACCGACAAGAGTGTAACTCTTAAGTTTGATGATGATGATGATGATTATGAATTAATGTCACAAATATTATGTCAAGGTTGAATTTATATTAATTGGCATCGATCACTTTTTTACAATGTGGCCTAATTCCAAAACCATTTAGAGGAATAGGTTTATTTAATCTTTTTATAACATTTTAGTAAATAACCATCTTACAAAAGTTGAAAACCCCCGACATTATCATTTCAAAGTTCAATATTTCAAAAACGGGTGAACCGATTTTAATGATACTTAGCCAAGAACCATCTCGATTACACTAGCTTTCGATTAAAGAAAACCGCATCTAAATCGGTCAATCCACTTGGGAGCTATGATGCCACAGACAGATACACAGATACACAGGTCAAACTTATAACACCCCTCTTTTTCGTCGGGAGTTAAAAAATACTAAAAGATCGTGTGTATATTTGCAAAATAAAGTTTGACCTTTGTTTGACCTTCAGCGAAGCATTAAAGCTGTTAAATTCTTTGCAATAAGGAAAAAAAGCCGTAAGCCTAATCCTAACACGGACAGGTGACAGGTGACGCTACATTTTTTTTTATTAATTGTGACGGGAAAAGGTAAACGTAGTGTTAAAAGCCAACGCAACTAACACAACACAACTAGGTAACTTAAAAATAGGATAAAAAATTTAAAACCCAACTAAAGCCAAAATCCTTCAAATCGATGTCTTAAGTTCGCCTATTTTATGAAAAAAAAATATAAAAATAAACATTGTTTTTTGAGACCAATGCCAATTGCCTATCAGTTCCAAGGTTCCTAGTCATTACCCAAAACACGCACACAATCAACAGACCCTGTGCATTTTGTGCAGAATTAATGTAAAATTTTTGGCTGATGAGAAATCGCGCGTTAACATCACCTTTCCTTTCCTGTTCTAAGGGTTAAGCCTATAACTAACTCCCCTCCGTTTAGCTGTCGGTGCAAATGATAAAGTTGTATACCTTGTTGCTGTTCTTCTGTAACTGGACTGACCGGTCTGGGAACAAGGCTGGGAGCAGGGCTGGGTCCTCGCGGCGTCTGCACCGGGGACGGACCCTTGGGCGTCAAGATACCCTGGAAAATTAAGTACCTAGTAAACGAATCAAGGATACATGATATCAAGGAGTATCTCTTTGTATTTTGTCCGGTTTTCCCGTTAATATCTATTCATCATCATTATAATAATGTCAACCGAAAGACATCCACTGCTGGACATAGGCCTCCCCCAAGGCTTTCCACTCAGACCGATCTTGTGCTTTCCGCATCCACCGCGATCCTGTGATCTTTACCAGGTCGTCACTCCATCTTGTTAGAGGCCTACCTACAGTTCCCTAACTACCTGCAGCAGTATAATAATACATAATTATTAGTATACTCTAAATATTCACTGAAATAATAATACACAGACGACCAGAAAAATAAGACTAACCACAGGGATCCAATCCGCGAATCCTTGCCTTGAACTACACAGGCTTGGACGGTAGCAAAAGGCTTAGAAATGGCCGAGAGGAAGGACTACGGATTAGTCAGAAACAAGTCGGGCATTACCATGTTCACAGGTCCTGGGGTGGTAGTACGAGGCTTAGGTGAACTGCCTCTGCTTGGACTCCTTGGCGCAGCGCTGAGTAAATTACCACCAGCACCTGAGGAATTACTGGGTTTAGAAATATGCTCCTCCTGCACTCCCTAGACTCTAAACAATAAACCCGGGAATCGATTTTTGAATCTCACCCGGTGACTAAATTCACTGATCTCTAAACGAAAGCCCTGTTAGGTATGGTTACCGATGAAGACGGGGCAAATTCTTTTATTTGTTATATTAAAGAAAATTATCCGCTGAAAAGTCTCACCTGGTGGCTTCCACGGTGACTTGGGCGCCAGGGTGGCGCCTTCCGGAACTGGTTCTCCCACGTCCGCCGAGAAGTCTTTGATCAGCTCCATCAGCGTATGACCTGGTGACACCGGCATTTCTATCGGCGAGGCACCTCGTGATCCTTCTGTTGGCAATAAATGGTCATATTTATGAGCGGACGCCATCATAAATAGGAGTGGCTTGGGTACACAAAGAAACGGAGCTTCATAACCTGAAAATCAACGAAATCAGCCAATATCTTTCCATTGATGGACACAACCTTCTTCATTTTTACACCACGTTGTCGAGTCCTGTCTCCATTTTATCAACAACAAATTTAAGCTGAAATTTTGCTTTGGGCTTCAATGAGACCGTCAGTCAAACAATCAGGACTTTTCTAATGTATACAAACAAGGTGCCTAAGTGAGGACCCCTATAGGTAAAGTTTTTATTTGGAAACCAAATAATAAAAAAATCATTCTCCCATAGATATTGTCAACCATCATAGGCAATTCATGCAGCAGCCTGTAAAACATTTTAAACAATTATTTTCCTTTTTTTTTATTTTTGTTTATTTATTTAATTATTTTTGGTTAAGTACTCATAATTAAATATATTTCTATGTTGTATTTGTAGTTTAAACAGGTGCACTTGTGTGTCGTTCCGTGAGTCACAGACGGTTCTGACGGAAAATCAGCGCTGCAGGCGCCTAACGCCTCAGCATAATGCTGAGTCAGCGACCGTTTCACTTTTGTGAGGATTCACTTCCTTGAGAAGAAACGTGTGAAATTGTGTGTATTCTTGTGAAAGTGAATAAATGTCTTCTTTCTTTCTATGGGATTTTTTTAATTACGATTTTTCAAATAAAAAAAATACAGGGGCGTTCAGTTAGCAACCCCTGGTTGAAGTCTTGTGCGGTTCATTAAAATGAACAAATAGACCTGTGGTATAGACTTATAATAACAATGGATACGATACATACCCGGCAGAGGCGACCGCATCACGAGTTTCCTGGCTTCGTCCATGGCCCGCTGCAAATTCTGTTGATTCTTGAACGACGCGCGACTCCTGCATCGACCGATTTGAGACCTAAAAACAAGGAGTTCGGTAAGCTATGTAATGAAATAAAACGGATCACGTACCTACGTAAGTAGAGTTTAGCCCGACATGTTTAGGACTATACGAATTAGTCCTTCCTCTAGGAGCGCACGACCCAGCGGCGGCGAGACGCACACTACGCGCCCGGCTCTGTTTGCGCGACTACTACTTACCACTTACGAAAAAAAATTGTATACTTAGATAGAAAAGAATGAGCTACCTTCTTTGAGTTTTTAAATTGTTCTAAAATCAGGTATTTAGGTATACACAATAGGCCCTTTTGAATCGGATTCTTAAATAAAATGCTGATTTAAGAATAATTTTGAAGATGTTTTGAAGGCATTAACAATTATGTGACATCCTAATCCTAAGTAATATTATAAATGCGAATGTAACTCTGTCTCTCTGTCTCTCTGTCTGTCTGTTTGTTACCTCTTCACGCAAAAACCGCCCTACCGATCATGGTGAAACTTGACAAAAAGATAGTTCGAACATCCGGGAATAACATAGGCTACTTTTTATCCCGGAAAACAGCAAAAATCCCGCGGGATAACGATAATTAGAGAAAATGGAATCGCGTACCCCCGAGGAACCTTTTCAAAACAAAATTTACAATGATTTCTTTGGCAGATGTATGGTACGTCAATGTGACATTTGCAGTGATACGGTTCCACAGTCATACGATCAACATCGATTCAGTTCGCGCAATTCCGTGGAACCTTCTCTTAATACATTTCATAATTAATTATTTGTTGGATGTATGGTATGTCAATATGACATTTGTAGTGAAACGGTTCTGCAGCGAAAACGATCAATTGAATCTCTTTTTAATGGATATTTAGCTATTTTTAAAGACTTAAGAAAGAAAGAATATAGTAAAACAGCATAATGTAAGCATATTATTATGTCATTTATTCATTTAAAATTCACTGTTATACAATTAATAACATTAGATCTTCTTCCAACACACAATACGAGCAATATTGATGCCACTGTTTAGTCTTTGTGTTGTGTTGTTGATGATGTGATGCTGTTATCAGCAATCGTGTAGCCAAAATTGTAAATCCGATCCAGAGTGCAATTATCGGCATCGCACAAGTAAAATCACAGTAGTCGTCAGGTCCTTAAAGAAATAACTACAGAGAGAGAGAGAGCAAAAAATACAATCATTTGAATAACAACAAACGTGATATGAAGTAAACCATAAACGCTTCTGCCACTATGACATTTGTTTTGACCATAGATCTACAGTTTTAACCTTACTCCAGAACAGTACATATGCACAAACTCTTTGGTGTTTACCTCATTATTGTGTGTAGTAGGAACAAAGATAGCGGTGGGTTTTAAATGTTACAGAAAAAAGTGCCTTTATTCAAGTAGGGGATCATTAGAGCATACATAAATTTTATTTTTACCTCACTACCTCGGAAAGCCGTCCTTTAATACCAGCGGGTAAAATCACGTTTTATCCACTAGTGGGGAAAGTAATTTGACCTTGGAGTGGAGCGTGTTTAAGTAGCTTTTGACAGATAACAAAACGTAAAACGCTCATAATAATGGTTCGTTCGATATTAATTATCATTAAATAAATGGTAAATGGTTTGAGAATTTAATAAAAAATATAAAATTTAGCTTTATTTAATGGTCCTTAAAATTCTATAAGAAACATTTGTTTTTTTATGATGATGTTGAATATAATTCTGAACGCACAAGTTGAGTAGATGCAATTTCAAAACGCATCGTCAGAAATGTCAACATCGTCAACAAAATTTGTGTCACCGACTCCGACTCACGTAAAAATACCGAAAAATACACAACTTCCAGAGTTTTCTGTTATAATGTCGTAAAAAAATAGTGATTCCAGTGATGAAGATTCATTTTTATGGGCTGTTTTTTTTGCATGTTGCGCTTTCCTCGCTACAGTGAGGTGAAAAGTTTTGTGTTTAACACGGATGCAAATGCATTTTACTTCTCGTGTGTTCAATTCCACACTCGCGGGTAAAATACAACTTTGCACTCTTGTATAACAAATAACTATTTCATAACTGTTTGGCACGGTAGCGAACCACTACGCCGCCGGAAGGAAAGAGCGGGGGCTCGGGGGGCGCAGCCCCCCGCCATAAAAAGTATACAAACACTACTCATTCCTACAAGCCATTGAAAAGTAGCGAACCACTATGCCACCGGAAGGAAAGAGGGGGGGCTCGGGGGGCGCGGCCCCCCGCCATAAAAAGAAAACAACCACTACTCATTTCACCAAGCCATTGATAAGTAGCGAACTACTACGCCGCAGAAAGGAAAGAGGGGGGCTCAGGGGGCGCAGCCAGCCAAAATAAATTCCGTACGTTAAGTAAGTAAGAAAAAGTAAATCACTACGCTGGCGCTGCAGTCAGCAGATTTCTCAGTGGACATAGCCCCCCCCTGTAATGAAGAGAATCCAAAAACGATATCTAGGCTTCCAGGCCATCATTCCTGAGAATGGCTTCCCAAAATAAATAGACCTAAACGCATGGGATAATGGACAGTTAATTGTTATACAGAACTTAAATCCCTACTTATTTTCCACGGTATAGCAATAAACGAATTCTGCGCAGACGAAGTCGCGGGTAACAGCTAGTATAGTATAGTATAATAGGCAATTTCATTAGGTAAGTATATTGGTGTTATTGAATGTATGGAATATTATGGAATTACTTAAATTTATTATTTAAGTTACGGAATTATTTAAATTTACTAACGTAGTTATTATAAGGTAAAATTACTAATCATCTATGAAAAAAAAATACATACAGTGGAACGTAGAACCTCCTCCTTTTTTTGAAGTCGGTTAAATAATTTTTCAGCTCAAAGTATAGGTTGCTTTCAAGGACGATAAAACCAAGAGGATTGCCAATGGCTATACAATGTCGCGTTCCTGTAAAATAATGAGCCTGCTGTAGCTAGTTTCACTATAGAGAGGTCTCTGTACCATTAATTTTGTATTACGCTTAGACCTCTGGCTAACACAATATAGGCCGAGTAATCTGGCTGTTCGTTGTATGAAGACCCCCGCATAAAATCCTCAGAAAAAACATGCCGAAAATAGGTATTTATACATAAAAGTACAAATAGCTTGTTATATTGGACTGAGTAATTTCTCAGTTCAAAATTATTTTACTAAATGAATCATTTTCATTGTTAGGTGTAAATTTATAAAAATCCAAAAATTTGACCAGAAACTGTCACTTTTTAAAGATAAAAACTTTTTTGTCCTTAATTTCGGTGGCAAAATTGCTCAGTAAAATTTTTCTTGTTTTAGATCTTTAGAATGACATTTGGCGTAACCGGTAAGAAAATCCAAAAAAAAAAATGCTTACCAAAATCAAGCTCAGCATTACCAAAACTCAGCATGGAAAATTTCTCAGTCCGATGTTTTTCTTTAATAATACCAAATGGTCTCATTACCACTTAAAACCAAAATATCCAAAATAACAATCATTCTCCGTTGAACACGATTTAAATACTTCTGCAAATTTATTAGTTTTTAATGAGCTTGATTTTTTTTTTGATATTTTTGTAGTTAAAAGAAAATAAATTAATATAGTTGTATCAGTAAATAAAACGGACGCAGCAATTTTCCACAGCGACTGATAAGGTAATTTTTGAAAAAAAATATAGTTTAATGGTAAATATTTAGGATTTTTATGTCGTAAGTAGAAAACGGAAATAAATTCGTAATGCACTGAAAAAAAGTGACTGAGTAATTTTTCGGTGCAAGTTATGATAAAAAAACATAAAGTGGTTTTTGAAAGGAGATTTTTTTGGATATTTCACATACAGTTTTCGTATTTCTAGTGAATGTTTGTAGTGAAGAAAATTTTAACTGAGCATTTTTCCGAACAAAGTTATCAACGAAATAGGAATTTTGGCCAAAATACCTAACTTGAGCTATTTTTTTTTTGGATTTTTATAACATACCATTAAACCATGATACTCTATCATACTATAAAGTTTTCTTTGCCCCAGGATTTACAGTTGGGGTCCCTTGTTTCGTTTCCTGGCCTAATAGCGCCATCTATAAACTGAAAGAAAAAACGAATTTAGATGGCGCTATTGTGTTAGCCAGATGTCTAAATACCAAATGAATGGTACAGAGACCCCTCCGTAGTAAAACTAGCTACAGCAGTTATTATTTCAAAGGAACGCGACATCGTATAGACACTGGCAGTCCTCTTGGTTTTATGGTCCTTGGTTGCTTTTATAATACGATTTACTTATTAATCATAAGTGCCTTTTTTTGAAGTCAACCAAAAATTAAGGCAACTTTACTGTCATTGATGCAAATAAATTTGAATACAAAACCGAGACAGTACAGTTACCTACAATACTACACGAGTCGAAAGCTGCGATGTTTATTTCCCTGTTAGCGGTTTCTACCGTAATGGCATTTCATGCTTGACTGGCTGTACTTTGATCAATTCGGAGGGCATTAATTAAGATTTTAAGACAAATTATTTTTTAGCAGATTTGTTGATGTGTCAAGACGTTTTGGCGAAAACAGGGTCATTGCTCTTGGGGCTACACACTGTAAATTTTTTTTTGAACTTGACAGTGTAGTAAGTAAGGAAGTAAGGTCACGCCGATTCATAGCTACGTAAGTTGTTCATAATCCTAATCGCTCTCTTTTGCAGCTTAAGTATGCTCTGAATTCCTGCTCCGTTACCCCACACTGTAACTGCGTAGTTTAAGTTAGCTTGTATGTAAGCACGGTACTCCATATTCAGGGATTTCTTATACAAATAGAAATACAAAAATCTTTATTTGTTACTTTACTTATTAAGCAGTGGTTTTAGTTTTAGGAGCGCGCAATTCCCGCTAGCGGTTTTCTTGGATAATTTGTCAATATGTATTGTGTGGGTAATTTTATTGTCTATTTCGTAACCTAAAAATGTCGTATGAGTTTTGTAATATAAATCTTTTATTTCTTTTATTTTATTACTATTACTCCTATATGTAATTAATGCGGTTTTTTTGGTATTCAGCATAATTCCATTAGCATCGAACCATTCTTTAAGAGTGGCTAAGGTCTCCCGTATTTTTATTTTCATATTTGTATGATCTTTATCCTTTAATCCTACATGAGTGTCGTCGGCAAACAAGGTTACCATAGCATAGTCTGGCAGATTATGTGGCAGATCATTTACATACATCAAAAATAAGACAGGTCCCAGTATCGATCCCTGGGGCATGCCAACGTCAACTTGAGTCTTGCCGGAGCACGCTCCATTGACGGTCAGTTCTTGCGTTCTATCCTCAAGGTAATTTTTAAGTATTTTAAGTTCCACTCCTTGAAATCCATAGAATTTAAGTTTTTCCAGCAGAACATCATGTCTCAAGCTGTCGAAGGCCTTAGAAAGATCACAGAAAAGGCTATAGGTCTAGCGCCTGCAAAACGAAGTCAACTACTTTGCGGAGCACCATAGCAGTTGATTTGCCCTTCCGGAATCCGAACTGGTTGAAATGAAACAGGTCATTTGATTCAAAATATTGGACTATTTTGTGTTTAATTACAGACTCCAACACTTTTGAAATTGCTGGTAGTATAGATATAGGTCTATAGTTATTGGGATCCTCTTTCGAATCTTTTTTGTATATAGGGATAACTCTTCCTATTTTAAGGCAGCGTGGAAATATGCCTTCTTTCAGACAGCTATTTATGATACACAGGAATATTTCCAGAATGTAGTCGTTGTGCTGTAGTATATTTTTAATAAAGTTTGTATCGAAATTGTACATATCTTTAAAATGCCTTGAAAATGATTTTAGATTTCGTATATGAATGCGTAGCTCTCTCAACGTTATTGGAGAAAAGTCTATGTGATTCCTCGGCTTATCAATTTTCCTCATAAATTCTTTGCATTTCTCTAAATCACCTTTTAGGTGTCCAGCTATTCGTTGAGCAACCGAAGAGAAGAATGTATTGAAAATGTCAGCGATTTCTTTGCAATCCGTTACTACAGCCTCCTCACTATTTCGCACTTTTTCAATCTTTATGTCGTTTTGGTATTATTTGTTTGCTCATTTATAACTTTCCACGCTTCTTTAACTTTATTTTGAGCTTTATTTATTCTCTCAGAGAACCTGATTTTCTTTGCATTTGCCAATACTTTCCTTAATATTTTTTTATACTTTTTTACCTTCAGACGTTTAATAGGGCAACGTGCTAACTCTTCCATGGCTATCAAATTTCGCTAATTATTTTTTGGAGTTTCTATACCTTTTGTATGCCATTTCTGTCGTTCTTTAACTTTTTTACGGATTTTCTTTTCAGGAAAAGCGATGTTAAAATAATGCATGATAGCCTTTAAGAAGATTTCCATTTTATTGTTAGGATTTTTGTTGCTTTCTATTTCTTCTAGCAATGTAGCATCCTTGTTGAATAAGTAGTAGAAATAGTTATAGTTTTCTTTACAACGATTTCGTCTCTGTTGTGACTGTTGTTCATGTTTTTGTTTATTTGTTACTATTTGAGTTCTTAATGTGATAACATTATGGTCCGAAAGTTTATTTTTGAGTACTTTAGCTTTACTAAACAGATCATCAAAGTTAATTATGAAATTATCAATACATGTGGCACCGTAATAATATAACCTTTTGTAGGGGTTGATTAATAAGATATTTACAATTGTAGTGTGATAGTACAGTTTTAAATTGGTTTAGTTTGCTGTTATTTTTTAGCATATCTAAATTGAAATCCCCTGCCACTATCATTTTCTTCCCCTCTTTACATATTTTACTAAGCATTACAGTAATAGTATGTTTGAAAGTGTCAAAGTCGTAGTCAGGGCGGTATACACAAATCACTACTATCTTACTTGGTTTTAATTCTACGGCTGCTATTTCACAATTAATTTCAAATGATAATTCAACTAGATCCTTTCTTTCCCTATAACACACAGTATTTTTGATAAATATGGCAACACCGCCATGCTTAAATAACTTCCTATTGAAGTATGATCCCAACTGATAGTTATCGATTGTCATTGTGTTCACTTGTAGGTCGTTAGCCCATGTTTCCGACACTGTCTGACAGATTTGTGTACTGGATTGGGATTCTGTTTGCAACCTAATATTTAAATGGGCCGTTTTAAGCATTGCTTGAAGTAACCTAGCACTTGTAAAAACAAATATATCAAATATACAGCAAAACAGACAGACACAGCTACCGTTCTTATTTGAAAAAAAAACATTGATCTAAAGTCAAAAACCAGCGAGTATACTGAACAGTCGAGAACGTTTGTGTGGAAAAATGGTAACAAAACCATAATTTTTCGGGTGGTGCGACCTTGTGAGAAGTCCGTCCGGATCGCTCCCACCATCTTACTCGCTAACCCTGCCGATAAGCAGCGTGCTTGCACTGTTGTGTTCCGGTGTGGAGAGTAAGACAGCCGGTGTAATTACGGGCACAAGAGGCATTTCATCGTAGCTCTCTAGGTTCTGCATCTGCGAACCCTCCGTGGTTACGGGTGTCTATGGGCAGTGGTGATCACTTACCATCAGGTGACCCGCTTGCTCGTTTGTCGTCCTTGTCGTACAAAAAAAACCACTCACGAGATCCCAGTCTGGGCGAGGGTCTGGTCCCACTTGGCGTTGCTGGTGGAGGCGACCGCCAGCTTGGCGATCCTCCTGAACTTGGACAGCCCGTCTTCCGGCTGCTTGTCCTCCTCCTCCAGAGCCACTGGAGCCACGTGGAAGTCCTTCATGAGACGACGCTCCCAGACCTTCATGCGCTTGCCAAGGACCGCTGTGAAAAAATACGTTTATCTTACATGTATGTTACTTCTTTTGACGAGTTAAATAGGATAAACGCGGGACCTCGAGCTTCATAGTCGGGGTCTCTAACCACTAGGCCATCCGGTCGTCTTATACCCTCACCCTGTTATTCATAAACCTATTTTAACTAAAATGCCGTTAAAGCTCTTTTGTCCCTTTTTGTCACATTGACATTTCCGTTAGTAAGAAGAAGACAAAACCTGTTTTAGCTAATGGACGTTTGATTGACGTTTATGAGTAAGGCCCTTAGCCTGCAGTTACGCTAACTCACTGCATTATTAGTGCCAACGTACTGAGGGCGCTCTGGATATAGCACCAACCTTTTTCTTTGCGGTCAGTAAACGACACATCCATCCCGTTCTTCTCGAACACTTCCAGCAGCTCGTAGCGCAGAGCTGACACGTCGCCCTTCAGTTCGTTGACGTCGTCTTCTGTCACAGGTTCATCGTCCATCTTTCGGTGCATGGCGGAGACGTACCGCCACACCAGAGCCCGCATGACAGCTGTGTAGCGGACGTCGTGTTCTTTTTCAATATTTTCCTGCATTAAATTGACATTTATTTCTCAAATTGCAAACTGTAACGTAGATATACAGAAAGACTTGAAAAAAAAATTCTCCAACTGGGATTCGAGCCCAGGGTCGTGTTTTATAAAGCTACAAGTTGTTATTTACAAGCGGAAGTCTTTTTCTAACAAAAGGTGATAGAATGAGACTTCCGCTTGTAAATTGTAACTTTATAAAATCTTTTAACAAAAAAGTAAAACTGCCTTCAAAAAAAAACTTAGAAAAAAAAAACGTAAAATAATCATCTAAAGCCTAAAGTTTTATGGCCTAAGTAGCAGAAATATGAAGTCGGTGCGGTGCGAGCAGAATATTCTTTGAATTATTTTAGTTTTTGTAAAAAAATCTTTATTTCACAATTTTATGTTGATTTAACATTTTCAGAATCATCCTCCAACTCCTAATCGTTAAGGAGTTATACCTTCCATCATCAGCTCATCAACATGAGATGATGATTACCGGACGCAAATACTTAAATAGCCTTAGAAAATATATGAAACACATAATACGTGCCTATAAAATTTGAGGGTTGCCCTCGCTTTCCCTGGGATCCCATCATCAGATCATGACTTGGTGGCAATGGGACCGCCTTAGGAGTATACCCTTACGAACAAAAAAAGAATTTCCAAAATCGGTCTACAATTGACGGAGTAATCGATGTACATACATAAAAAAAAACATACGTACAGTGGAACGTAGAACCTCCTCCTTTTTGAAGTCGGTTAAAAACACGGTCCAGGTCCTCCACCATACCGTGGCGTCGAGCTATCTACTGCGCCATCCGAGCAAACATTGTTAAAATTGTTACCGTTTTTACCATTGTTACCGTGACCGACTGACAGACAACGCACAGCCTAAAACACTGGGCCTAGGGAATTGGAATTTGGCAAACATATACCTTGAGTATCCTGCACATGTAGCACGGCGCGCCATTTTGTCGCTTGTCGCGCAGTGCGTCCCCTTCATAGTGATGGAATCAGTGAAGGACGCACTGAGCGACAAGCGACAAAATGGCGCGCGTGCTAGCTCCCTTAGAGGTGCACTAAGGGATTTTCTAAATTCTCACGGGTTAGGGATCTAGCCCATTTTAAAATATTTCACGGGGGCAAAGCCGCGGGGCATAAGCTAGTACATTATATCCACTTTTCAGTTTATTTCAAATTACTTAGCAAATACTGACTGACTCGCTATTGACATTTTGATTAATTGATTTCAAGTTTCTCGTTTCTGTTAATTTCTGCCACCTTAATTATCCTCTTTATTGTGGTTTCTGTATTTGGTTGTATGGGAGAGTTTGCTTTTAAGCGATAAGACCGCGTATTGTCTCATTGTCATCGTCACCTGCCTATTTGATGTCCCACTGCTGGGCACAGGCCTCCTTTCAGAATGAGAAAGGTTGGGCTATAGTTGCCACGAGGGCCCACCGGGCCCAGGGTGGATTGGGAAAGTTCACACGCACCCATTGAATGTTTCCCTATACCTTGGATGTTTTTAGGGTTCCGTACCTCAAAAGGAAAAAACGGAACCCTTATAGGATCACTTTGTTGTCCGTCTGTCTGTCAAGACCCTTTTTCTCTGGAACGCGTGGAGGTAGCAAGCTGAAATTAATATCAAATACTCAAGCCTGTGGTCCCTTGAAGCTGTGAAAAAATCAACCTTCTAAGTCAACGCAATCAAAAGATACAGTCAATAAAAAGGCGATTTCCATACGAATTGCCGATTTCCAAAAACCTAAAGGGTACTTCCAGATGTCCTAGAAACTTGAAATTGGGTATGAAGGTAGCTCTTTTAGCACAACCACTCCAAAAAGTCTCAAAATCTTAAATCTTTATGTCTGTCTGTAGATTTCACAGACCTATACAAGTTGACCCCACACTGCGTACATTTTGCTTAGGAGCAGGGCTCTGCTTATACTGGACTTCTTAAAACACTGGGGAAAAGTGTTAAAATCTTTCTACGGAACCCTCGTGCGCGAGTCCGACTCGCACTTGGCCGGTTTTTTTCATAATCTCTTTGTACTGTGTCGTGGTCGTAGTGTTCAATAAATAACATTTTATTTGTATGGTTTGTATTGCATCAATATAAATAATAGTCCTGACTGGTTCATCACTACACATCGGTAATCTCGCAGCATTATTTAGGTAGCACTTGACAGTACCAACAGATTATTTTGGTTTTTGTTGAGACAAAAGCCCGCCTCTTACCCGACTGCTGCCAGGAAGCAGGATTATGTTAGGTGCTACTTTGCCTTAATAATTTTCATAATCATAAGGCTTATGCAAGTTTTATGAAAACAACATTTTCATTAACCTTAGTAATGAATATTACTTACTTAGAAAACACATCGAGAGTCTCATGCTGTGACGACCTTCGTTTAATAAAGGGGTTATTACATAAGAGCATGGACAGATATTAAATAGATAATGAACAAAACATGATAACATGCCTGAATTTATCTAAGTTTGATGTAAAAGTATTTTTGAATAGAGCTTGCTATTTTTAAGAAGACTGGTCCAAAAACGTTGTGTTTTGTTTTTAATATTTTCGCCTGGGCTTTAAACACCGACCCAAAACAGTAACGGTGATGAAACTTATCTACCTTTAAGCTTAAAATATAGAACAAACCAGAACCCGCCAGCGAGCGTTTCTAAAACTTATCTACCTTTAAGCTTAAAATATAGAACAAACCAGAACCCGCCAGCGAGCGTTTCTAAAACTTATCTACCTTTAAGCTTAAAATATAGAACAAACCAGAACCCGCCAGCGAGCGTTTCTAAAACTTATCTACCTTTAAGCTTAAAATATAGAACAAACCAGAACCCGCCAGCGAGCGTTTCTAAAACTTATCTACCTTTAAGCTTAAAATATAGAACAAACCAGAACCCGCCAGCGAGCGTTTCTAAAACTTATCTACCTTTAAGCTTAAAATATAGAACAAACCAGAACCCGCCAGCGAGCGTTTCTAAAACTTATCTACCTTTAAGCTTAAAATATAGAACAAACCAGAACCCGCCAGCGAGCGTTTCTAAAACTTATCTACCTTTAAGCTTAAAATATAGAACAAACCAGAACCCGCCAGCGAGCGTTTCTAAAACTGAGGTAACTAAAACTGTACTTCGTTTTTTTTGCATCAGAAATTAGGTAATCAATTTTGACATTACTGAAAAACGCTTTTAAAATAAGTAACAGAAAGTAAGAATTAAATATTTCTCGCACTCACGGCGTGCGATTATAATATTATTGAATGCGGCTTCTGGTTTGTTCTGTATTCTGAGCCTCTAAGTATCCTTAAAAATAAGAGTGACTCTCTCCTTTTACAAGGTTTACCTTCCATTTGAATCAATGTGCTTAAATTGGACATGACTCGAGACATCACCTACGCCTGACATTTACCCTTCCGGAGAGAAAATCCACGTGCCGTACATGTTTTATTAATATCATACATCACAAAATCAGGCGGTAACTCTACTCGTAACCTTAGAAAAAATGGTGGTACAAATACATGGTTTGAAGTAATATACCAAAAGATAATATTGATCAATTTACTAGGTAATATTTGTCGTGAATGCCTAGTAAAATTTATTCGGTTAAAAACCGTTACTTTTTTCGTTTAAATAACACCTTTCCATTTACTCCCCAAACTACCCTATTGTGACGTCATTGCGACAAAATCCGGGGTATAATCATAGTGCTTGAATCTCATGGTAGTCCCATATTAAAATTGCCCTATAGTATACATTACTACCATCTTTGTTGGAGGCCTACCGACAGCTCGTCTCCCGGTCCGCGGACGCCATTCGAGAACCTTCTGTGACCCCATCGGCCATCAGTCCTGCGAGCAATGTGCCCCGCCCACTTCCACTTAACTTTCGCAAATCTTAGGCCTATGACCTGGTAAAGATCGCGGGACCGCGGTAGATGCGGAAAGCACAAGACCGGTCTGAGTGGAGAGACTTGGGGGAGGCCTACGTCCAGCAGCGGACGTCCTTCGGCTGATATGATGATGATGACCTAAGCTGATTTTTTCTCCTGGAGATCAAACAGTCAACTCTAGATTTAACAGTCGTTAATATAACTATCCATGAGAAAAACCTGCATCTAAGCACATCTAAGCAAGATAAGCTCAACAATGTTACATTTTAAATCCATAGGTAAAATTGTAGCTTATGTTGTTTGCCCGAAATGTCAAAGAGAAAATATTTAAACTGCCAAGCGCGCCTCATTCTACCGCTTCGTCATTGCCTTCCTCAGCTACCAAACAAAGTATGTAAGACTAAAATAACTCTTCTGACATCTTAGACGTAACGTGGAATCCTACTAATATTATAAACTTGAAAGTTTGGGAGAATTGTTTGGATATTTGTAGGTAACCTTTCGCCATCTTTCACGCAATAAATACTCAACGATTTTTTTATGAAATTCACAGCAATAGGTAGAACTTACTTACAGCTTGTGAATCCGTTTACAAACATGCGAATCGAAAGAAACCTTAGAATGTATAAGTATATTCGATTTGTTTAGGGTTTCGCAGAAGTTTCCAGTTTTTTTTTGTCGCAACAAATGCGTTCGCGTTAAAGTCTCAAATAAGTACTGCAAATACTTACCGCTAAAAAAAGTCCTTGCATATATATAATTTGATTTTTTTTTTTACTATGTGGGTAATTTTTTATAAGTTTTCTCAAATGGTTAACATGTAAAGAATACTTAACTGCGATAGCTTTCCTTTAAAATGAACTACGTTTATACATTATATACTACTGACCAATTTTTTTTTCACATTTCCAAATACAGCAATCGCTGGTACGAGTACTAAGGGACACTAAACTTGACTAAGTATTTCGTAAAGATCACCAAGTAAATAGAAAAATTATCTTAGCACACCCGCAACACTTTTGTAAGGCCTTTCCCACGACACCCCACATCATGGTATAGATAAGTAATTTTATGTGTAGGGGGAGTAACTTAAAAAAAAACAAGATTTTATTCTGCCACTGTAATCAGTGGCACAGCTTTTATTCTGCCACTGTAATCAGTGGCAGAATAAAAGCTGTAAGCATGCGTGTACAAGTACATATTAATATATGTACTTGTACACGCACATATTAATATATGTACTTGTACACGCATGCTTACAGCTCTCGAACACTTAGGTACCAAGTCAAGTCTCTGAGCTATGCTGCGGACGGATAGAGGAACAGACATGGTGAAACTATAACGTGTTGTGCGCTGACGCTGCTCAGCGCGCTTCTGGCGTCAGCACCGATTGACCTGTGCCCTTAGTGTAATCAAAAGGCACAAAATACGTCTCGATCGCGTTTGCGTTAAAGTGTCAAATAGTATGAGAATTTTTAAACGCGAACGCGATCGAGACGTATTGTGTGCTTTTTAACCGTCTTCAAAAAAAGGAGGAGGTTCTACGTTCCACTGTATGTATGTATGTACATCGATTACTCCGTCAATTGTGAACCGATTTTAATTTTTTTTTTTATTCTTTAGTGTATACTCCCAGGGAAATCGAGGGCAACCCTCAAATTTTATAAGCACGCATTACCTATATGTTTCATATATTTTCTAAGGCTATTCAATTTCATGTTGATGAGCTGATGATGGAAGGTACAACTCCTTAACGGTTAGGAATTAGAGGATAATTCTGAAAATGTTAAATCAACATAAAATTGTGAAATCAAATAAAAACAGGACGATAAGGGTTCTGCTGTGGCCGAACATTCAATGAACTCGGTTTCGACGCACTACATTCGTTTTGATAAGGTGTCGGTACTGGCGAGAGAAAAAAAAACATTCCGCGGAAAGTATGTGAAGCCATTGAAATTAGTCGTCATCCCAATTTCAACCGTGATGGTGGATGGTCAGCGCCCTCAAGTTGGAAAACTGTGTTGAATACTGCGTCAACAGCTAGTGTGAACGAGCCTTTACAAAGTGATGTGATTAGTGTAGTGTGCTAACCCACTTTTGACGATAATAAAAATGACGATGAAAACGAGGGTAGTTGTGAGCCGCCGTCAGCTGCGCCGAGCAGCCGCGCGAGCAGAGCCGCGGCGCGCAGTTTACGTCTCGCCATCGGCATGGCGTGTGCTCCCAGAGGAAGGACTACGGATTAGTCCGAAACATGTCTAGCTATACTCGACTGACATACGTGAGTGATCCGTTTATTTCACTATGATTGAGTCTTACGGTAGTTTTATGTAAAAAATAAAAATATTTTAACAAAAAACTAAAACTGCCTTCAAAAAAAACCTTAGAAAAAAAACGTAAAATAATCCTCTAAAGCCTGTAGTTTTATGGCCTAGCACTAAGTAGCAGAAATATGAAGTCGGTGCTTCATTCAAAGAATATTGCGCTCGCACCGCACCGACTTCATATTTCTGCTAGTGCTAGGCCATAAAACTTAAGGCTTTAGAGGATTATTTTACGTTTTTTTTTCTAAGGTTTTTTTTTGCTACACTAAGGGCACTGCTCGCGTGGCGATGGACGACTGTGTGCTCTGAATGCTTGAGATTCTGCGAGATGCTGGATGCTAGGCAATCTAGTATTTATAAGTGACATTTCTGTCTTTAAATAACTAGTTTATAAATGTATAATTTCTCGGTGCTTTGGTTTATAACTGTAATGCCATGTAAATTTATTTACAATAAAATAAATAAATAAATAAATAACCTTTACTACGGAATCCTTAAAAAGGGCACTAACCTTTTGTTTCTCTTTAGCCGCCTTGTCTTTCTTCCTCAAACCTAACATCTTCATCAGCAGCTTGGGTGTGGGGAATATGTTGAATGGAGGAGGCAGGGTCGCACTCTCTTCGAAGTAGCTCATCCAAAGCCTTGTGCGGGCAAACTTCCACTCAACGTCTGAGTGTTCCTAAAAAAAACATCGATGTACAATACAATACTCTTCATCTTATCATAATACTCGGGACGTAATCGCGTAAAAAAACATGTATTAAAATTTGAATTTAAATACCTCGACGTTTCGGACGCGACGTAGCGTCCATGGTCTCGAAGGGACTGAAGAGGAGGGTATCAACATCTCCTAGTTAATATCGTCTCATAAATCGCCGGATGTAGCGGAAACCCTAGTGAAAAAACTAATAATAAAGACCAAGTGCGGGTAAAAAATTAAAAAAATTAAAAAAGTTTGTTGTTCGAAAAACATACAACATAAAACCGGCTTCTGAATCCTGTGCTAGGAGTCCCTGTGTTACAGGATCCAGGTAGTTCGAGGAACCCGTGCAGCTAGGAGATGTTGATACCCGCCTCTTCAGTCCCTTCGAGACTATGGACGCAACGTCGCGTCCGAAACGTCCAGGTATTTAAATTCAAATTTAAATACATGTTTTTTACGCGATTAAGTCCCGAGTATCATGATAATGTGTGAAAATCGCAAAAGTTTAAACCAATTTGTTAGTGGCGGTTATTCAATCTGCCAGTGTTACGGATTTTTATAGATGGCATCACTGATGTTCACGGTCGAGTGTCACACCTAAGTGTGTGTAATTTGTTAGTGGCGGTTATTCAATCTGCCAGTGTTACGGATTTTTATAGATGGCATCACTGATGTTCACGGTCGAGTGTCACACCTAAGTGTGTGTAATTTGTTAGTGGCGGTTATTCAATCTGCCAGTGTTACGGATTTTTATAGATGGCATCACTGATGTTCACGGTCGAGTGTCACACCTAAGTGTGTGTAATTTGTTAGTGGCGGTTATTCAATCTGCCAGTGTTACGGATTTTTATAGATGGCATCACTGATGTTCACGGTCGAGTGTCACACCTAAGTGTGTGTAATTTCATTATAATATTAGTAATATTAGTTTTGTGCTTATTGTAACGAATTGGCACTTTTTTATTTGTTTTTCTTAGGGTTGTGTTAAATGCTGTGTACAATTATAATCGTGATGTATGCGCTATAATGACTTAGAATGAGTGGCTATTTGTAACTTAATTAGCTTGCATTATGTTATTGTACCGAAGTTAATAAAATAAAATGAAATGAAATAAATAAAGAAATATCAATAAAAAAGTTTGTATAGAATTAAACTTTTGGTGATAAACTTGTCATTCCTAATTTATTACCTGACGCCAGTACAATGTCATCAAAATTTGGGGTTGCAAGGTATTTTTCCCCAACAGTAATTGGAGTTAACTCGTTAGGTGGCAATTTAAACGTAATCGCAGACAATAGAGGCCATTAGTCAGATGGTTTTATATAGAAACTCGAAACAATTACTTTTAATTGCTTTGACTAAATTAAAGAGAGTTTAATTGCGTAATTTCTGAAGCAGTTCTGCTGGAAGTTTTGTGGCTTAATATTGACTTGGGGTTATCATTATCAATCAGTTAGGTAAATATTAACTGTAGGCGACGCATTTTTAGGAACTATTTTAGTATTAAGGTTGGTTAGGTTTATTTTTTGTTAATATAGTTCACGGCTCACAGCGCGGGAAGAAGAAAACAATTGAATGAGTAGTTGCTGTAGGCGCCTCGCGGCCCGCGCTGCGTGTTATAATATTTTTGATTGGTTTTATTGTAATTGTAGCTTACATTTACTGTATAAGCGTTGCGAGTAAGCTTAAAAACTAAACACATTAACACATAAACGGGCCTTACAGCCTTTCCAAGTATTCAATTTAGTATAATCTTGTTTTGATCTACCGACGAATTTAATAAATGTGAAATTCAATAATTTGCTATTTGTAGATGGCTCACTTCAGTCTACACTACACGTAACCATGGTGTCTAGACCGCCGCCGAATACCATTGGATTAATGACGATGTCAAAATAAAATCATTAAATTTTCACTTTGGTAATCAAGCTGCCGAAAATACTCCTAAAAACGCCTCAATCATTACTGCAATTACGATGATTTTTAATTTAACAAAAACTAATAAAAAAGAAGGCAGTTTGATAACTGAAAACTATGACATCATTGTTCAGTACTGCAATACAAACTTCATCGGTACTAACATGGTCCTAACCGATTGTTTTGTTATTAATTACCTCCAAAAAAAGTTGCTGATTTGACCGACTAGGCAACAATTCCAATTAATAAGCGTAATCACCTCCTGATGTGTTTAAATAGTATTAAATAACGAGTTAAAATTACGAAGTTTTTTTTTATATTTTTCCAGCATAAAAAAATCCAGAAACTGCTTTGAGCTATTTCCGCATTGCTATTTTATTCCGGTCTCCATAAATATATCCTAATCCTGACTTCCTAATCCTAACTAATATTATAAATGCGAAAGTAACTCTGTCTCTCTGTATTTCTGTCTCTCTGTCTGTCTGTTTGTTACCTCTTCACGGGAAAACAGCTGCACCAATCTAGATGAAATTTGGTAAAAAGATAGTTTGAATATTGAGGAATAACATAGGCTACTTTTTATTCGGGAAAATTATTATTTCCCACGGGATAGCGATAACCGAAATCTACGCGGACGAAGTCACGGGTAACAAGGTAGTATTATTATAACACTAAAATATATAAAAAAATTCGTGGTAGGACGACGGGACAGGTTGGGTTAACGAAGCTAAAATCACACGTGTCCACGCCTTGCAAAAGTCGTTGACATGACATTCGCAATAAATTTATTTTCGTGACATGGGCCTGAAATAATCCAATAAGATACCAAAAAACGTGGTCATGTCCTAACAGAATTAATCACGTCATCAAAAGGATGGGATGAGCTAGTTGGAGCTATGAAACCTCACCCAATACATTTGAGTCACGTTTTGCACAAAACCAACTAAGTTAAGTAAAGTATTACAAATGAATGGGATTTTCTAAGGATGATGGAAATACCTAACTAGGGATGATAATGATGATGCCTGCATTCCGATATAATACTTAAAATAGGTAGTAGGTATACTTTATTAAATTTGCATGTTACATTTACCCAGACATTATTAATATTTTTGTGTACGTAAATTGATTTTTCTCATTGTAAGTAAATTCAATTCTTTTTAAAATTCAAAATTTTATTCAGCAAATAGGCAGTTGAATGCTCTTTTACACGTAATTTTTTCGAGTCTACAAGCGCTTTCGGAAAGACCATGATTGCCAAGAAGAATGCGCCGCAAGAAACTTGGCACAAAGTATTTTTTTCTAAAAACAAGTTACATCAGATCTTACAATACGTAACCACAGATAAATTACACAAAGAAAGCTCACTCTGTCATTTTAAAAAAAATAAAGAGAAAAAAATACCGTATTTTAGAAAAAAGTGTAAAAAAAATTATTATTAGAACAGCAAAACCAGAACACTTTAATTTATTGGCACGTTTTAATTGAGCAGGAGATGTATAGGGTCTCCAGGTCAAATATCTTTAGAATTACAAGGGGATGTATAGGGTCCCAGGATTAATACTATAATATGATACTTAATCTAAATAGCTTAGAGATGTATAGTCTCTAGGGTCAATTTAAACTAAATTTAAAATCAGCAGAGGTGTCAAACGCCTCCACGGTCAAATAATAAGTATAATAATACATATACATAAACTGGAGATGTATATGGTCTCCAAATGTCAAATAACAAAATTGATGAAATATGCATTTCATGTCATCATGTCAAATAAATAAAACATTATTTGTCAATTGTATATAATTAGTACGCAGCGGACAACGGCAACAGAGCCAAACCCCATGCACGAATATCTTCGGGACGCAGCCAAGTCACATTGGCGTCATAATTATCATCTGTTTTCGACCTTGGCCAAGTGGTATCATCACACAAGATTAGTATCCACTTTGTAGTATGCTTTTTTCAGGAGAGTGGTCTTTATGTAGCTTTTGAATGAATTGTGAGGCAATTCCCATGCATCTACAGGCACTTTATTGTAGAACCTCACGCAATTTCCCAAAAACGACTTGCTGACTTTTCGTAGACGAAATTTAGGGACGGCAAGTTTATGCTTATTTCGAGTGTTGAAACCATGCACATCCGACACTTTCTTAAAAGTTTTGATGTTCTTATAATAAATTCTCAATTATAATAAGTTCTTAAGAAATAAATTCTTAAACCTAAACCTATAGGAATTCACTTACAATATTATTTTCAGAAACAAACAGTGATACCTACAAGTGAAGTTTAAAACAAAAGTTTACAACACGTTATCAATAACATTAATAAATGAAATGTTATAAAAATCCCTCTTGTTTTGTAACAAGAATGATTTCAACATTTCCAAACTCCGCGTGGCATAAAGAGCCTTAGTAGGTAAATAAAACTATTTGCTTCAAAAGAAGCAATTAATCAACCTCCCACACTTTGCTGGCTTCCTAACTTTAATACAATAGTACCATTCCGACTGATTACCTTCACCATATTTTATCCCGTTTTTGCTCTAGCTTAATTGCGACGTCATCTTTAGATCGAAGAACTTAAGTTTCTTAGTTCAAACATGCTATTTTTTATCCAGTGAAATTACACAATTCCCGCCTCGTTCCCGCTGTATTCTACACAGACGAAGTCGCGGGCAACGACTTGTGAGAAACATACAAATGATTCTGACATGACAATTCACTCGGCGAAATAACAAATAAATAAATGTACCTATTACAACTGAATTTTTCACATCCGTCCAAAGACTTTTTCAGCGAAATTTATACGTTTAGTAAGTGCTTACTTTAAAATTTTATGGAGCACTAGCCAAAATGGTAATCAGACGAAAATTATTAAGAGCTCAGTTTCCAAGAACAAGTTATGAGGTGTAAAGTTTTAATGTTATTTTCTATTTTGTCGCCTAATCCTGTCGTTGTACAGTAATTTTACACGACTTTGGAGTCTTGGACAGCCAGATACTTAAACGAGACATTTTATGAGAACTTTTAATATTGTTTTTAATTTGTCTTTCAGAATAATTAATAAAATAAACTAATTACAATTAAAAAGTGCTTTGGAGGCAAAACTGTTTTTTAAAGAAGTGGGGCGCCGTTTGCGTGAACGGGGCTTTGACTCTCGCTCCGAATCGTTCCTGTGCCCTAAGCACGACTTGTCGAATCCTGCGTCACGTAAACTCGAATAGTAAACTATAACGAGTTTGTATGACGTTTGGAACAGCGCCCGCCCGTGAGCGTATTTGGAACTAAAATTTAGTATGAGATTTCTCGATCTCGATACGATAACCGTAACGTGACGCAGCATTCGTAGAGTCGTGCTCGGCCCTCTGCGCGGCAACGCAGCAAGCGTGTTGAGCACCTTTGCGCCAGTAATGTTGCGGCGTGGTTTGTTTGTTTAAAATTGTTACTTACGTTTAGATATTTATTACTTAAGTTTAGATTATTATTTTTTTATTAAAAATTCAAAAAATTATGAAAAACGTAAAGTTACTTAGCGTTCAGTGGGAACTTAGCACTCTAGCAGTCTATATTTACGAGTAATTTCCTTATACCTGACATATTTTCCTTTATTCCAGTTCGCCTCGATTTTATTTGTTTTATGCTGACGTAACATCCGAATTAAATAAATGGTTAAAGATGGCATTAAAAAAAACTGTTAAAAACGAGCTACCCGCTTCCCCGGACTCTACCTCAATGTTGCAAATACCTTAGACGACAGACGACATAAGATTGTTGTAAAAGTTTTAACACTGAATTATTCTTTTAGGACACCCTAAAGTGCGCGGTTGTTTTATGAGATAAACGCTAGGTTAGACGCGATGTCTTTGACGCACGTCATTTAGTTACATCAGGTAATCTAATGACTTACCAAACATTGTTTTACGCGTTGAACGCAGTATTGGACAAACAAGGCAAAAGTTGATCGCATGCGTCTAACGCTGCCACACATAACCTAACCAACTTAGAAAAGTTGAAAAACCCCCGACATTGTCATTCCAAAGTTCAATATTTCAAAAACGGATGAACCGATTTTAATGAAACTTAGCTAAGAACCATCTCGATTAAACTAGCTTTCGAATAAAAAAAACTGCATCGAAATCGGTCCGTCCGCTTGCGAGCTACGATGCCACAGACAGCTACAAAGATACACAGATACACAGGTCAAACTTACAACACCCCTCTTTTTCGTCGGAGGTTAAAAACAACCGCGCGCTTTATACCTAGTACATTTAGTTTGAAAATATCTCAGGTACGTTTGAAACAGTAATGTACATGATATTTCTTAGCGACGTGCTAAAAGCAATTCCATTACGGGAACTGCATGGAAATTGTCCCATTCATCTTAATTTTGAATTAAAAGATTCCCAGAACTGCGTACGTACGCTGTCTTTGACTGTGGGATATTTATGTCTAAAAGTAAATAAGTGACACACACGATTACATTTGTGTACCTACATCTGCAGTATTTATTTGTCTTGTCTTCAACTTCAACTTGAACTAACTGAACTAACAAGACAAACTTTGTCAAACCTAAATGTCCGGTGGGCTGAAAGTTTCTTCAAACTAACATCACATAATTAATTATACGTTTGACAACTTTATAGACAATACATTTTAATAACGTAACCAAAAATGTAGTTCAAAACACTAAGCTCATATAAATAATTATTACATTATTCTTGAATAAGTATACCATATGCTTGTTAAAAATTAAAATAAACCCAGCCCCAATTGGTCGGAGCTCGCGCGCTGTACCTACCTGTGTTGCTGGCACTGAATCACAAGCTTTTGAATACTTACAGTGATCATAGCGTACGAGTTGGACATCATAGCGATGAGGAGGTTCAGCAGCACGATGACGTTGATAACCGAGTAAGAGCCGAACATGAGGAGGCCCCAGAACCGGGTGTAGCTCTTGATGCCGGCCAACTCGAAGTTTTCCAAGCCCACCATACCGAAGGAAGCCCAGAAGAGGGACTGTGAGGCCTCGAACACGCTGGTGAAAGAAAAGGTTGTGAGGGTGTGTTCCCTTTAACCTGGAGCTGAATCAGGAGGAGAGGATCGTGTATGGAGCAATCAGAGTTCGAAATCTCCACTTCATGTTAGTGGAAACACTTGGCGATTTTCAGAGCTCTTCCTCTCCGCTCAGACCCACGTTTGTGGGAACGCACCCTTAAGCAAGATTTAGACAAAACATGGCACCTATCCCACTGCTAACTTTGAGCGAGAAACGAATAGAACTAGTGCCTATTGAGTAAAGATAGACGCGAATAGAGCTAATAAATATAATATGTATCTCATTTATAGACACAGGATCTAATTCTACATGTATTGTACTCGCACGTTTCTCGAGCGGGAAGACAGTCGATGAATAATAATTCACTTCCTTACTGTCGTTAGGGCAACTGCCACTTAATGAAAGTTTCTGAAGATGCTCAAAAGATATAATTTTGGGGAATGTAAAGTAGGTACATCTACTACTCTGGATAAAGAAGCAACAATACATTTAGCAGTGGTGCTAGTTATTTAGTTTCATAGGAGAAAACTTTTAATTTTCTTATTATTTACTCACCTTCTGTTGCACTATTAAAATCAGTGTCGTTTAAGAGTTAAAAATAAGCGCTATATTATTTCACTAATAATTTAATTGCATATGAAAAAGCTGTGTAAACCAATAAAACACCAAAACAACTACAGTGGAAAGAGCATCTAGCTTGTTTATTTTTAGTACGCATGGTAATCCATGGTAGCTCTTATAGTCATGCAGTCCACTTCATCAATTTTCAATGTATTCATCTTGACATTGATATCCTCTTCCAGTTGTATCTGTGTTTGCAGTAAATAGCGAAGAGACGACGACGCTTCATGAAGCATTTGCTGCAGTTGCTCAGTACTGTGTCTCAACATCTCACACTCATAGTAAAGTGCTTGTCCAGGCGGGTCTCTTACTAACTCAGCACCGACTCTTTGCGCTCTCCTTCCGAGCCTAGTATGAGCCAAAGCCGTATTCCCTTCTTTATCCGCCAACGCTTTCTGCAGTTGTAAAATATTATTTTGCATGTCACAAATCTTCTGCGTTGTCTCGCGATGCATATCTTCAAGCTTTGCTTTCGACATTTTCGTCTCTTTTATACGTTCATTGAACTCGTGGTTGCACTTGTTAAAAGCAACCCACAAGTCGTCTATTACTTGTTTGAGCAACGTATCAATGAAGATTCGTATTGGACGAGCTGATGTCACTTCCCGCGCCGCCAGTTGGATGTTCTTCGCAGAATATGCGTTGTATTCATCAGCTGAGATGTTAGCTGGATCCAGGTTCGCGTAGCCTTCGTACACAGAGAGACATAAATCAGTAGGTTTCAAAGCAAGCGATCCCTTATCCAAATCAATAGCAGCTTGCTTGTACTGCAAATCGCGATCTAGAAGATAGCGGGTGGAGCGTAAACGTCTCATTTGTTCGTTGAGCTGCTCCAAAGCTCTTTTCAAAAGGCTCTGCCCACCAAGTATAGTCGTAATCTCTCGTTGAAGAGCTTGCTCTACTTCATCAACTACCAAGTCGATACCAATACGTCCATCTCTAAGCATGAGACATTTTCTGCAGATCGTCAGAGCATTCGCCTGTAAAGATGCTAGACAATCTTGCAGCCTAGTCTTATACATGCTTAGCGCTTCTAACTCATTGACGATTTCCTTTCTCTGTATCATCAGCTCGCCTCTATTGAACTGTATGTCGCCGATGCGTTCTTCAATGCGTCTGTCAGACGTCGCCTTCATGATTTCTGATCTTTCCGCGGTTTCTTCCCGGATCCTCTCGGATTCTCCTAAGACTCGGTCGGCTAGTTGTTGCTGATCCTCGGTGTTCCTGCATCTTGCATCGTTGTTTAGCTTCCATTCCGCAAGGGTGAACTTAGCTGACCGCGGCGGGATGCACACTATTGCCTGTTCTGATAATCTTGTAGTTGCTATCGGTGCGCCGATGACATGGCGCACTCCGAATTGGGCTTCACCCATGGTTGTAAAAGGTTTAAAAATAAAATTGCTTAAAAATAATGAGACTGCGAACGTGACGGAAGTTAAAGTCGATGATTGACAAAACTATTTGCGTTGTCATGGAAACGGACGCTTCTCTGTGGTTGTTATGGAGTGTTTATAGGAACGAGGTTTGTTTCGAACAAACAACTAGACATCAATTGACAACTATTATAATGATTATGCACAGACATCACAGACCCCATGTAAGCAGCTGTCAAGCGTACCGATTTTTATTTGTGTACAACACAGCCTGTAGCCAGATGCCCATTGGTCAATTCTGTAGCCAATTTACCCGATAAAAAATAGAAGCATCGGTCGTCTCTAGGTAGTCATTCAAATAAAGTAAATAATCGGGTTAGTTGTCATCAAAGGCGCTCCCTCACACATTCAAATACTGACGCATACTACAGATCAAAAAAACGGTACGACTCTTGAAATCGGAGCATACAGTTATCTCTTTTTAACAAAGAGCATTAGTTACATGAGCGAAGGGTATAACTATACGGCCATAAGTTTACCTTCCATCTATTGACTTTATTAATCTGAGGGATTATGCAACGAAATCGCCGCTTTGCTATTTTACAAATGCCTGGTATGTTCATTACTGATCATGATCAAAGTCTCTAAATGAATCACAAATGAATAAATAAAAAAAATAAAAAATTACATTAATACACATTTATAGCGTTACGCTTTTCTAGCAAAAATAATTCAACAAAGTCATAGCTATGTCTACGTATAGGATTACGCCTCCCACCAAAAATTTGTACAGTCAGCAGCAGAAATAGCTAAGCAACCGAAACGGTCACAATGGTATAGTTATAATCACGGCATCTAGCTTTCATGTATACAGTGTGTTCCTAGCCAGTACACTTTGTACATGGTGCTTACTTTCCGAAACTCCTCCACTTCATACAAGAGTCTCCTGCGTTCTCCCAATCTGGCAAACCTCCAGGGAGGACGTAACACTTGCTCTTCTCAAGGTCAGCGAAGTACCACAGGAGCTGGTTTAAACCTAAATTGTGTGTAAGTTCATAAAGAAAAATCTCGTCATGATCTCAGTTGCAGTATCTTTTTGTATTTTTTCTCATTTTTTTTTTATTTTTACGGTTTTCCCGTGAATATCAATTATATTTTTAATAAAATCACTGAAACATTAATAGACAAAAAAAAAACAGAAAAATGTCAACCCTGGGAATCGAACCCGGATCCTCGACACTCCGGGTCGTGTGCCATTCGCCAATCCAATTCGTCCATTTCCTCTATGTTAATCGTGGTGTAGGGAATGGCACACGACCCGGAGTGTCGAGGATCCGGGTTCGATTCCCGGGGTTGGCATTTTTCTGATTTTTTTTTCTGTGTATTCATGTTTTAGTGAGTTTATTAAAAATATAATAATCTCGTCTATACTTTCCTTCTACTACTAGGCAGTTTATCATCAAATTATCGACACACGTTTCATAGCTGTTTCGTTTCATCGCATTTTCATTTAATCGAAAGCTATTTTCTGACTTATTTCCTAATGTAACCTAAACTAGACATAATGAAAACGGGATATTGACCGCGATTACCTTATAGGTTTGATGAGCTCCCGATATCTCGATGCAGTTGCATGCATCATGATCACGGGCAAACATCATCATTCATCATTTGCCCGCGATCATGATGCATGCAACTGCATCGAGATATCGGGAGCTCATCAAACCTATAAGGTAATCGCGGTCAATATCCCGTTTTCATTATGTCTAATGCAATTAACCGCGAACCATTTAAAACTGTTAACCTAAACTATACAACAAACAATAAAATTATCCTGAAATTATCCTGATTTTAGCAGAAAACAGCTTTCGATGAATTTAAAGTTATGTAACGCATGTCGACGATTCAAGAAACTCCGACTGCTAGGCACACTGGAATAGCGACATTGGCGCTATCTGTCATCCAACAGGAGAACTTTTTAGCGACTCCCAGCGCCATCTAGTCATCAAAAATAATAACTTCTAGGTGCTGTTCCAAATTACGCTGAAAAAGTTTCTTAAGTCAGTTGCCTACAACTTCCAACTTTCAACAAGCCTTCTCTAAAAAGAAATGTATTTTCGTAAGTGATCCGCTCATATCAGTAATAGCCTAAAAAATCCTCTACAACCCGCAGTAGAACCTTTCCAGAGTTAACGCCTTTGTGAATTTCGCGATAACTACAGGCAAAGGTACCACGTATCGAAGCTGGAAATTTTAGGGTATACCTAATAATATGTACGAGTAACAACTAAAATTCGAAACGAGGATATTTTTGGTATTATATGTATTAAATTAAAAACCTACTTTTATACATACATATACTTAAAGCATCGAAGACTCGAAAACAAACATTCGTATTCGTCATACAAATTTATTTGCCTGCCAGCTTTTATAGTCAGGTTCTCTGACCACTTTGCTATCCGGTCGTTGGCGTTGGTTCTAACTTTATTTTCTTAGATCCTTAAGTCTATAGTCTGCTACTTACCACAAGCAAAGGCGAAAAGGACCAGGCTGTAGATGAAGAAGAATTTCACGATATCGATGACCATCCGCCCGAGGGAGATCTGCAGCGGCCCCAGGTGAGGGTTGATGGAAAACAAGTGGACCAGCTTTAGTGCACTGTGGACAAAGACAATTATTTCCTATGAAATTTTGCTAGTAAACTATGTTTCTAGGGCAGGCAAAACAACGGACAATGACCTTTGTGCCTACCCCAGTCAGCAATCTTTTTAGTGAGGTTCAAGAATTATCAATCTTATTTAATGTATGAAATAATTTTAAAGGAACGCGACATATAAGACAACTAGGTGTTGCCCGCGACTTCGTTTGCGTAGATTTCGGTTATCGCTGTGGGATCTATACAATTTTCCCGAATAAAATGTAGCCTATGTTATTCCTCAATACTCAAACTATCTTCTTGCCAAATTTCTTCTAGATTGGTGCAGCGGTTTTTCCGTGAAGAGGTAACAAACCGACAGACAAAGAGACAGAGTTACTTTCGCATTTATAATATTATGCTAGATGCCGGTGTTTCTTTTTTTTTATCGATGCTATTTAAATAGTTACAGAATATTTGATTACCGCGCTCAGAAATAGCCAATATTCGCACTTCAGCGGTGTCCGTTTCTGCGAACCGTAGGATAAGATTGATTGTAACTTAAGATCTCAATAGAGTATCTTTTTTATTTCATATTTTTCTGGTTTTCCCATTATTTAATATATCTCTATTATTATACTCACTGAAATAAGAATACACAGATGAGTTAGCATAACGTTGGTGCCCCATTACGGGCACGTAGCACGGAATGTGAAGGATCCTGGTCAGACCCATTAAATATAAACCTCAGGATACGCCCGGTTGAACATTTTGAAATAGGAACGGCGTTACGTCCATACGCTATATTATTACATTATGTCTACGCTCTTACCTAAAAATATTAGCAGCGGCGAACAGTCCCTCGGCGATGAGCTGAGGGTCGAAAGCGTCCCACTGTTCCCTCGGTATGAACCTCGTCTTCGGGTCCTTGGAGATTTCATTGGCCTGCTGGAGGTAAGCGGCGAAGCGGAGCAAAGCCACCGCTACGTAGAGGGAGTTACGGGTGAAGTCAATGAAGTTCCACATGTTGCGGAGGTACGAACGGATTCCCTCGATGAAGATCTCTTGAGTCTCTTCCCAAATGAAACCTGGAATGGTGAGTCTTCGTGAAAAGTTGAGGTATAAAATTGCTCTATAGGGTTTTGCTTAAATTAATAATGTCCAGAAGGAGGTTGAGCAGCGTGCAAGGACTTACCAAAACAGAATCCAAACACACACCAACAGCCTAGCAACAGCTCTTAGTGAGCCACTACAAATGAGGAGACTCAAACGTCAGCACATCTGGGACCTCACCACTTGCTAATGTGGTATCTATAAAGAGGCGGATTCCTCGTTGGAGGAACAGTCGTCACATTCCATACCTATTCACTCAAAGAATCTGCTTATGGCTTGAAAGCCGATCGCATGATACAATAATAATAAAAAAAAGGGTTTTGCTGATAAGGGCTATTGCGAGTCAAAAAGTGACGTTTATCTGTGAATTTCCACCAATCACATTATCATGTGATGTGTATCGTGTGAAGATTGTCTCTCATTGGTGGAGAATGACAGATAGACCTCACTAAATACAAGCAATCCCAGCGCAATTTGACTAGCGATAGCACTCATCGATTTCGAAATCTTCCTCCTATTGTAGAAGACTGAAATTTTGCATAAAAGTTGCGTTTATGATGTAGACAAGTACTAAGGACGGATTCGTTGAAATTCGTGGGCAAAAGCTAGTGTACTTCATCATCATCATCATGTCAGCTGAAAGACGTCCACTGCTGGACATAGGCCTCCCCCAAGACTTTCTACTCAGACCGGTCTTGTGCTTTCCGCATCCACCGCGGTCCCGCGATCTTTACCAGGTCGTCGCTCCATCTAACATGTAATCCGTGTGCTGTGTCTTCTTTAAAATTAAGGATATGTTTAATATCTAAAGCTTACCTAACACGAAGACAACTACGACCAGCTCTAAGTAGGTAGGACCGTTGCCTCTTTGTTTCAGCAGTTCTTTTTCCAGTTCCTTCACCATCCACTCTGGCCCAAACAACTGAATTGCTTGCACCTCTGCTCGTTGCGACACCAATATTAGAATCACTGTAACAAATACATTATTTCAGTTTGTAGAAAAATAAGTTTTCTGTTAAAAAATCATTCGTAATTTTTTTAAGAAAAGCTTTTGTGCCTACTGTACTTGTCTTTTTGTTGTCTTTAGATACTTGTATTGTCATCTAACTTGCCAATCCATACCTACCAAATTTTAAATCGATTCCATTAACCGTTGAAGAGTTCCCTCCTGCGGATACGATCCTGGCCGCACCATCAGAATTTCACTACCAGATTATCGTATTGTCACCGGATTTACATAAGTATGCCAAATTGCATCTTAATCGGTTGAGGACAACTGCTTTAAAATTTAATTGCAAGATTTAACAGACAACTTACATACGAACGGTGCAAGTTAAGAAAAAACTTGTAATAAACGTGATGTCATCCTTGTTAGTTCTAACAAAACAAACAGAGACGGTATTACAGATATCTGCCAGATATGTTTATTGGAGGGTGGTGAAACAGGCGGTAAGTGTATAAAAGATAACCAATTACTACATTAATACTCACACAAAAAGAACAAGTAACTCGAGGCATGGATCAAGAACTTCATAAAGGGTTTCCTCATGAGCTTGCCCGTGGCACAGTTCGGAGCGACCATGTAGAGCGAGCAATAGAACGGGAAGAGCATGGCCACGCGGCAAATGATCATTATCTTCTCCAACGCGCTTTTGCGTCGGAAACCTGGCACGCCCTCGTACCAGATGGAAGCCAGGAGTTGTTGGATGTTCGGGTGGGCCACGAACTGCGGAAGACGGATACAGCTGGTTGGTAAGGGCTTGCGGCTTATCCTATCTTCAAGTCAAGCTGGAGTCTCAGAATACAGAACAAATCAGAACCAGCGAGCGTGCCTAAAACTGAATCCACCAAAACTACTTACACTTAAATCAAACAGTTAGCGTTTCAGTTTGAAAAAAAATTTCGAACGGGATGACCATAAAAAGAAATACAAAATGTTGGTTATTTATTAGTTTCGCCGTGTATTTCCCTCTGCTGCTGTCCGTCGTACCTAGGTACAGTTAGAGTCAAAAGTAGCTCATTACTTTTGTACCTTGTCCCAATAACACACTTGTCAATCACGTATGACGCGCTCGTATCTGGCCGTAGAGCGAAAACGTACAAAAGTGATGAGCGACTTTTGACGCTGACCCTACTCGTACATACATTATTTTCATGTCATTTTAATAACATCCAAAAAAAAACAATTTGATCTCACCTTCTTCTGTTTGAAGTCGATGGCCAGCTCAAGCCTCGCCAGTTTCATGTGCTCTCCGTCAGCGAACGGCGGCTCGTCAGGATCGTGATTCAAGATGATGGCCAGCTCCTGAGAGCTACGTGACTGGTCCAGCAGATCCACGCCGAATTGCTGAGCTTGGCGCCGAAGCTCCAAGTATTCGGACTTACTTTCCTACGACACGATGTAGAATCATAAGGTAATATCAGACCTGTTCGTAGAAAATGTCATGGTGACATCGCATTGCCTGACAAGGAAAATCATTATGACACTTACTAATGTCAACGTGAGAACGTTCTACGTTGGGTCCGAAATTAAATGGTGTCGACTGACCTGTTCAGCAAAAGCCAAGTTTCTCAGCTCCCACGACAGCTGGAAAGCGGTGAGGATAGGATCAGTGGAAGACAGGGCGATGAGGGAGGGAGAAGCAAGAGCCCGGTACGCGTTGAGGCGCGCTAGAGAGTGACGGAGGGAGTCCTCGCTGGAATCACGGATGCATTCGTCGCAGCCACATCTGATTACAAAATTAAATAGAATGAGAACAAGGATGTGAGTTGTGATGTTACGCCAATATTCCTATGATCCTATACACAACGTGAAATGCAACAAAATGTTGAATTTTATATAGATATACTACTACTAGGTGATGATTACCTTGGAGTCTATGTAATAGGTGTAACTATGGCACTACCCTAAGTTATCAATAGAGAATATCGACTCGAATGAAAACAGAGCAAGCAGTATTCATGAAAAAAATACAATGGCTGACCTGACGTCATGAGGGTCAGGCAAAGTGGCTCCTCGGTCCAGCAGAATCTTTATGATTTCGTAGTTGTTCTTATGCGCTGCCAACATGAGAGGCGTGATATCGGGCGTGAACATGGCTGTATTGCAATCCACTTTCTGCCAACTCTAGAAATAGTACATTAACCCATTAGTAGCCCTGGAAGTAGGCAATTGCTGGCTGAGTATCGATTAACGGACGAACTTGTGAGTCCATTAAACAATACGAAGGCAGCAATTCTTCCAGTGGCTTTCTCAAAAATCAGAAAGGAAAGAACAAAAAAATAATGAAAGTTTCAATACTCGTACTATTTTATGTCCATTCCATATTCTAGTCACTTGAACAATTTTTTACCAATTGTGTCTACGTAGAACTTAAAGCGAAATACTGAAGATTGATGTAATATCCCCCCTTAACTTCGTTGTAAGTAAAGCTTTCCGTTTGATTTTTTTAATTAACTAATGCCCGTTTTCACCAACGACTCCTAAAATTTAAGGGATCCCTTAGCTCTTTTAGGGGACACCTAAGATCAATTTCCGTTTCATCAACGCTTAAGGAACACCTAACTGCTAAGGGGGCCCCTTAAGTTTAGGGGGTCGAATATTGACCCCCTAGCGCTAAGTGACAGTTTCGCGTCAATTTTTTTATAGCTAAATGTGCATTTGTTCATGCAATAATTAACTTGATTGATAAGATTTATATAAAATGGAAGGCTATTTGTAGAGTTTGGAAGCTGTTGAATCATTGGATTTAATATTCACATCAAATTTATTTAGTTCAGACTGAAGATCAGATGATTTAACAAAGTATGATAGGTACTAAAGATTTTTCATAAGATATAATTATCTACTCGTAGAATGTCGAAAGAAAGCGTGCTTTTCAGACTTGATTTTTTTTTACATTACAGGTATTTGGAATATAAGGATAACTCAGAACAGAAGAATAGTTCTGCATAAAGGAAGACCTCATCGCAGCTGGACGAATGCCTAATATTCATCATCAGTTTATTAATGACCCTCAGAAAACAAAACAAACCAGAAGCCGCGTTCAATCATAACAGCACGCCGCGCACTGTGTAAATTTTTTATCGATTTCGCTACTCGTTTACACTAAAATTATAATCTTATTCTGTTTTTTTTATAAACCCAACGGCATTTGTGCATGTAAGAACCACACGAGAAGGGATTAATTAACATGGTCATTCGTAAAGGCGCGCTCGCGGGTTCTGGTCTGTTCTGTATTATACGGGTTTCAAAGAAATCGAATAACACAATACTTTGAAAATATGTGCAGTTCATGAATAAATTATAACATAAATAATCATTCCAGCTTTCAGTCAATGAATGCTCGCTAAACTACAATCATCGCACCGAAAGTTCGAAAAAAAAATACATAGTTATAAACTGTCACTGTAAGTTCTTATTTTTCTGGATGGCAAAGATAATGCCATACAGCCTAGTCAACATTTAAAAATAAAAAATAAGACGTCAACTTAGTATTAATAATACATTTGTCTAGTATTTCAATGTTTTTAAAATGTTCGTTTATTTTTTTATAGACGATTTTTGAAGTTATTCCTCTTAAAAAAAATATCGACACAAAACCGGTATTAGAAATCACTTTAGCTAAAACAAACTGTCACTTAGTTAAGTGACGTTTATTAAGGTGTTACCTAGGTTGGTGAAAATGAAATTAGGTTAGGGAGAGATATAAGGGGCCACTTAGGATAGGGGTCCCCTGACTAGGTGATGACTTAGGTGTCGTTGGTGAAAACGGGCATAAGTATTCTGCAATCAAAGATCAAGAGTGTAGTGGTTAATAATCACTTACATATGGCTCCCCTGGCTTATAGATCAGCTCCTCATGCTCCAGCAATAATTCCACAGCCTCCACGAATTCCGCATTGATGGCTTGCAGGAGAGCATCCTTCGTCTGTACTTCCATAATTACCAGCAGTTCCACCATTTCCATGTTTTCTCCGTCTATTGCCAGGGTTAAGGCTCCACGGCCGAGAGAGTCGACGCAGTTGATGTCTATATGCTTGTTGCGGTGAGCTTTCTGAAGTATCCTAGAAGACAATCATCATCATATCAGCCTTCCACAAGGTTCTCCACTACGATCGATTTTGAGAGAGAGAGAGAGAAACATTTATTCACATACATGCGACACATACAGAGAAATAAAACAGTATATTTAAAAACAATTTTGTGCTACCCGCAGCCAATGGCTTCCCACGATCTTTACCAGATCGTCCGTCCATCTTGCGGGAGGCGTACCAACACTTCGTATTCCGGTACGCGGTTACCATTCGCGACAAGGTGAACCAAGAACCTTAGGCCCTGCGCCAGACCTTGACAAGATGATTTACGCATTATGTAGGGAATTTGACTCTACGTTTCGTTTTGCAGTTTCAAGTCACCACTCGTGAACAGCGGCTATTGCGCGGAATTACTCTAATGTATAGGCGTATTGATAAGGCACCGCACTTACATATCGATGGTAGGTAGGTACTCTGACTCAACCTCGTATATAAACTTTGACGAAATTGGAATAACCACTTTAGGTTCGCGATCTAGAGTGGTTATTCCAATTGCGTCAAAGTTTATATACGAGGTTGAGTCAGAGTACCGTCGATATTCTTCCTTTCCATATTTTCACTCCTATTCTTAAACAAACCCAATCTTTGACTTACCTTCGGACATTGGCCATGTCACCTCGCTCTACTGCCAATAGGTATTTCTTCTCCTCGAAGGTCAAAGCTTTCGGAAGGGTAGGGAGTTCCAACATCGGTTTCATCACACCACATTCTAACGTAGCGTCGCCCTGATGAAAACGAAATGTATGTCTTTATGGTACTACCTATCGAAGAAATTGCTTCCAGTGCCCTAAGCACGACTTGTCGAATCCTGCGTTACGTTACGGTTATCGTATCGAGATCGAGAAATCTCATACTAAATTTTAGTTCCAAATACGCTCACGGGCGGGCGCTGTTCCAAACGTCATACAAACTCGTTATAGTTTACTATTCGAATTTTACGTGACGCAGGATTCGACAAGTCGTGCTTAGGGCACTGATCCACAATAGAACGCTCTCGCAGTAAACGTCATGACTGTTTTCCTTAACAAACAATGCGATGTCACTATGACGTTTACTGTGAAAATGTTCCAGGGTCAGGAAAACACCGAAAACACCCCTGTTGTCTTGTCTCAAAGATGAAATTTCCATGATACATACCTACCTATACCATACAGTTTAACTATAACCTAACCAACTTAGAAAAGTTGAAAAACCCCCGACATTGTCATTTCAAAGTTCAATATTTCAAAAACGAGTGAACCGATTCTAATGAAACTTAGCTAAGAACCATCTCGATTAAACTAGCTTTGGAACAAAAAAACCGCATCGAAATCGGAAAATTTGCTTGCGAGTTACGATGCCACAGACAGATACACAGATACAGTCAAACTTATAACACCCCTCTTTTTCGTCGTGGGTTAAAAACAACTGAGCACGGGGTTTTAAGTAAAATGAAAAAACTACCAATTAACTTTGTTTGACGTTTATCTTTGAATTGCCGAATAACGTAACGTTAATTCAAATCTTAAAATAAACGAAGTATAGTCGACCAAGAAAATCCTTTACCACTTTACAACCTTAACCTTTTCAACGCCAAGAGCCACTAAAGTGGTCGAGTGCTGTCGTGCCCACCACGCCAACAACCCATAAAAAGGTCGGAATAAAGTTGTACTTTGATCATGAATAAAATCTATTATGACCTGCTTTGCTTTATTTTTACTGGCTTAAATTTTACATTAATTCATGTTTTGTTCCTTATAAGAATTTACGAATGTTTGGACAGCTTAAAATGTGAAAATTTCGGGATTATTCTTTGGATATGATTTGACGCAATAATGTCAGTGTCCCATACGCCAACAGCCCATAAGTGGTCGCTAGTGCTGTCGCCGGATCTGTATTATTTATATTTGATTTTTGTGAAAATATTGTTACGATGGTGACTTTTCCAATAATTGTTACCCTATCTATTTTATAACATTAATTAAATCATCGTCTTAGCATATAAATCTACTGAAACAAAATTTAAGCCTAATAATTACAATTTACTGACATTGATCTGTCGATTTAAAAATACATCTGTATAGCGTAACAGTCACTTCTCTATTTTCTAGCACGACGTTAATATTTATTATGACAGTATCTTCGAGTCATATATTACTATTAGTTACGAAAACTTACGCTTTCCAAATCCTTTTTTTCCGCCATTATTGTTGTCGGAGCGCTGACAGTCGCCCCCGCAGCGGACTCTGGAATAATATTATCATGGGACATCGAGATACACGAGTTTTACGTAATACTTCAGACTTACTGAAGTGGTTAAGGGTGAAAAGGTTACACGAGTGATGTATGACAATATTATGATTGTTTACTTTATTCACTTAAACCCGTTTCCGATATTCAATGGTTACCTATCGTCAAGGGCGTATGGCAAATCAATCGAATTTCAAGAACTTTTTCCACGGAAAAGGCCTCGCGAATATTTCGAATGATAAAGAAAGCCTCTCCGAGCTGGTGAGGTGAAAAATATTAATTATTATATGCATACTTTTTTGAAGTTTGATTGTAAGATCCAGGGGTCCAGGGGGGCCACTGCCCCCCCCCCCCCCCCCCCCTCGTTATACCATTTTCTCGTTTCACCTTTTTTCGTTTGTCCGAATGCATTTTTTATAAAACAGACCCAACCCAAAGGGTTTCTACATAGCACCAAAACAACCGCTCCGCATGCTACCAGTTACACTACTGTCATGTAAACCATGAGCTCAATTGACCTGAGGATGGCCTCGTAGTAGAGGGTACCGAAACGCGTCTGCGTAGTGTAGTGGTGGTGGTGATAGTTGGGTCTGTGTGACATGTGTTGATTCGTCTAGCAGTGGAGATAGAGGTGTTGCATGGAAACATTACATTTGTCGCACGGGTGTAGCTATTTTTCAGGTATAGTTGCGTATTGTGAGCCGACGTTTGTAACATGGGCTAGAAAGCACTGATGTCTGTACCTAAGTGCGGAAGCCTTACGGTGATAATCCGACACGTCGTGCGATCACCGACCCTCACCCACATAGATGACACAACCTTATCGAGTAATTCAATTGCACATGTAGGCTTTTGCTACTGAGTTGGTGATGCTCAGCTGTTTATGTTGTGGTTCAGAATGCAGACAGCATGGGGATGGTGCCTAAAAGTTGTAATTGGTCGAATAAGATGCTTTTTAGGGTTCCGTACCTCAAAAGGAAAAAACGGAACCCTTATAGGATCACTTTGTTGTCCGTCTGTCTGTCTGTCTGTCTGCCTGTCTGTCTGTCTGTCTGTCTGTCTGTCAAGACCCTTTTTCTCTGGAACGCGTGGAGGTGGCGTGCTGAAATTAATATCAAATACTCAAACCTGCGGTCCCTTGAAGCTGTGAAAAAATCAAGCATCTATGTCAACGCAATCAAAAGATACAGTCATTAAAAAAGTCGTTTCCATACAAATTGCCGTTTTTTGAAAGCCTAAAGTGTACTTCCAGTTGTCCTAGAAACTTGAAATTTGGTATGAAGGTAGCTCTTATAGCACAATCACTCCGAAAAGTCTCAAAACCTTAAATTTTTATGTCTGTCTGTAGATTTCGCAGACCAATATAAGTTGACCCCACACTGCGTACATTTTGCTTAGGAGCAGGGCTCTGTTATAATAAATAAATAAAATAAATAAATATCAGTCCCACTCGCACTTGGCCGGTTTTTTTTTTAATTATGTCAAAACTATAGATTAGTATGAACTTTGTATTGAATTACAGAAGTCATAATTTTCAGTGATCGAACTGCCGGGTCAGGCTTGTAAAGCTAACTTTCCCGAAATGCGAACTTTCTCTAAACGTGCACTTCTACAGAAGGATTCACTTTCTCGGAAGGTACGTTGTCTAAAAGTGCACTTCCCAATGGGTACACTTTCTCAAAAAGTGCATTTTTACACGACTGCCCAAAGAAAAAGAGTGTATTGTTTTATCAGAAGGATCACTTTCTCGAAAGATACGCGTCTCTAAAAGTGCACTTGCAAAAGGAAGTGCTTGAAAGTAGATTAGCCAGTAGGTAGGTATTAATCTAAGATTAAAACAGCATGAAATGTACTTAAAATTACCTATGTAGGTATAGGTATAGACTATTCGATAATGGTAAAAAAATTACGAGCACGAAGCTTCTAGTCTAGAGATTAGTCAAAAAACGTTAACATTGTCATAGAGTCTATAGATGTGATAGAGTCATAATCTTCACCTAACAAAAACTCGTGCGAACTTTGTGGTAATGGAAATAGTGCATCTTTTGAGAAAGTTTTGGAAAAGTTTACCTACCATTTGGGAAAGTGCACTTTTTGAAATACTTAGTGCACCTTTTGAGAAAATGCCCCAGTTAGGCAAGTGTACCTTTTGAAAGTGCCCCAGTTGGGCAAGTGTACCTTTTGAAATACTTAGTGCACCTTTTGAGAAAGTGCCCCAGTTGGGCAAGTGTACCTTTTAAAATACTTAGTGCACCTTTTGAGAAAGTGCCCCATTTGGGCAAGTGTACCTTTTGAAATATTTAGTGCACCTTTTGAGAAAGTGCCCCAGTTGGGCAAGTGTACATTTTGAAATACTTAGTGCACCTTTTGAGAAAGTGCCCCAGTTGGGCAAGTGTACCTTTTGAAATACTCAGTGCACCTTTTGAGAAAGTGCCCCAGTTGGGCAAGTGTACCTTTTGAAATACTTAGTGCACCTTTTGAGAAAGTGCCCCAGTTGGGCAAGTGTACCTTTTGAAATACTTAGTGCACCTTTTGAGAAAGTGCCCCAGTTCGGCAAGTGTACCTTTTGAAATACTTAGTGCACCTTTTGAGAAAGTGCCCCAGTTGGGCAAGTGTACCTTTTGAAAGTGTACATTTCGCAGAAAGTGCACTTTTAGAGAAAGTGCAAATTTCGGGAAAGTGAGCTTTACAAGCCTGACCCAAAAGCTTCCTATTTTGATCGAGAGAGCGCGAAGCACAAGCAAAGCGTCTCTGCTTCAGCTTGGGCAAAAATGGTTTCGTATTGAGTCCGGGTGTCCGACTGTTCTCCTCTACAAGTCGCAGTTCTCAAATGATTCCCGTATATCTTTGTGAGCAATTTGGATAATTTATAATGGTTTTTTTGACAATAAAATTTTAGGATTTTAAAAATAACTAAGCAAAATGTTCTAAAATTACCTCGCAAGGAGCCACTGGAATTAGTTTTTGTTTAATTACAAATCGTCTTTATTGCAGTACCTACCTATTAAGCATTTGTTATTGCCCCAAATTCACTTTTGCAAAGGCCTGTGTGTCATTCTGAGAGGAGGCCTGTGCCCAGCAGTACGTAAATAGGCTGATGATGATGATGATGAAAGGCCTGTGTACCATTTTAAACGTTATCAAAAAGTCCTTCACTCTATGGCACTGGGTTCAGTTTACATTAATCTGAATCAAAAACAAACGAAAGGTAAACAATGACATGGCAAATATTGCACCCGAACCTCACAATGCAATACAAACAGGCCCACTATACATAATTTATGGACAGCGATACGCATCGTTACTCATACATAACATATAAATAGAGTCCTGAGCGTCTAGTGTTATCAATGACAAAAAAAAAACGCCTCGACGCGTTTCACGTTTACACCAGACCTGTGCCCTTAGTGTAATTGAAAACCGCCTTGATATAAGTTTAGACAGGACCAAATAGAATATTGGCTTTATTCAATAATAAAATAGGACATGGTAAAGAAACGTAGTTGTTGATAGAATAACATAGCGACATGCAACGTCAAACACCATAGGCAACACAAGTCTTCTTATGAAGACGCAAGGAGGCTGTTATCACATTCGCCCCCTCTACGAAGAGACGTAGTCATGCATGAAGGCTGGAGGCCTGCGATCTCTGCCCGAACGCCGAAGTTGGTTGCTTCCTGCATCCGGATCTATGTTGGCAGGTGGGTCTCGAGTGGCAGAGATTTCTCCGGATTGGTTATCGTCAACTTCATCATCTGAAAGGTCATCGTCAACAACTCGTGGTGCTGGGGCTAACGATCTATTGGAGACAGTTGTCTCTCGCCCATCAGGTAGTCTTATAAAGGAGTATTCTGGGTTACTCTGCAACAATTGGACTTCCTGTACGGCGGGGTCATACTTGGAGCTTCTTACGTGCCTTTTCATAAACACCGGTCCAGGTGAATGTAGCCAAGTCGGCAAAGACTGACCGTTTTGCAAACGGCGTGGGTGATTAAACATGCGTTCATGCGGCGTTGTGTTAGTGCTCGTACACAGGAGAGATCTTATAGAGTGCAGCGCCGGTAGTAGTACTTTTTCCCAGTTTACTATATCTTCATTGTTTGATTTGAGGTTTAGTTGGATCGTTCGCCACAGTGTGCCGTTGAGACGTTCAATCTGTCCATTTCCCTGGGGATTATAGGGCGTAGTGCGGCTGCATGATGTCCCGAGGGAAGACAAGAATTTTCTAAGTTCGTCCGATAAGAAAGAAGTACCCCTGTCGGAGTGGATGTACGCTGGAGTACCAAAAGTGGAGAACAAGTCTTCGAGACAATTGATTACGGTTCTTGAAGATACGTCCTTACACGCATAAGCGAAGGGAAAACGACTAAACTCATCAATTATTGTCAGTATGAATCGGTTCTGGGTGCTGGATGGTATTGGTCCCTTAAAATCAATGTTCAATCTTTCAAACGCAGCTGTCGCTTTGATAAGATGTCCTTGATGTTCCATGTAACGTGGTTTTATTTCCGCACAAGTTGGGCATGCGGCCGTCATTCGTTTTACATCCTCTACGGAGTACGGTAGGTTCTTCGATCTGACCCAATGAACCATGCGTGTGACTCCTGGATGGCAGAGATTCCGGTGTAGTTCCACTAGTTTAGAGTTAGAAGCGGCAGTATTTATTTGCATGCATACTCGTGAAAGTGCGTCAGCGGCGAAGTTATGTTTCCCAGGTCGGTAGACTATATCATATTTGAAACACGAGAGCTCCAACCGCCACCTTTCGATCTTTTCGTTCTTTATTTTGTTAGAGTGTGTTTGATTGAACATGTATGCGACAGATTGCTGGTCCGTAATGAGTAAGAAATGTTTTGCTATCAGGAAATGTCTCCATTTTCGCAAAGCTTCAACTATGGCGCAGGCCTCTTTCTCAATCGAAGGTTGCCTTTTCTCGGAGTCGTTGAGAGAACGAGAGAAGAATGCGACAGGACGACCATTTTGTGATAGGGTCGCTGCGATGGCAAAATCGGAAGCGTCTGTCTCAACCGAAAATATTTCACTGTCGTGGATTCCTGCTAACGCTGATTTCGATATATCAGTTTTAAGGTTTTGAAAGGAAGTGATAGCTTCTTGAGATAATGGAAAAGTAACTTTGATTAAAGGTCTAATTTTCGTAGAAAAGTTGTCAACCCACTTTGAATAGTGGGCGAAGAGACCGAGCGCTCTCTTCAGTGTAGCAGTATCAGTAGGGATTGGGAGATTCGTTAGCGGTTCCAATCGAGACTTGTCAGGCTTTATAACGTTGTGCGCGATAGTATATCCAAGCAAGTTGATTGATTCTGATTCAAATGTGCATTTGTTCATGTTTAAGGTTAGTTTGTATTTTTCAGCGGCTTTCATGAACATTCCAAGATTTTTGTCATGATCGGATTTGTCCTTACCGCAGACAGTTACGTCGTCAAGGTAAGCGAAGGTACCTTTCAGTTTTTCAGTATCAATTATGTATTGCAAGGTTCTTTGAAAAGCCGCCACTCCATTCGTTACGCCAAACGGGATTCTTGTAAACTGGTAGAGATTACCACAAGCCTCGAATGCAGTGTAAACCTTTTCTTTCGGTAAGATTGGGACTTGGTGGTAAGCACTCTTCAGATCGATTTGACTGTAAACGTTGTATTTTGCCACCTTTGTTATGATAGAATCAATGCTTGGGAGAGGATAAGCGTCTAGGTCAGTAAATCAGTTGATTGTTTGCGAGTAGTCTATGACGAGGCGCTTACGGTGATGACCTCCGCCGGCAACGAGTACTTGTGCCCTCCATGGCGAGATACTGGGTTCGATTACTTTGTCCTTAAGTAGGTTATTTATTTCGTTTGTTATGAAGTCTTGGTCTTCTTGAGAATGCCGTCTTGAGCGTATAGCTATAGGCTTTATGTTTGGAGAGAGGTTGGTGAAGACTGATGCTGGCGGGACGGACGCTTCTAAAACGTTGCAGACTTTGAGAGGTTGTTTGTCTCCTCCAAATTGAAGTACGAGTGACGAGTGCTTCCTGAGGACATCATGCCCAATGATGATATCTGCGCATAGATTGTTGATGATGAGCAGTGGTTGGTGTTGGTACTTGTGTTCACCAATCTGAATTGTTGCATAGCATAGACCGTCAACGTGAGAGACATTATTGAGTGATGCTAGAGTAATTGCTTGCTTGCAGGGCTTTTGTTTGAGGTTGATTACTCGAGCTAGGTTTTTGTCTATAAAGCTAATTGAGCTACCGGTGTCGAGAAGTGCATCAGCACGATATTCGTTGACTGTAATAGGTATAGTTGCTTTTCTTAGGCTTGCAGGGGCAGCGGCGGAGATGTTAGACAAGTTAGGGTAAGTATATTGAGGTTGAGATTGTTCGTCATCTGTGGCGATAGCATTAGTAAATCGTGAGTTGGGCCCAGAACTGCGGCATACGCTTGCAAAATGCCCTTTCTTGGAACAGAGCTGACATTCGGCGTTATACGCGGGACATCTGTTTCGCTGATGAAGATTACTGCCACCACAGAAGAAACATCGTCGTCTGGTTTGGTTAGGATAAGAATCAGGTCGAGGTCTATTTGGAGCGTTTGTAGCTGCTAAATTAGTCATCAGAGAGTGTTCTGGGGCTTCAGAGGCAGCATTAGCATGAGCAGAAATAGAAGGTGACACTGTAAGTAGTTGCGAAGTGCTTTCGGCAGATTCTAGAGACAAGGCCAGGTTCAAAGTTTTCTCCAGAGTGTCAGTGGAGTTTTCTAGAAGTCTTTGTTTGATTTTCTGCGATGATACCCCGGCAATGAAAGCTAAACGTACGATATCGTTTTGGTAATCAGCTGCAGTGACATCTGTGAATTTGCAGTCACGAGCGAGTATGTTTAGGGCTCTCGAATACTCAGCTACTGACTCGCCCGGCTGTTGCTTCCTTGAAATTAGAGTATGTCGTGCTAAGGTGGTGTTTTGTCGCTTTTCATAGGCATCATTGAGCGTTTTGATAGCTTCGTCGTACGAGGTCTTTGCTTGAATAATATTGTAAATTGGTGGAGAGATATGATTGACAAGAAGTTGGTACTTAAGTATTTTGTCAGCTGAGGCAGCTTCCCGTGCGATGAAATTCTCGAATGAATATTTCCAATGGGCCCATTTGAGGTCTGAAGCTGTCATCGAAGGTTCCACATCGAACCGTTCGGGGCGCAAATAGCGTGACATAGATGAGTTTTCTTTTCCTTCAGTCATTTTTGGCGACACAAAAAATTATTATTGAATAAATTGATATAAGTTTAGACAGGACCAAATAGAATATTGGCTTTATTCAATAATAAAATAGGACATGGTAAAGAAACGTAGTTGTTGATAGAATAACATAGCGACATGCAACGTCAAACACCATAGGCAACACAAGTCTTCTTATGAAGACGCAAGGAGGCTGTTATCACACGCCTTCAAAAAAAAACCTTAGAAAAAAAACCTAAAATATTCCTTTAAAATAATGATATATAAATAAAATAAAATGCGTTTATTTCGGACAACAGAAACTAAAGCCTTAAGTTTTGTGGCCTAGCACTAAGCAGCAGATATATGAAGTCGGTGCTTCATTCAAAGAATATTCCGCTCGCACCGCACCGACTTCATATTTCTGCTGCTTAGTGCTAGGCCATAAAACTTTAGGCTTTAGTTTCTGTTGTCCGAAATAAACGCATTTAATTTTATTTTATTTATTTATCATTATTTTAGAGGATCATTTTACGTTTTTTTTCTAAGGTTTTTTTTTGAAGGCGGTTTTACTTTTTTGTTAAAAGATTTTTATTTCACAATTTTACGTTGATTTAACATTTTCAGAATTATCCTCCAACTCCTAAACGTTAAGGAGTTGTACCTTCCATCATCAGCTCATCAACATAAGATGATGACTACCGGACGCAAATACTTGAATAACCTTAGAAAATATATGAAACACATAGTACGTGCCTGTAAAATTTGAAGGTTGCCCTCGATTTCCCTGGGATCCCATCATCAGATCATGACTTGGTGACAATGGGACTACCTCAGGAGTATACCCATTCAAATAAAATAAAAAAAAATCGGTCTACAGTTGACGGATCGATGTTGTACATACATTAAAAAAAAAAAACAAAAAAAACATACGGTGGAACGTAGAACCTCCTCCTTTTTTTGAAGTCGGTTAAAAAGCGCAAAATACGTGTCGATCGCGTTTGCGTTATAGTGTCAAATAGTATGAGAATTGTTAAACTAGCAGCACGTATCGACAACAAACTAATCTCATAGTAGGTATTTGACGCGTTAACGCAAAACGCGTTCGAGACGTTTTTTTTTAATCTCTGTCCATCACTGAGAGGGGCTTGCTGATGATCAGAGATCGGACAAGTTGGCGTTTTACTCGCAATAATAATTATAGATATGACTCCAAAGATAAATAATTAATTAATTCTTACTTGATTTTTTATCCAAGACAGTAATAAAGAAATAATACAGAGACTTCTTAATGTGTAGATAAATTAAAGTAAACAAACAGTAATTTGTCAAATTTTTCCGTGGTAGGTTTATTCCTCTCGGCGCAAATCGGTAGGTACAGTCGAGTTCTCCAATATCTATACAGTCAACTGTTCAAAAATATCTATACACAGACCTTATTGCCAGTTACATAAGGTCTGTGTTTAGATATTTATGAACCTTTGGCTGTACAGATATTGGAGAACTCAACTGTACCTATTGGATGGTCGAAAGGTCCATGATGAGGAGTGTTTTAGAACACTATCAAATAAGCTAACCAAAGGCTCCCAAAGGTCACCATCTCGGCTCTGGTTCTAAGCGTGCCTCCTCATCATCACATCATCACCAGCCTTTTTTACGTCCCACTGCTGGGCACAGACCTCTTCTCAGAATGAGAGAGTTTAGGCTAGTTCCCACGCGGGCCCAGTGCGGATTGGGAACTTCACACACATCATTGAATTGCTTCGCAGGAGTGTTGCAGATTTCCTTCACTGAAAAGCTCATGATAAATTACAAATGTACCTAATTCCGCACATAACTTCCGAATAACTCAGAGGTGCGAGCAGCCGGGGCTTGAACCCAGAGGCCATAGGTCAAACCACTATCACGGCGTGCCTCTTATCCTTCCTATATGTACAAGACTGTGGTTGCATATTCCGTTCCCGTATTGGCTAGCATTGCACAGCACTGCAGTGCTGCACCACAGCCATCAAAAACGATGCATTGCCTCTTGACACTGCATATACAGTCTGCAATGCCGATGATGACGAGGGGTGCTTGTCGGGCTACCTCCTCGTGTGCCCAAGAGCTTCGGATCCCTTCTGGATCCGTCCGGGGTTAGGTAAGTGCTTGGGCCGGAGCATCCCGGGCTTCGGTCAATGATCTCCTGGCCAATCTATGGAATATCATTGGCCGATGGCTAATAAGCATTTCCAACATGTCTTTTTTCTCTCAATTTTTTATGCTATGCCCTAAGCCGCCATTAACAAAAGAAGGTACAAAAGCGACAATCTACTTTTGATGTTGACTGTACAGTCAACATCTGAACTGACCAGTGACTTTCTTCTGTAACGCATTCTCGCTCACAGCCTCACTCGCTGTTGTCACTTTTCAATATTAACCCCTCGTATGCTTAGTCACGGATCCGTGCCAAATTACATCTTTTTCATATTTTCCTCTCTTTTTGTGTCTCCAAAATTAGTAATCGTAATCGATAGCAGCAAGATTGCGCAACTTGCAGCAAAAATTAAATCTACTTTAGTGTTAAAACCAGATTAAAAGCCTGACAGTTCTATACATTTTGACACAACGAAACTGAACTTAACACTAAAACTGGGTTTAAATGAAAATAATCGATTTATTGATTATTTTTGTTTTTATTTTTATGAAACATTCATAGAATGAAATTCAACATACAATGACAATGCAAAGAAAAATTCGTTAAGCAGTTGTCCAGCTGCTTAACGAATTTTTCTTTGCATTGTCATTGTATGTTAAAACTGGGTTTATTTTTTTGCTACAAGAGGACTATACAACAGCAAAATTAACAGAGCTAATTCAGAGTTGCAAAAGCGCTTGGACGAGGCAACTTGAGACCAAAGGGCTGGCAGTTTTCTCTCTCAAAGAATCAGCATCGCTATTCAGCGAGGCAACGCTGCCAGCCTTTTGGGCACCATGCCACGAGGGCCTTTGTCAGATTTAATTTAGTTTAATTAGTTTTAGCCTGGATTTAATGTCATCGTAAATTGCTTGAAATAAATACTTTATTTGACACTTGCACGCTGAAACAGCCCGGGAATATACCTTTGATTACCTGTGATTTTTTGTCAATTCGGTTTTTGGAAATTAAAAAAAAAAACAAAAATGAGCTGGCGAGGTCTACACAGTTCACACAGCCACTAGGTAGTTTAAAATTGTCATAAAGTCATTAAATAAAACAACAGGTACTCACAATACGCACGCTGAGGCTGGCGAGCCGCCACTCCTCCGCGGGTCCTCCCTCCCCCCCTTATATACTAACCCCCATCATCCAATTAGGCTGAGCCGGTTCAAAGCAGATATTCGTACTATTCGCATTATTTATTTCTTGACTAGCCATTGGCTTCGGGTTTGTCGTCTTTTTTCCCCCCGACTGCCGAAGGAGGGTTGTTTTTCGAGCGTAAGTGTGTATGTATGCAATTCCTTGGGACGTTCTACAGCCTTAACCGTTCCACACAAAACTTTCAGCAGTTTTATATGAACTCAGAAAAGATCCTCAATTATCACAGTATATAGGTGTGTACATCCAGCTGTCTATCTAAGCTATATTTGGTGTGGTTCATACCCTGAAGACAGCAAATAATAGATAATAGGTAGACAGACTGAACTAATCAGTACGTAAGTAGTCAGTAGTTATTGTAAGCATACCTACCTACGCATGTTTCTGTACATGTTTGCTACTTAACCAGGGTTTACGTAAATCTTCTTTTTATTTCAATACTTACCGATCACAATTAACAACACAACATTAAATTACTTTTAGTTTTCTACCTCATGTCCGTCCAGTGGAATTTAAGCAAATAAATAACATTGCAAATCAATAAAGAAAACTTGTATTGGTAGGTATGTATAGTACCTAATAATAAGAATATTTTAAGCTGTTTTGAGATCTGTACGAGCTTTAACAATTTTATCGTAGTTTTACGTTCTGCCGGATCCATGTTATGTCGTTTGACGGAGTTTTTAGTATCGTGCGTGTAATTAATTTTCAAGATAGATATAAAAGGTTATTGCATTGCATGAGATATGTTTTTATTGGCCCACATTTGAATAGACGAGCAGGAGCAGTACTGGTTAGATTTTAAATTTTGTTAGCTTTTTTTACTTGGATAAGAAATAATGAAAATAACAATTACTGGGAGATTATTCAATAGTACTAACTGATTATTGTCTAATGCAGGGTTTCTAAAATTGCAGTCGTTACCTACTGCGTAAAAAGGGTTTTATTCAACCTAACAAATAAAGAAATAACAGACAACTAAAAATGTAAAACTTTTATTTCACATTTCCAAGGCGCGTTTCAAAATTTGCAATACATTTTCACAGCGACTAGACGTTCACAGCGAGCCACGCAACTTTACTACACGACGAACTTTAAACAAATAATAAACCAGAGCCCCTACTACGAAGTTCGAAATTCGAAGATCATATAAAACCGTTCCGCTCACGCCAATATAGGTTAACGCGAACGCGAGAGGGATGGTCGGACACGAACTTCGAATTTCCGAATTCGGAGTAGCGGCTCAGCACTAAGGGCTTTTAGCTCACTGTATTAGGTAACTTTTCGATACTTAAAAATGTGTATAAGGACGTTACTTATGACCATAATTAATAATTATAAAGTATACAGGTTGAATTTTTAATTAGTATACAAAACCCACTTTTTCACACTGCCTGAGCAAAATTAAATCTAACTATGCATGTGTTAAAGTAATTAGGTACTTTATTCCTGAATCAATTAATTAATCATATAGTAATAAAAAAACATGTACACTATAACTGTATGGTCACCCTACATTTCATGAAGTGATACGTGGAAACCTAGGGTGACAGTAGGTAAATTAATTTCTGTCGTCGATTACTGAATAAGAAAAATTGGTTCTTGTATTACTAGCTATTTCACATTCATCCTGTATAAGCGAGTAAAAAACGTAACAAACAGTGTTCTAAAAAAAAACATCGACGGTACTCTGACTCAACCTCGTATCGTATATTATTATTTATTATAAATAAACTTTGACGAACATAAAGTGGTTATTCCAATTTCGTCAAAGTTTATATACGAGGTTGAGTCAGAGTACTGTGATGTCGATATACCTACACATCGAATAGTAAACCAACTTGTTAGTAATAATGATATTATACATTTTTTCTATTTTTTTTACAATTTTGAAACATTCCTTTCAATGTTAGGTAAGGTACGGTACACACCTGGCTACTCTTTGTTTATGACTAGTGCTTTACAGATATGTCTATATAACTTTTTTATTATAATAATATTACAATCTACATTATTAATTTATTTTACAATTTTTAAAAATAAAATGGACAATGCAAATTAAGTTACACAGAGGATGACTTACCTAATTTCCATCTGTGTAACGGTCGGTTCATTATAATTTGTAATATCAACATTTAATGATTAATTAACGATTTTTTATTAATGTCAGAGCATAAAAAGCTGCCTTCAATTCCTTAACAAGCTACAAATAATATTATTTGAAAAAAAAAACTTAAAGAATGACACTATATAACTTTTATAATGTTCTGCTACGCCGAAAAACTGTAAAAGGATTTCAAAATAAAACAAAAATTATGGGTTGTGGGTACCTATTTCTACCGCATTTCGGGTTACCGAAACAATACCTGCAGTCTGTTATTTTTATGATTATTTATTTATTTAATTTTCAGCGTAAAAAGAGAATTGTTTTAATTTATTTTATTACTACCATGTACTTACGCAATTTAACAATAACCAATTCCAACGTTTTGTTTTAACACTTAATCTTAATTGTGTTTTAAAGTATTAACAGTACATATGAAAAACAAATGGAGGTCTAGATTGAGCTTATGTTGTAATGCAGTATTAAGATTTTTGCATAGACGGTGGCGCGTCTTTCATATACCATCTTCTGGAGAGTTTAGACATGGAATAGTGAATTGAACGCGTTGCTAAAAGCAATGCTAAATAACCATAACAGCTACAAATCTTGTGATACCTAACGTGAAACATGATAGTGTGTGTCAAAATGCTTAAATAACCTTTATTTCATTTTTGTTCATGTATATTTAATTTTAAAATGTGGGGCAACTTGATTCAGGCTGCAAAAGAGGGTTTAAGCAGCGTTTGCAATGAGTAACTAAAAATTATACAAATATCCCTCAAGTCGTTTGAGAAACCTTATTTTCTCTATTATTTCATACGCATAGTAAAGTTAGTTTTTCATAATAATTTGTGTCTAGATGTTCCATAAAGTCCATTTAACATTATGCAACCAAAATGTACGCTTAATATAATAAAATTTGTTTAGTATTGGTCAGAGATCGATTATATTTCGTTGAATGGGTTTGGTACATATTTGGAAAATTTTGGCAAACATGTTGGATCTTAATTAAAACTAAATAATGGATCAAAAATAATATGACATTAACAAACAAATAACATTTGAAATTGAATGACAAAATGACATCATAAAAAAAATATCAAAAAATTCAAAATAATAGCCAAAGGAATTCCAGCGTCGTCAAAATCTTTAGGTAACTTTAATAAATAGTTTAATTGACCTTTCCTACACACCTAATAACTCACGTAACCAGACCATAAATTATTTAACCTGGGTTTACACAATACATTGCGGGACTTGAACGCGTCGTCACATCGTGTCTACTTCTGTAGCCCTGCAATCTACATACCAACACAGATGATCTTGCTGTGTAAACCAGACTTTAATCCGTCCGAGTCAGCAAGCCTCTGAGTATTTAGAATAAGCCTCGGGTTTAGAAATATTTCGGCTGCCAATAGCGCTTCATAAGTCAAAGAAAGGGGTCTACAATTTTTACCCATGCAATTGAAATTCATACTGTAATGCTTGCCATAATCTATCACGAAACTATTAATAGTAAAAAACCTATAGTTCTACAGGATGACCATTACACAATTCCTGATTTTTTACGGTTTTAGAGAAAAAACAGTTATGACTAGTTATTTTTTTATTAGTTAGACAAACATTTATTATGGCAATTTTTTTCCACGTAACCAAGCGACTCGCAAAGAAAGAGATCATCATCATAGCCTTTTATGAGTTTTATACGTCCCAGTACTGGGTACAGGCTCTCTCTCACGCGGGCCCAGTGCGGATTGGGAACTTTACACACATTATTGAATTGCTTCGCAGAAGTGTGCAGGTTGCCTCTCGATGTTTTCCTTAACCGAAGAAAGAGATGTCAATACGAGTTCACTCGAACCGAAAGACTATTCTAAGCACTCACGTAGTGTACAAAAAATTAGAACGAAACATAACACTTGTCGTATAAAAAAACACGTTTAGACGAGATCATTAAAGCTGGGGTTGGATTGAATGAGTGAATTAAAGTATATGTGTCTTTTAACCCTTTGAACGCTAAGAACGCCCAAAGGCCTCATGAGCCGACGTGCCTACGATGCCACTAACGCTTAGGTACAGGCGTCCGGCTGCACAGTGCAAATGCGACCTATGGATGGATGGTTTAAGTCCGCGTTGACGTTATGCCAACTTGGCGTGTGGATGACAACTTTTGCATGCGTCGTTGGCGTTGAAAGGGTAACAAGACACTACCGTGAGACTCGATCATAGCTTGCACAGGGTATTATCGCCACAGCCGTAGACAGCAATATTTAGCTCCAGGCATAGTAGTTAGCGTTATTTCATTATAAAAATGCCAACTTTAATGAAACGTCCTGATAAACACAGCAACACTGACAAAATTTTGTATTATTTTGTACATTCGAACACATTTCAATGTTCCACTTTCATCAAAACAGTGGAGCCGTAATTGTACTTAACAACTGTTTTGTTCGAAAAATTTTCAACTACGATAAAATTACAAAATAGATAAATCCTTACGTTAAATTTGTTCATAGTTCAAGTCGAATTAATACGCCAAATAATTTGCCTAAATGCATTTCAACTAAATACAAGAATGTCAGAATGTTTGTGTATAAGTCAAAAATCTACAGCAAACGTATGTAAAGCTTCTCGTCCTACACTAATTCATTATTATGTACACATTTACACTAAAATACCGATTTTTCATTTTAAATCGTCTTCGTCGTCCTCCACGTACAGTAGATCCTCCATTTTTGTCATAAACTTACTGTCAAGTCCTTCTGTCACTTCCGCTTCCTGGAAAAGAAACAAACATCCTGTAAGTTTTTAAACAATTTATACAAAAGCTAATAAAAAGCACAACCTGCACTTACCATTAGAACATGCACGGACACTGGCACGAGCAAAAATATACAACACAGAACTAACAAAAAGAGGATATAAATACTATCATTCGTATTTTCTTCTAGAAACAATGTTGCCACCGTTTGCCTTCCACTTGCTATTAATGCACAGACGAAAAGCACTACGCAATGACGCACACAATTACTAGTTTAATCGACTAGGTTAATCGACTTTTTATTGCCAATCTTTGCCATGGAGATGTCCCCTGGGTAACTCGTCTAAAATAAGACTTTCTAAGGCACCACTCCATCAAACGTTAGGAGTTTCGACAGTTACATGCCAATTCCTTAATGCTTCTTATTTTAGACGAGTTACCCAGGGGACATCTTGATGGCAACGAGTGGCAATAAAAAGTTGATTGACCCAATTACACACTGTGGATGTTTCCGCAGTTACAAATGCTGCAGAACAAATGTATCACGCGCACAATCGCGTCACGCGACTATACGACTTCTACCCTCTTTTTACTAATTCTGTGGTAGATATAGTTAAATTTACCAGAGCTGGCTCGAATGGATCAAACGAGTGAATGTAAATAGGTAAGCATCTATGTATCAAAATTTTAACTAGGAGCTCTTAAAATTATCTATTTTACAAAGGGTCCGTATTTTCATCAGAACAAATAGTCGTCAGGTTTTTTAGCTCTACCTTCTGCGACGACCAATCATAAAATAATTTCGGATTCGCTCCCAAGAACACAGTAGGACCTAAGCAAAGTTACTTAGTTTGTTTTAAAACATTGAATAAATAACACATTATATGGCTTAAAATAACGATAGTCATTCTTTTTTCGTTTTCAATTTACGTGTTATTCTTAAAACCTGACATATTTTGTCACTAAAGGTGAATGCCTCATAGGGCCAAAAACGAAAGGAAACTGGGGCTGCTTGGTAAAATAAATAACAAATAACAAGTTGATAAGACAGTTTTATTGAAAAAAAAAAAGATAACAAAGTGAGTACAAAATCAAATCAAACTGTGTTAGTGCGACCATCGACAAACTGTAAAATTGGCATTTTGAAAAATACATCCACAGTCACAAACATTTCATTCCCGAAAGAAGCAAACACAACAATTCATGCTCTGTAGGAAAAACATGCAAAGCCACACAACATTTTATTTGTAATAAAACGTATTAATTGTCAGGAACATTAATCATACAATAAAAAAATTGTTACACAGAGGAAACACAATCAGCAAAAAAAATTAGGTAACATTTTGATAGAGTTACTCTCAAATCGATTGACATTTAAATAAAACTATCTTTCCACTGTGCAATACAAAACTTATACTCTAAAAATATAAATTTGTTAATACAAACCCACAAACAATCCATGATTAGTTAAACACATGCATTTATCAAAATCAAACACGAAAAACGACAAAGCAAAATAATTATATTGACATAGACAACATAGCATTTGAATCAGTACCTTGATTGGAATAGCACATTGCTAAACTATTGACTGATAACCTGTTGAAGGTTGTTTTTACATAAGTTTGCTGCCGCAAATCAACCTTGTTATGAAGACATCGAGATCTTTATTTAGCTTTCTTTCCAATTGCTAATTGTTAGGTACACATAATGCTCCCGCGATAAATATAAAAAGTACATTTTCTGTTTAATCTTTGAAAATTTAATGAGCCTATGAAATCAGGTTAACCTTAGAAGTTTTAAAATACATAGATAAAACTGTACTTAGTGGCAAAAAATGTGGCCTCCACATGTATCTATGTAGATATGGGTAGTTTTGTATGTAGACTAGGCCAAATTTTGTGTCGCTAAGTATGTTATATGTTTTAATCATAAACAATAAAATATAAACTAAACAGCGATATGAAATAAACTTTTTCTTTCCAGATTATAATGAGACGTTTGGAAGTCATGGCACGCATCAGTCTTACTGTCTTAAATAAATCAAAACGTTAATCAAAGAGAAACATCACGAATTTAACTCTAAAAACTAACTTTGGTATAGCGATGAGCATCTCTTTAGCATATCTTGTAGAAAATTTTTTTTTGTTAAATCATTAACTTAAAAAACTCAAAACATATAAACATATAGACATACACAGCAATACCGTGGCCATTTCTCAACTTCGTTCTAAGCAAAACATATATTTCTAAAAATCACAGAATTTTATTAAGACTCAAATAAGGCTCAACTTTTACCCGACTACATAAAAAATAGGATTATAATTATTGGTATGATCGTTTTGAATGTTGGACAGATGACCTTTGTCACAGGCACCGATTAAGCATACTATTAAGTAAGATTAGAGGTGAATCCAACTATACATACAAAGGACATTTTATTGAAAAAATTAAAGAATTCGGTTCTAGTCAATTTCTCCATTTTAAGTGTAACAAAGTGACACATCAGGTACCCAGTTTTCAATCACAGTTTTTAACACACTGGAAGATTTAAGCTACCGTGACACCGAGTTTTGTTAACCAATGTAAAACATATACTTTTTTTATATAATTTTCATATCGTTACAGCTTCTGCGCACCACGGCCGCCATTTGTTAAACACTAATCGAAAACATACGAATCTGCTAAAAAAAATATCGTTTTTGTAGCTGCCAAACTTATTTTAAGCGCTTAAAATTTGTCTCAGACTCACCACCATCCGACGACTATGAGTGATGTGCATTTGGCGATTTCTCTATTCATTGCTCGGTCGAGGCACTCACTGCACAGCCGGTAAACTCGCATCACAGGCAATGTATTATTAGCCAATGAGGGTCATCGCGAGTCAATGATCCGCTGTCAATTTCCACCAATCATAGGCCGGTAGCTTGTCTCTCATTGGTGGAGAATGACAGATACACCCCACTCGACACTAGCGATCTTAGCAGATTTTTGACTCGCGATAGCTCCCAGCATTGCCCGCCGCGCCGCTGATCGCACATAATCGTAGTGGGGCCATTAGCATGTGACCGAAAGACTTGAATCAGAGACCAGAGGCCTTATTGTCTAACGTGCGCGGCTTCGCTTTGGAATTCACCATCTTTTTCTGTCAAACGCTACGAATAATATATCTATGGAAGCGTAACTAAACCAAAACAAAATGGCTCCACCTGATAGGTACCATGATAGGCGTGGAAAAATATATGCACTTCGCCGTGCGTCAGACTTCGTTTCGATTATGAATATTACTGTTTTCCGCAAATATGCCATCGTGTGTCATAGTGGTGTAGAAATCATACGGATATGAAAAACACTAGAATTACCTGTCATAAGTAAGTAAATCTACATTTTAAAAAGCCATACTTGACGACTCATCCGTCCTCGCTGAGCGAGATAGTAGGATTATTCGACCGAACTTTGTCGAGAAATACCGACCGCAGCCGACGCGTGTCGCCATTCACTGGAGAGCTGCGATTTTCAATGTCGAGTGTCTTGTGTACGTGCGTCGCAGTTGTGCGTGTTATAGTGTCATATTTTCATGCGCTGATGTATAGGCGATATGCTTCCATATCTTTATAGTTCGCTGGTCAAACAGTACAAGATTGTACGAGAAAGAGATGGCAAATGTCAAAGCGAAGCCGAGCGATTTGACTCAGTTACGTATGAAAAGTTTATCATTAATCAGTTTTTTAAGCAAACCCGGGATTCGTATGAATTTGACCAGTTGTACAAAGCAGCGGCAACGAAAGTGGACCAACCCTAATTGATAGACAAAAACGGTTCACTCACGTATATAAGTCGCTTTTAATCAGCAGCCGAGCTTGCGGTCGCCTTGTTCGACTCGCTGCGAATGCGAGCACTCCTGGAAGGAGGACTGTAGATTAGTCCGAAATATCTCGGACTAAACTCGACTCATACACTTGTCTGAGTCTCACTGGTATGTTTTTAAATTTGTGACTCGAGCTGTAGCCTGTGACTTCGTCAGCGTAGAAAACGATTATCGCTATGCTATGGGGACTGTGCAATATCCCGGGATAAAAAGAAGCCCATTTGTTATACTGATGTGTAAACTATATTACTGCGAAGTCTCATCAAAAACTATTTGGTAGTTTTTGCGTGAAAGGGTAGGGTAAATCAAGTGTCCCAACTGGCCACTTTCCCGATATAATAATTGCAAGAGAATGAAATGCTGATTATTATGCAATCAAATGAAAACGTAAAGTTTGCTTTAAAATGCCGTCGTAGCCTAGTGGTTTGGCCTATAGCTTCTCAAGCAGAAGGTCGTGGGTTCGAACCCCGGCTCGCACCTTTTGAATTTTTCGAAATTTATGTGGAAACGAGGAAACCTCCACACTCCTGCGAAGCAATTCAACGGTGTGTGTGGAGTTCCCAATCCGTACTGGGCCTGCGTGGGAACTATAGCCCAAGCCCTCTCATTGTGAGAGGAGGCCTGTGCCCAGCAGTGGGACGCAAATAGGCTGTTGATGATGTATAGATCCAGAACGGTTACCAAGACCATTCCAAAAGTATTCATACTAATATCGCCATACAAAATTTGGTAGCCAGTAAGTAGATGCAATTTTCTAAAGCGGCCAGTTAGTAGCAATTTACCCAAACATCAATCAGCATAAACTTTCGTATTTATAACATTATAAGATCTATCGATATTAAGGTCAGTCCACGATCGTTTCAACAGCTTTCTGCGAGCTTATAGCGAGGTAAGATTATGAGAAACGACGGGACGGCGACAGCCATTGCTTGCTGGCGCGCGAGGCGTCCAAACGCTTGAAGGACTGCGGGCAGACATGCGTTAGTCGATTAGATGAACGCAATTATGACCACAACAATACAATACAAGAACTATAGTGAAATAAAACGGATCACACGTATACAAGTCGAGTTTAGTCCAACATGTTTCGGACAAAAATGACGATGAAAACGAGGGTAGTTGTGTGCCACTGTCAGCTGCGTCAGCAGAGCCACGGCGCGTAGTGTGCGTCTGGCTGCCGCTGGGTCGTGCGGTCCCAGAGGAAGGACAACGAATTAGTCCGAAACATGTCGGGCTAAACTCGACTTATATACGTGAGTGATCTGTTTTATTTCACTGTCAATTATTGAACACCATATAACAAACAACTTTTATATATTTAGAAATTTAACAGTGTTGATTTGATGAGATGACCGTCAAGATTAATCTGTCATTTTTTGCTTTAACCTCTGTCCTAAGCTTAAAGCAAACAATGAGTAATAAAAGGCCAACTTTATATTACTCATTGTTCAGCGTGCACAAAAGCGTGCGCCATCTCTTTCCATCCACCGTCTTATACCTTGTTACAGAAAGAGATGATGAATGCGATTATGATAGCGTGCGCATTAGACATTAAAACCTATTGTAATCATTATTGCGTTCACCAATACATGCAAGATTAATACAAGACATAAAAAAGACCATGCTACATGCGACATTATACATGCACAAGAGCACGCACACACGTAAAGGAACGACATAAACATTCAGTTAAATTAACCAAAACAAAACCTGAAGTTTGTTTTACCTACTGTAAAGTTACTCTTCATTTTCAAATTAATTTTAGACGTAAGAAGTTAAGTGAATTGTGGTATCTAGAATTTCCTTTTTTTTTGCTTTTTCAAAAATTATATTTGGGTCAGTCAACTTTTTATTGCCACTCGTTACCATGGAGATGTCCCCTGGCTAACTCGTGATTTTCTAAGGCACCACTCCCCCAAACATCAGGATGCATGCTATTGTTTGCATGCTTCGCAGATGAAGCATTTAGGAATTGGCATATAACTGCTGAAAATCCTAACGTTTGGTGGAGTGAGGCCTTAGAAAATGTTATTAGTCGGGTTACCCAGGGGACATCTACATGGCAACGAATGGCAATAAAAAGTTGTTTGACCCATTTACCTACCTGTATCCATGTATCGACTTGGGTTAGTCACTTACCCGCTAACTAACAAAACGACAAATAATACAAATACGTTAAATTATCCCCGGGTTAGGGACTAATGGAGGTCGGTGCAAGTCAGCCTAAGAGGTAAACTCTTGTTCCATCCGTTCTCCAATAAACGTTACGTCATTGTGTCAAGTACAACATAATTAAACCAACTGTAGTTGCTATTGTCGTCACATATGAACCTATCAACTCTATGAAAAGTTAAGTCCTATCCTATATACAGGATGCGTCTTAATGAATCGACCAGAATTCAGTCAGGATTTGAGAAAATGTAAGTGAACACCCCTGCAAAGTTTTTATTTGAAAAAAACCTGCCAAGTGCGAGTCGGACTCGCGCATCTAGGGTTCCGTGCAAAGATTTTCCAGCTTTTACCCAACGTTTTACGAAGTCCAGTGTTAGCAGAGCCCTGCTCCTATGCAAAATGTACGCGGTGTGCGATCAGGTTATATTGGTCTTTGACATATATAGACAGAGACAAAATTTTTAGATTTTGAGATTTTTCTTAGTGTTTGTGCTATAGCACATGAAACATATAAGAGCTACCTTCATACCAAATTTCAAATTTCTAGGACAACTGGAAGTACCCTTTAGGTTTTCACAGTACGGCAATTTGTATCGAAACAACCTTTTTAATGAATGTATCTTTTGATTGCGTTGACTTAAAAGTTTAATTTTTTCACAGCTTCAAGGGCCTGCAGGCTTGAGTATTGAGTATTTGATATTAATTTCAGCATGCTGCCTACACGCGTTCCAGAAAAAAAGGATCTTGACAGACAGACAGACGGACAACAAAGGTGCGGAACCCTAAAAAAACATTCTCTCACACACTCATCGCCTTTGCTGGTTGACAATATGTATGGAAGGTTTATTTTTATAAAAAAAAAATACTTCACTTTTGCTAACTTACGACTTACTCAATCCCTAGCTGAATTCTTGACGGTGCACTAAAACGCATCCTGTATAAACTGACCCTAAAAAAAATCGCGTGAGGATAAAGTTGAAGACACACTCACCGGCAGCGAAGCGTTCACGTTGACGGTGACAGGGAAAGGTTTGAAGCACACGAGGAGCACGGTCATGTTGTCGCAGCCGAGCCCGCCAGTCGAGGAGTTGGGCGCCAGGCAGCGCTGCATCAGGCCCTCGCACACCGCCGCCGGCTCCCAGCCGCTCAGGAGGCGGACGCGGCAGAACGATATTACCTCCTGGAAGAAGGGGACAAGTTATATCTTCTAAAAGCTTCTTCTTCCTTCTTCTTCTTATAACTTATAACAGCGAGCCAAAAACCGGCCAAGAGCGTGTAAGACACGCCCAGGATAAGGCACCTGAGCCATTACGAAAAAGTCCTGGTGTAGATACCTAATTTTAAAGGTATTTTCATTATCATATTTCCGAATCGGGTTCGATTCCCAGAGTTAGCATTTTATTCTAGACGTAGTGTACAGGTTATGGCACGCGACACGGAATGTCGAGGATCCGGGTTCGACTCCCGGAGTTAGCATTTTCTGGGTTTTTTTCTGAGTATTCATGTTTTAGTAAGTATTTAAAAATTATAATTGATGTTCACGGGAAAAACGTAAAGATAAAAAATTGGGGAAAATAAAAACAAGACACTTCTATTTGGTTCCACATATTATATTTCTAAGCACTATAAGGAAGGCAAATGAACGAGTGGCTCACCTGATGGTAAGTGATCACCACTGGCCATAAACACCCGCAACCCCAGGGGATTTGCTAATCTAGAGGTATAAGATGAAATGCCTCTTGTGCCAGTGATTTCCTCGGCTGTATTACTCTCCGTACCGGAACACAACACTACAAGCACTGCTGCTTAGCGAGTAAGATGGTGGTAGAGAACAGGACGGACCTCGCACAAGATCCTACCACCCGCAAGTCGAGTTTAGCTTATCAAATGTGATTCAGCAATAAACATTATTATATAGGCCTTTGCGTCTATTACAGACGATTTACGGCATTCCGATTTACACACTCTACCTTAGGTCTGACATGAGAAGTTTGCGGTGGTTGTTGCTGAGCCGCCTTGATGTCGTTTCCTTCTCTTGTCAGCAAGTGTCTCGAACCAGGCTTCATCGCAAAACTTGCGACCCTCCACTACACATTTGCGCCAATCTGACCGATTTTCCGCGAGCCTTTCCCAGTCACGGTGGTCAAACAAATAAAAATTACCTCATTAGATAACACCTCCCAGATGCCGTCACAGGCTATCACGATGAACTCCCATTCGTCGGTCAGCTGTCTCACTTGCACGTCTGGATATGCTGTAGGAAAGACGGTATCTTGACTTTTTATTGTTTAAGTTTGCATTTTCTTCCAGGCATAGTACAATAAGCACCCACATAAGTGCAGTTACAATTTCAGCCCTAACACCAAGTTTAAGATTCAAATCAAATTAAATTTACTAGAATAGTTACTTGTCTGAAAATTATTGCGAAATCTATACCTATATAACAATACCGTGACTGACTGACTGACTGACTGACAGACAACGCATAGCCTAAACCACTGGACCTAGAGACTTGAAATTTGGCAAACGTATACCTTGAGTATCCTAGAGGTGCACTAAGAAGGGATTTTTCGAAATTCCCACGGGATAGGGAACTAGCCCATTTTGAAATATTTCACGGGGGCAAAGCCGCGGGGCATAAGCTAGTTGAAATTATATTATTAATGTGAATTGAATATACATTTAGTTTTTTGCTAAGCTGCCTAGATTGGTGCAGCCTGGAAAAGAGTTAAAATTCAGCTGCAAGATTTTACGGACAACTTACACACTTAGGGTGTTACCCACACCAATCGATCGATAATCGATCGATGGCATCCATTGACGGTCGATCGATAGTTTCTTAATAGAGCACAAATAAAATCGTGTATAAAACCTCGTATTCGGCCATCCTGACCTGCCCTATGGTCCATATAGCCTATGGTCTTACCGGTGACGATCTGGTCCTGCGGCGAGAGCCTATAGTTCCGCTTGAACACGTAGTCCCCGAGCGCGCGGGAGAGCGCCAGGTTCCCGTTGACGCGGTTCAGTTGCACCCAGCCACCGCCGGCCGTGATGCGGCGCAGCTCCTCCTCGTTATTGGGCTTGTGGTCGTACGAAAGCATCTCCACCTGGGACAGAGTTAATTTAGTCAGTCAACTTTCCTTTGCCACTCATTGCCATGGAGATGTCCCCTGGTTCACTCGTTTAAAACAAGATTTTCTAAGGCACCACTCCATCAAACGTTAGGAGTTTCGACAGTTATATGCCAATTCCTTCATGCTTTATCTCCTAAGCATGCAAATCCTGCCTTTCGGGGGAGTGGTGCCTTAGAAAATATTATTTAAGACGAGTGACCCAGGGAACATCTCCATGGCAACGAGTGGCAATAAAAAGTTGATTGATCTAAAAATATTTTGTTCCAGTGTAAGTGTTGTACTTGTGAGAGTGGCAACGAATAAGTTATAAAAATTCACAGCTGAAGTAGTAGATAGACACACTATCTACTTGATGAAACTCAAGTAATTTTTCGTTCAGTTGTCCATAAATTTACCTGTCAAATATATTTTGATAATGCAAAATAACTTCCATTTCCTACTAGCAACCTGCTAGAGTTGTGTAACGAAAATGTCTCAATTTGAGTATTTACTTTTGATGATCACACTGGAACTGACTTTGGTGTAGCGCCAATGGCACGTGACACAGAATATCAAGGATCTGGGTTCGATTCCCGGGGTTAACTATATTTTTCTGGTTTTTTTCTATGTATTCATGTCTCAGTGAGCATTTGGGTCAATCAACTTATTATTGCGTTGCGTACAACGTTGCCGTGGAGATGTCCCCTGGATAACTCGTCAAAAATAAGATTTTCTATGACCCATTTAAAAAAATATAATATTTACCTTTCCATTGACACTGGCAATGGCCCTGGAATCTCCAACGTTGGCACAGTACAGGGTGTTATCTTTTATTAGCACAACAACGGCGGTGCTGCCGGCGACTTTCTCCTGAAGCATGTCCTCTTCCAGCATCGCCTGGTCCATGTCTAAAAAACCCTGTAGACAAAGAAAGATACACTTTTAAACGAACTAATATTACAAATTAATATGTTGACCTGTCGTGATAGCAGAGTCCTGCTCCTAAGCAAAATATATTGGTATGTGAAATCTACAGAGAGACATAAAAATTCATACCCAATTTCAAGTTTCTAGGACAACTGGAAGCACCCTTTAGTTTTTCACAGTGCGACAATTTGCAAGGAAACCACCTTTTTAAACACTGTGGCCCTTATTCATACACGTCACTCAAGCTTCCATTAGCTAATATATGTTTTGTCTTCTTCTTACCAACGGAAATGTCAATGTGACAAAAAAGGACAAACGAACTTAAACGGCATTTTAGTTAAAATAGGTTTATGAATAACAGGGTGTATCTTTTGATTGCGTTGACTTAAAAGTTTAATTTTTTCACAGCTTCAAGGGACTTGCAGTATTTGATATTAATTTCAGCATATGCTACCTCAGCATGTTCCAGAGAAAAAGCGTCTTGACAGACAGACGGACAAAAAAGTAATCCTATAAGGGTTCCGTTTTTCCTTTTGAGGTTCAGAACCTTAAAAACAATAACGTATGCAGTGACATTCAGTAGGTGGCCGTAACCCTCACTTTTCCACAAGGATATGATTCATAACAACTGTTAACATACCTCCTCAAACCTATACTTTAAAAACAACTTTAAACACTTGGTTATAAAGAAGGATTTTTAAAACAAAGCGTTCAAACCGCGACATGAAACGTTTAAAACAAGGTCGAGTTCACACGCAAATTATTTGCAGCGCTATAATTGGTTCACACGATGCTTATTAAAATTCATGAAACAGTATTTGTTTTAAAATTTGTTGAAATTATCACTTTTTCATTGAAATAAAAGGGTGCTTCATCGACGTTTGTTCATCTTTTTTAACCCCCGACGAAAAAGAGGAGTGTTGTAAGTATGACCTGTGTATCTGTGTAACTGTGTCTGTGTATACATCTGTCTGTGGCATCATAGCTGCGAAACGGATGGAACGATTCGATGCGGTTTTTTTCAATCGAAAGCTAGTTTAATCGAGATGGTTCTTAGGTAAGTTTTATTAAAATCAGTTCACCGGTTTTTGAGATATTTAATTTTTTATTCATTAGAAGTACCTACATAAAATTTCGCGAAAACGGTAACATCAATATTGGAGGCATTGGAGCGTATGTTCAGAGGTGGTCACGGACATAGGACCAACTCATCCCCCCCCCCCCTCCCCCTATCACTCGACAAATTGAGAAATCTCAAATTGTATTTGAGACAAGTTTCAATCAGACACGATCGGTAAACATGTACCAGTGTACATCAAACTTGTCGACGCGGTAATAAGGTCTATAAACATATTTTTGTGACTCAAATGTAAACACATCTTTGACCTCGACTGTATTTTTAGATGTTTCGTGTAGCTGCTACTAAAACGTTATAAGTATATACTCAAGAGCGATAAAAACGGGTCACTTTGTATGAACAATTCCATAAAAAGCGACCCGTTTTTTTGCTCTTGAGTGTAGTATGTGATTTAAAATTCGTGTACGAGAACTAATTCGTCCTGATAAGATCGTTATTAATTAACATATTTACGTACACTTCGTTACAAGCCCTTTGCGGGTGTCATGGCCACTGATATTGTAATTTTATTCCACCTAAATTAATAACAACAAAGGTTATTTAGTTCTTTTATAAATGAGTCGTGGAACTTTTCAAGGCGCTACGCGAACTATTCATGCATAATCCTAATCCTAATCCTAACCAATATTATAAATGCGAAAGTAACTCTGTCTCTCAGTCTGTTTGTTTGTTACCTCTTCATGGGAAAACCGCTGCACCGATCTAGGTGAAATTTGGTAAGATAGTTTGAATATTGAGGAATAACATAGGCTACTTTTTACTAGGGAAAATTGTATAGTTCCCGCGGGATAGCGATAACCGAAATGTACGCGGACGAAGTTGCGGGCAACAGCTAGTAGTTCAATAATTTCAACTCTTATGTCGTAAGTAAACAAAGATGAAAACATGATTGTAGGGTAAATCACCAGTAATTGACCACCGTTCAATAACTGGCCACCTCATACTAAAAATTAACGCTATTCACCTATAATATAATTCATTTTAATACAATTTGTTAATTTTACTGGCCACCCTTCAATAACTGGCCACGTTATACTAAATTGAATTCTGTTTGTAGGGGAACAGAGTTCATTTTTAGTATGAGGAGGCCAGTTATTGAAGAGTGACCAGTTACTGGTGATTCACAAAGGGTTAATAACTAAGACCGCTATAAAAACAAATAATAAAAGAAGCATTAAATAAAAAAGAAAAAAACCGGCCAAGTGCGAGTCGGACTCACGCACGAGAGTTCCGTAGAAAGATTTTAACGCTTTTCCAGTGTTTTAAGAATCCAGTGTTAGCAGAGCCCTGCTCCTAAGCAAAATGCACGCAGTGTGGGGTCAACTTATGTTGGTCTGCGAAATCTACAGACAGACATAAAAATTTAAGATTTTGAGAATTTTCTGAGTGGTTGTGCTACAAGAGCTACCTTCATACCAAATTTCAAGTTTCTAGGACAACTGGAAGTACCGTTTAGGTTTTCGGGGTACGGCAATTTGTATGGAAACAGCCTTTTTAATGACTGTATCTTTTGATTGCGTTGACTTAGAAGGTTGATTTTTTTCACAGCTTCAAGGAACCGCAGGCTTGAGTATTTGATATTAATTTCAGCATACTACCTCCACGCGTTCCAGAGAAAAAGGGTCTTGACAGACAGACAGACAGACAACAAAGTGATCTTATAAGGGTTCCGTTTTTTGCTTTTGAGGTACGGAACCCTAATGAAAAAAATATTGTGTTATTTTTTTACGGTGCTACGGAACCCGTCAAGTGCGAGTCCGACTCGCATTTGGCCGGTTTCTTAGTCCCAGTGCTTACCTGTTTCATCGCTTCCTCAATATTGCCGAGATGGTATTCTGGCCTGGCTGTGATGAATTTGTGCAGATGTTTGCCAGCATACTCCGCTATGTTTGCACCTGAAAAAAAAAAACAAAAATATGTTTTTAGGGCCCTTTCACACATGCGATTTTTTTCGGCGAGTGGTGCGAGACGCCGCGTGCTGGTGTGCTCGCCGCGTACTCGCTCCGTCGTTTAATCGCCGAAATAAATCGCCTGTGTGAAAGGGCCCTTGGGGTGCTTCCTTCGGAGTCCAAGTTTCAAATTATTTTATAGATAGGAGCTCTTCGGAAAATGCAGTTAAATACCACTTTATTCCCGGATTTGTGTTTAGAATCTCGAGAAGCATGCCTACTTTATTTCATTTTTGTGCAGATACACAGCCATATGCTTTTTACGGTGACTTAAAACCTGTGGTGTATTATGATGACTCGTAGAAAGATATCGAGCCAGATGCCGCCGACTGCTGACCCGACTCTGTTACTGAGACTACATTATTTATGCAGACTGTCTCTGTCCTACCTACCTGTCAAGGGCTCTACTCGCATAATGGCACCATTTTCCAAACATCAAATTAGCACTGGTCACACCAATGAACCAACAAAGCTTCGCCTTGCGGAGCTGCTACTTCCTCGTAATCCTCCAGTTTGAAACCTTTTTATTTATTTATTTCCACACTTGCAACTATTTTTTCAGGTGGAACTAATTTCATTATTACTTTGTCCGATGATGATCAAAAACAGACAGATTTACCCTTGTAGGGTTACTTTCTTTAGTCGACCTGGTGCCGAGCACAACTACATAGCGCAGTGTTTAATAAGCCTTCAGTGCGCGAATGGAAGTATCACAAACATGTTTCTTTACATACGCACCACCATGTCCATCGTAGACGGCGAAGAACGCCGTTCCCGGATCGGCAGGCAGCGAAAGTATGTGCGTGTGTGAGTCGTCCATGGACACGCGCCATCCCTGCATGCACGAGGAGCCCACGAGGTAGCGGCTGTCCCCGCATGTCGCTGACTGCTTCTCCGTCACCGGCTCTGACAGGGTCTGACCCATCAGTCTGTTGGTAAGAGTAAAGTATTCATTAATCTCAAGTCTCAAACTAAACAAAGGTGGAAAAGCTGTACTGGACAATGGATAAACATACTTATATAAACAAATACAGACATAGGTACAGATAAATTCAAATTCAAATTTTTATTGCATTCACATTGTAGGTACATAGGTTCTTAAGGTAGGTAAGTATAGCGTCAACGTGAACCCGGTAAGGGCACAGCAATGGTAAATGGTAGAACATGCACAATTGTATTATTTAACTGGTATATAATAAAGTTTTTTACTATACTCGAGAACAATTGTATACATCATACAAACATCTGCCTCGACCGGGCATTGAATCTGATACATCAAGTTTCATAGTCAGGGTCTCTAACCCTAAGACTATACAGCTGTCAAAGAATAAGATTACATCATAGTTCACTTAGTTGAGTACTCTAAGAATGTACAAAGTCTGGCATCAACAATTTCGGAATTACAGTTAATTAAAAAAATTATAAACACATCCATCTCAAAAAAAGCACTGTTTTAAATTATAGATTGCTTTTCAAAATTTGAAATATTGAGAGGGCTTTATTCAATTTCGGTAATTGAATAAAGCCTAAAATACATAAATAAATAGTAAATAGTTGATTATTGTGCCAGTCACATTGCTTAAAAATTGGTTTGTGAAGAGAAATACAAAATAGAGTTTCAGAGTAGGTATCTAATGCACAACCAACTTGAGTAATATGCCTACATTTAGGGTACTTTGTAAAATTAACATCAGTAATAAGCCCATGAAGGGAAATTTCAAATGAATTAAATCAACATTCAGTGTGACAAGGCATTTAAGACTTGATTTATTTATAGAATCAACATAGCATTTGTTATCAATTATGTACCTACCTACCTTGTTAGATAACTTCACAGATTTAAATTTAAATATCTGAGAATTGTCTTGCACTTTGCTTGAATCCAAGTGGCATGAAATTGTTTCAAATAAGAGTTTCGACTCGCTATCCACGAGCGTCTCGCTTGGCCACCGCTAGACTTTAGTTTTGATGAAATTTAATACCGTCCATACACTAGTTGGGTACTTGACTTGATACTATGACTAACTTCTGATGTCATTCACACGTTTGCTCGTATCTTGTATGAAAACTTACCCGAACAATGGCAAGACAGACGGCTTGTTTAGCGAACTACAAGTGCCGTTTAACGTAGATTAGCCGTTTTATCGAAATTAAAACAAAAAACATGATAACACCTACTGTGTTTATCTAATGGTGTAATTAGAACGACACGACTAATACAGAGAAGTTTACTCACAGACTTAAATGCACTAATATAAATGTAACACTGGTAAATTTTAATACGTTTAGATGCAAATTATATGCGATATTTTTAAACAACTTGTGAGAGTTGTGAGTGAGATCGAAATGCGTAAATATTTGAAACGTCAACTTGACAGCTGCTATAGACAATTTGTTTATACTTTTTGTTTGCTCCGCAGAGTAGAGGAAACGTTCCAATACTCTAGACCATAGACGAACTCCTGCAAATAAACCCGCTATTTTTAAATGTATCGCAATTTATAATAATAATAACCAATAGAACAATAATTAATTTGTTTAATCCATGCACAATTTCACATCATCGACCGTCAGCACAAGTACAATTTATAATTTTTTAACAGTATAAACAGTTAAGTACATAAACTTGGTGTCAAACTTAAAATATGCGCCTGGATGGCACCTGGAGTGAAATCAGTCACAACGGGCTGCACAGAGACTAACGGGAAAGGGAAACGGGAAAGGGTGGAAACGGTACAGAGATAATTATTATTTATTTATTATTATTATAACTGTTCCCTCCCACGGCCTGAACTACTTCAGAGGCACATTTAAATTTGAAGCGTAGGTACTGTAAAAAGTTTCGTAAATCTTCCTGCTTTCTGCGTAATTGTCTACTAAACCGCATTAAATTAGGGTAGTTACTAACCATAATTAAAGAGAGCCTTAAGTGTACCTAGTTACGGTTTTCACCACGCTGTTTAAATAGATATTGATGTACCTAATGCCCAGCCAGAGCTGCTATTAATGAACTTGATTTGCATTATAAACCTTACTCAAAAATATCGTTCACAGTTTTCATCAAATTTATACCCCAAATTTTTTTTAATATACATTATTTTAATATACATTTTAATATAAAAACATTAAAAAAACAGTGCATGAAAAAATTATGCATTTCTTTCTGATTCTTTGCGAAGTGCAGTGCCATGAACTTAGCGCGAAGTAACTTTGGACTAGTGGCTCCATCTATTGAAAAATTAAAGTTGCGAATTACATCAGTTTTATTCAACAGGCGTGCGTTGTTTTGAGGGTTTTATCCTTTTATCAGGTTTTTGTTATGTAAACTTTGTATCTGTTATAAATTAAAATGTAAATAAAGTAGCCACAAAACAGAGCTCGCTTGTGACGCATAAATTATGCGACTCATTGATACAGTTTGATTCGCAATACAACAAATCAACTCAAGGTTAAATGAATGGAACATAACATAACGCCGCCTTGTAACCGAACTGATGCGAATTTGATACACTGTGACATCAGACTAAGTGAGGCAATTTCAATCTAGTTTTACACGCACTGTTTATTGATTTTATCTACACACATATCATAAGTCCTCTAAAATGCGTTTAGAAACCGTAAAAAATTACCAGCATTGCAGTACATCGTCGCCTCCGCCGCAAACCACCACGACCAGCAGGTCCTGCAGTAAAGCAATAGTCATTACGACATCGAATTCGATGTCGTAATGACTTTTCGATATCGAATTCAATTTTTCGAATTTGACGACCAACGCAATTTACAATCATAGTGAAATAAAACGGATCACTCACGTATATAAGTCGAGTTCAGTCCGACATGTATAATTAATAATGTGATATTGTTCTTTTTTTACAAAAAAAAAACAGTTTACGAAACGTCAGCTCGGTATGTTTGTCTATGATTTAAAAAAACAGTCAAATTCGTAACAGGTATGGGTATGATATATGCCTTCGGCTTCTGAACCCATCTTAGAGTACTTATAATATGTGTGTTTATCATGACACTCGGGACTCTCATATAATACTAGGTACTGTGGTTTTTGCTCGGGACTTTACACGTAAAAAAAATGAATAAGTACCTCGACGTTGCGTCCATGGTCTCGAAAAGTCCATGGAAGGGTGGTCATGGTTGAAATCGAGACCATTGGACGCAACGTCGCGTTTAAAACGTCGAGGTACATAAGTAATTATATAGGTAGGTAGGTCCAGTGTAGTCTAGCTGTCATTCTCCACCAAATAAGAGACAAGCTGTGCCTATGATTGGTGGAAATTGACAGATAGACCTTAGTGATCGGCGGATTTGCGACTCGCAATAGCCCTAATTCTCCATAAAGAAAAATAAACTGATCACTCACGTATGTCAGTCGAGTATAGCCCGCATGTTTCGGACTAATCCGTAGTCCTTCCTCTACTTTTACTTTACTTTTGACAATTGTAAAAATTACGATGAAAACGAGGGTAGCTGTGCGCGGCCGTCAGCTGCGCCGAGCATCGCGCGAGCAGTTTACGTTTCGTTGCCGGCGAGGCGTGTGCTCCCAGAGGAAGGACTACGGATTAGTCCATAAGTTGTGGTACATAACCAACTTAGAAAAGTTAAAAAACCCCCGACATTGTCACTTCAAAGTTCAGTAATTCAAAAAACTGTCTAATCAATTTTAATGAAACTTAGCTAAGAACCATCTCGATTAAACTAGCTTTCGATTAAAAAAAAACCGCATCGAAATCGGTATATCCGTTTGAGAGCTATGATGCCACAGACAGATACACGGATACACAGACACACATATACACAGATACACAGATATACAGGTCAAACTTATAACACCCCCTCTTTTTCGTCGAGGGTTAAAACAGGCCGGGCACTCGGCTTACATACGTGACTATGATTGAATCTCACGGTAGTTTCATGTTAAAAGAAAGTCTCCTTCTATAAAGTGCTAGCTGATATTGATCTGATATTGCAGTAGGTATCACAGTTTTGAATTACAAATTACACCGACCGATGCCCTTGCATGCTCGCGTCTAAAGCTGATGTCCGGCTTCCATCCCTCTCGCCCTCGTATATTGGTAAGAAAAAGATGTGAAGGGTACACGGAAATAACGTTGCCTAGTCACTTTTTTCAAACCCCCGACGAAAAATAGCGGTGTTATAAGTTTGACCTGTGTATTCTGTGTATCTGCTGTGTCATCATATCTCCGAAACGGATTTACCGATTTCGATGCGGTTTTTTTTAATCGAAAGCTAGTTTAATTTGAAATGGTTCTTAGATAAGTTTGAATAATGAACCCGTTTCTGAAATATTGAACATTGAAATGACGATGTCGGGGGTTTTTCAACTTTTCTAAGTTGGTTATTTTGGTTATTTAAAACGAGTTTTTTAATTCCAAAATGTACAGCAGTCAATAGACTGTAAGTTACCACTCAGTTGCAGACACAAAAATTTATGTAACTTGCCTTTTTTATCACTTTAAAAAAGATGTATACGACAATACTTATAAACTTTCAAATCGCGATAACTCAAAAAGTTGCTAAGGTGACTACTTAGAACATGTTCTTTCCGTGTACCCTTCATGTACTTCACGTACTTACCTATGCTGCAAAAATTAGCTTGCTAGGCCCAATGAAACTGACACCACACATGATAGTACGGGAGCCAACTTTAGAGGTTTCGTCAAGTCACTCGAGCATAAAGAAAACATTTGTCTTCATGAAAGTGATGATGGATAAGCAGATATTGGTCTCTTCAATCCGGGGTCCGGAATCTGGGGACACTAAATTTTGAAGAAACTTGTGAAAATACGACTAAATTGGTGAAAATTTGCGTATGTACCTATTGGAACCATAAAGCAGACAGACATTTCCTGCTCTAAGATTGGAAAAAATGGCAGCGTAAATTCTTTTTGTGGCTAGGTAGATATTTAAGTATGATCACAAGGTCTTCTCTGTCGTCACATTCAGCTTTCAGATCCATGAGTCCATGATGATGATGATGATGGATGCATGATCCATTAACGCCTGAGTGACTTAAAAAAAACAGCCTCGCCTCCCCTACTATGACACAACGACGCTAGCTATCGCTCATACAGTATCGTGTGACCACGCGCCGCGATAGTGCGTGTACAGTTTTATATTTCAACTTTTTTTAATTAATAGTTTTAAATTGTTGATTATTTTTGGTGGATATGGCGTGCCCTATGAGGTTAGTATTGTCATTTATTATTAATATTATTATACAGGGTTAACCATTTTAGTACTTACTTTATTCTTGTTTCAACAAAAAATATTTATAATAAAATCATTAAATACCTGTATATATGCGCAGTTCGTGTTTTTTACAGAAAATGAATAAAATAAACAATATTTGAGCGTGAATGAGAATAGTCATGCGTTAAGCACAAGGAATGCGAATGATTTTCAACTGTTTTCAATAAATGTTCCGTTCATATAATCGGTGTTCTGTCTTGCACGTGTGGTTTAATTGATTTTAGTCTAAGTACACACAAATCGGAAGTTTCAATTATTTAAATGGTAAATGAAATAAGTATCTGTGCAATGATTTCGAAGGTGTGAAATTGTGAAATTTAAACATTTTACTTACCTACCTGTAACTTTCTAATAGCAAAACAATTCATTCCTACCCTATTGATTCACTTTATTATTTTTCTGAGTGTCTAGCAAATAGGGTAAACTGTATACTGTAGGTAATTAGTCAGAGTAGTAACAGAGTCAGATTGATATTTTTAAAATTAATCCCATCTCCCCACTTCGATCTATACTAATTAGGTACTTTAAGTACCTAACGTTTGTCAAGGTCGGTAGTTGTCTTTGTTAAGATGGTTAATTTTTAACATAAATCTAGGTATACCGTAAGATTCAGTCATTGTTTCGGACTAATCCGTAGTCCTTCCTCTGCAAGCTCAAGCGATACAAACACGTATTCCATCAGTTTGTGGAATGTTTAGAAATCCGAATACGTCAGGACGAAACTTTGAGAATTATTTCAGACCTTTTGAATGTTATTATTGACGTAACTAGGTACCTACTTACCGTGTACCCATATTATGATAGTTAATTTTATTAATGAAACTATAACTAGGTATTCATATCGTATCATAATTCACACGCCGGCATCATTGGTCGCGGAACTCACGGGACAAGAACTAATCAAAATAAAACCAATCTGATAATGATATTTAAGTAGGTACTAAAAAGTACCACATAATTTTTGGCATGTTCCACTTAACATGGTCGGTGTTAATATATTAAATAATAATAAAACATCGCATTTGTTGACAAGCCATCTATGATGAATGATGAAATAACGAGTTGTGTTTCAAAACGGGAATTTTTGCTGACCGACCGGTTTGGTTCGTCGTAATTGAACTTGTAAATTTGCTCAACCGTTATAAATGGAGTGATATTTCCAATGGCTTCCTAATTAACGGTCCATGTGTCTGAATTACGAGAAAAAAAAACTTGCTCCGGTTGGGTAGACAGACTGACATTTGAAGTGATATATTTGTATTAAGAACATCGGTTGTGGTATTCAGAACAGCGGTGAACGGAACATCAACAACAACTTAAAAATAAATGTTAAATGTTGAGTTTTCCGTGCAAATGGAATAAGAGTAGGTACCTAACGGAATAGTCGGCCTTAAAAAAATATTTTGATGGCCTAGTTATGGCCTTAAAAAATATTTTTATGGCCTAGTTACGAGCAGGCTTAAGAATCAAATAAAATATTTACACGAGACTAAACAGTCTTCACAAGACACATAAGAACCAAAAATTATGACTAAATTAGATTCCAAAACGGAAGCATTCAATAGTTTTAAGTTGTTTTTATAACTCTCAGAGATTTATCTATGAATAACTTCAAATTTTTATGACACCTGAAGACAAAGATAATCTCAATTTACTTCGTCATTCTCATACAACTTCGTGGAATGTATATTTTTAGGGAATGTACCTCCGCAAATGAGGGTTGTCAAATGCGACTAAGTATATGGGCATATATAAAGATTAAGCAACTAAATGTGACCGCGAAACACCTAGTTACTGTACATAAAGGTGTGCTCAAATAGTAGTTTATGCAACTGCTACACAATGAGGGTCCTTAAAACACGAGTGTGTTTTTATGAAACGAGGCGAGTGTTTTAAGGCCTAATTATGTGGAGTTGCGTACATTACTTTATCTACACACATATTATAAGTACTCTAAGATGGGTTCAGAAGCCGAAGGCATATATCATACCCATACCTGTCACGAATTTGACTGTTTTTTTTTATCATAGACAAACATACCGAGCTAACGTTTCGTAAACTGTTTTTTTTACTGTAAAAAAATATATATCACATTATTATTTACACATGTCGGACTGAACTCGACTTATGTACGTGAGTGATCCATTTTATTTAATTGTGATTGTAAATTACGTTGGTTTTCAAATTTGAAACATCGAATTCGATATCGAAAAGTCATTACGATTTCGAATTCGATGTCGTAATGCCTATTACTTTACTGCTGGGGTGGTGGTGGTGCTGGCGCGGGCAGCGAAGTCGTCGTCGTGCTGCAATGCGGGTCATTTTCTACGGTTTCTGAACACATTATAGAGGACTTATGATGTGTGTAGATAAAATTCTTTACTTGTTTTAGATCAGTGCTAGATGACGCTGCACAAGATGGCGCGTGCCTCGGCAACGAAGCCGGCATGCTGTATGGAGAATACCTCATGCTGGACAAACTCCTTGATGCTCAGAGGATGCTCAGCGCCGAGGGTTCGAAGACGGTCCACGACGAGCATCTGTTCATTGTCACCCATCAAGGTAATGGTCCTTTCAGACTAAGATAATAAAAGTGTAGCTACCTTGGCACCATCTGCGATCCAGTAAGAGAACTTGTAGCGATTCCCAGCGCCATCTAGTCATCGAATATAATAACTTCCCAGAGGTGTTTCAAATTATCACGCTACAGTGTTGGCATTTTCAATTTTTCTATCAGGCAGGGTTTCTTGCAGTGGGCTCCCGGACTGGAAGTTTCTAAAGTTGGTAGCATAAATATAAATACCACTTCCAACTGTCTTCCTTCGGACTTCGGTCCCCAGGGATAACATGAATGACATCTTTCTATTGTGGCCTTTCCCACAAAGGCATTGCCTACCTCAGGTTTGAGGCAGAAAATTACTTATTTTGAGATTTCTCTGATACATATTTTAAAATGGACTGGTAATCAGTTCTATGTTGGACGGTCATTAACCTTTATGTCGCTGCTTAACAAAATAATTAAATTAAATCTACAAGCTAGTAATAAAAAAAAACCGGGCAAGTGCGAGTCGGACTCGCGCACGAAGGGTTCCGTACAAAGATATCCCTGCTTTTCCCAGTGTTTTAAGTTGTCCAGTATTAGCAGAGCCCTGTTCCTAAGCAAAATGTACGCAGTGTGGGGTCATTTTATATTGGTCTGTGACATATACAGACAGACATAAAAAATTAAAATTTTGAGAATTTTCTTAGATGGTTGTGCTATAAGAGCTACCTTCATACCAAATTTCAAGTCTCTAGGACAACTAGAAGTACCCTTCTGGTTTTTACAGTACGGCGATTTGTATGGAAACAACCCTTTCAATTACTGTATCTTTTGATTGCGCTGACTTAGAACTTTGATTTTTTCACAGCTTCAAGGAACAGGCTCAAGCCTGTTCCTTGAAGCTGTGAAAAAATCAAAGTAACATATTAATTTCAGCATGCTACCTCCACGCGTTCCAGAGAAAAAGGGTCTTCACATACAGACAGACAGACAGACAGACAGACAGACGGGCAACAAAGTGATCCTATGGGTTCCGTTTTTCCTTTTGAGGTACGGAACCCTAAAATATTAAAAAAGTCAGGGATATTGAACTTTCCTTTTAATTTATTATAAGTTTAACACTTGTAAAGCAATAAATGAATTCAAGCACACTTTCTTACAGCATACGAACTATGGTTCAAGCAGATCATCTTCGAGGTGGACTCTGTGCGAGCCCTCTTGGACGTGGAGGGTCTTGACGAAGGCCACACCATGGAGATCCTCAAGCGGCTCAACAGAGTTGTGCTTATTCTGAAGGTGAGACTCTAACCAGCAACAACCTAACCATAAAAACTTCGGGCCTTATTCATAAACGTCACTCAAGTCTCCATTATCTATAACCTAACCAACTTAGAAAAGTTGAAAAACCACCGACACTGTCATTTCAAAGTTCGATATTTCAAAAACGGGTGAACTGATTTTAATGAAACTTAGCGAAGAACCATCTCGATTAAACTAGCTTTCGAATAAAAAAAAATGCATCGAAATCGGTCCATCCGCTTGCGAGCTACGATGCCACAGACAGATACACAGACACACAGATAGACAGATACACAGGTCAAATTTATAACACCCCTCTTTTTCGTCGGGGGTTAAAAATAGGTTTTGTCTTCTTCTTACTAACGGATATGTCAATGTGACTAAAAAGGACAAACGAACTTTAACGGCATTTTAGTTAAAATAGGTTTACGAATAACAGGGTTCATTTTTAAAACGAGCTTTTTTGCTAACTATACTTTTTGTTGTTTGTACGTGTATTGTTATCAAAGTTACAATATCCATACCAAATTTTCAAGTCGATGCCATTAACCGTTGAAGAGATCCCTCCTGGGGAGACGATCCTGGCCGCACCACCAGAATTTCACTACCAGATTATTTGTACTGTCATCAAACTTACAAAAGTATGCAAAATTTCAGCTAAATCAAATATCAGAAATTAAGTGGGTCTAATTTAAGTTTCAATATTTGACCTGATACATATACAAACATTGCAAGTTAAAAGCTTGTAAAAAAGATGTGACCCTCGGCATAAGCAGATAATACAAATCTTTGTCACCCGTGTAACATAATTCACCTAATAGGTATTTTCTTTTTAAGCCGAACTAAGTAATTTTTATGGAACTCATAACTTGGCTTAAGAAATCGCGCGCTGCGGCGATGGTAATTGGCTTGGGATAGTAAAACTACAATGCCACATACAGACGTAAGTATAGATTCACAGATACGTAAACTTATTGCTACGAATAACAAGCGACCTAAACGAAATCTCCAAACTAAAGGTATTAAACGAAAACTTCAGGAAATTGTTCCAACGACCGACCTTGTACAGTTAAGTACTCAATTATTTATTTGAATTAAAACCTCAATATCTCCCGAGATATCGGCACCTGACCCCGTGACATCCGACCTGAATCCCGCAACGTCACATCACTATCGAACCGGCGTGAACCAGTGACGTATACGATTTTTAAAAACGGGATTCTGATGAAACATTTGTTATTTATGGTGCAATTTGTAGGCGTCGTGGGAACGGTTCCTTTGCCTCAAAAACGAAAAAAATTGGATCTCGAATTCAACTGAAAATTCAGCAAGAATTTATAAAGTTAAACATACTGGACCAGCTTGCTTGCAAGATCAAGCTGTTATACATTTTATACGCGCCAATTGAGGCGATACTTATATCCTATTCTCCTTACGTTCCGTACTTAAGTAGGTAGGTATACATTATTTGGCCAACAATCCGGCTGCTCAAAAAGTCTTAAGTATGTAAGTCTACGGTATTTGGCCAAGTGCAATTTATTTGACAAAATAGTATACAATATGTCTCCTTGAACGCTCGGTGATATCCCTCAACTACACCGTTTCGTTGTGGATATTAAGCTGCTAGTTCAAGATTTTTTTATAGTTTTGTCTGTTACCGGCTCATTTTTAATGTAAATTATTTTAACATAAAATTTGAAACTGTTAAAACGAGAGTTGCGGCAGGCTGGACAGTGGTGTAATGGTCTTCCATGTTCAATCACCCTGTTATGTCACACGTAGCTACCTACCTACACATCGAACTGACCTACCGAGATAAACTTCTAAGTAGGTACATAAGCTTACATCAGTTTCTAAACTAGATTTTACCAGATTACGAATGTAGTGCTGTTTAAATTTTACTGAACACTTAAGTACTGAAATAGTCAAAAAATACGTGTGGAAATTACAAAAGTTTTTGACTATGTTGTTGACTGTTATTGTATGCTGTGTTGTGACTTGTGTTTTATCTTCTGTTTTTCTATACAATTGACTGTTTACTTACTGTTCATTACACGTCATGTTTAAAGTAAAAAAAATGTTTTGCTTAAAAAACCTAGTCTTATTTTCCCTGGATATGTTTTCACGTCTTTAACCGTAGACCGCAATGATATTACATAATAAAAAGAGGTAGCTAGATATGTCATCAGCATCAGCATATGAAGCGCAGAAAAGGCTACAATTGTAGCCTCTTTGGCTTCAGTCGTTTTCGAATAAGGTCCAAACTTGCGCGCAAATGTCAAAATCTTCGAAACATTGCTTTTCAATTGTCTTGTGAGCTTATGATTATGACGCATCTTTCTTTACTTATAATACCAATCATTCATTATCATGACACTCGGGATTTAAATACCTCGACGTTTCGGACGCGACCGTTGCGTCCATGCATGGTCTCGAGTTTCGAGTATCATGATATTCATGATAACGTGTGAAAATCGCGAAAGTTTAAATCAATACATACCTTATCATTGGTGTAGACCGTACAAGTTTAGCTCGTAGTCTAATTGCATTGCTATGCTTATGCATTGTAATCATTGTAATGTATTTTGTATCGTAAAATTTATCCCAACATTGTTGTACATATCTCACGAAGATCGTTTAGATTAATCTTAAATTAAATGCTAAGTCACGGTGAAAACATAAAAGTAATGTAATTAACTAATTAATAGTTATTTGTTATACAAGGGTGCAAAGTTGTATGTTACCCGCGAGTGGGGAATTGATACACGAGCAAGCGAAAGGATTCTATAGTTGAACCACGAGCGAAGCGAGTGGTTCTAAAATAGAATCCTGAGCGTAGCGAGTGTTTCGACACACGAGAAGTAAAATACATTTGCAACCGTGTGTAACACAAAACTTTTCACCTCACTGTAGCGAGGAAAGCGCAACATGCAAAAAAACAGCTCATGACAATAAATCTTTACCACTGGGATCACTAATTTTTTTACGATTTATAACAGAAAACTCTGGAAGTTGTGTATTTTTACGTGAGTCGAAGTCGGTGAGAATTTTTTTGTTGACAATGTTGACATTTCTGACGATGCGTTTTGAAATTGCATCGACTCAACTTGTGCGCTCAGAATTATATGCAACATCATTATAAAAAAACAAATGTTTCTTATAGAATTTTAAGGACCATTAAATAAAGCTAAATTCGGTTTTTTATTAAATTCTCAAACCATTTGTCATTTATTTAACAATAATTAATATCGAACGAACCATTATTATGAGCGTTTTACGTTTTGTTATCTGTCAAAAGCTACTTGAACACGCTCCAATTCAAGGTCAAATTACTTTCCCCACTAGTGGATAAAAAGCGATTTTACCCGCTTGTTTTAAAGGATAAAAGACGGCTTTCCGAGGTAGTGAGGGGAAAAAACATAAATTTTGTTTTTATAACGTCAACTTAGTTTCTTTCTTGTTAGGATAATTTGTTACATCTATATACCTATGTAACAAAAAGTTTTTAAATTGCGTTTTTAATACAATCGTTTTGCTGACTGTACTTTTTGTTGACTGTACCTACTTGTATTGTCATCCAATCTAATGTTCATGCCAAGTTTCAAGACAATACGACTACTGGAAGTGGTTCAAAATAAAATTTCTGCTATAAATTTCATTTTAATACAAGCTTTTATGCTGACTGTACTTTAGTAGACTGTAGATACTTGTATATCATTAAGCTTTCCTGTCTACATAATCTATACCAAGGACGGTAAAACTAAGAGGACTGCCAATGGCTATACAATGTCGCGTTCCTGTAAAATAATGAGCAGCTGCTGTAGCTAGTTTCACTACAGAGAGGTCTTTGTACCATTAATTTTGTATGAAACTGAAAGAAAAAACTAATTTAGATGGCGCTATTGTGTTAGCCAGAGGTCTAAATGTCATACCAAATGAATGGTACAGAGCCCCTCCGTAGTAAATCTAGCTAGGTAGGTACAGCAGGCTTATTATTTCAAAGGAACGCGACATCGTATAGGCACTGGCAGTCCTCTTGGTTTTATGGTCCTTGATCCATACCAATAGGTACGATGGCATTAACTATTGAAGGTTCTACATACTTAATTATGTCAAATTTCAGGTCAATTGCATATCAGCAAAAATGGTCGAAAAATTATTAGCAAATTTTTGAAGTACAGTAGTAACTTAAAAAAAAATTAACTGGAATTCTTCAATTTTTCCTAACATTCAGATTAGAAACAATCGTTTGAATTTTCCTACTTGGAAGAAATTATACTACCCATACTAGGTACGAGATTACAATACAATACAATACAATACAATACAATACAATAACTCTTTATTGAACACCACTTAACAGTCAAGACAAGAAATAAAGCACAAAGAAAATACAAGGTAGCAATGGGCGGCCTTATCGCTGCAGAGCGATTTCTACCAGGCAACCATAATGGAATAAAGGTAAGAACATATTAAAGCAGGTGGTGCTAATTAAAAAGGTTTTAGGTCACGAATTTATAGCAGGTTACTAGCAAAAAAAAGAAATACATAAAAAGCATAAAAAAACACATAATTTCAATAAAACTCGATAACAGATACATAATAATACAAAAATACTAACTATAGAAAACTTTAAAAAGTTAGCCAGAAAGAATGCAGATTACGTATCTACCTACCATAACATAGATTACCTACATAGGTGGATTGACCTATCGTAATGTTTTCTTAACGATATCCATTTTGTTTTTCTTCTTGATGTATCAACAGTTGGGGTAGGTACCTCGGCTTGATGTATCAACAGTTGGGGTAGGTACCTCGGCTTGATGTATCAACAGTTGGGGTAGGTACTTCGGCTTGATGTATCAACAGTTGGGGTAGGTACCTCGGCTTGATGTATCAACAGTTGGGGTAGGTACCTCGGCTTGATGTATCAACAGTTGGGGTAGGTACCTCGGCTCGAGAAACTTCTGCCTGATAAGTTCCGAATACTACTTTTGTTTCCAACGATTCACTACGAGCATCTATAGTGTGTCAACGACCAAAAAAAAGTCTTGATCGCATTCGCGCTTACGTCAGAATTACTATGGGCAAATTAGTAACGCCAATAGTGGCACGTATCGACAACAGAGTGCCTAGTGTAATCGCCGACCATGGGATCGATTTTGAATCTCACTTGGTGACTAAATTCTCACTCATGACATTGATATCACTATTTGCCAAAAGCCTTATTTTGAATGTCATACCCGTCACCATCATGCAGCCAATTTGCGTTTCTGTCGTAGAAAAGCGAGTCAACATAGTGGATTGAGGTTAGCTGTCACTGCCAGTGGTCAAGAAGTCACTCAGTGATCTCGTTTACGAGTGGGTAAGGGCATTCGTATTTGATATCATAGGCATGAGAATTTTAGTCACCGGTGAGATTCAAAAATAAGAACGTATTAGAAATCACTGCATTTACTTAGTCACCGGGTGAATTTCAAAAATCGATCCCCTGGCCAAGAAATATGTCTCGATAGCAATCGTTTAACAATTTTCATACTATTTGACAGTTTAACGCAAACGCGATCGAGACGTATTTTGTGCTTTTTGATTACACTAAGGGCAGTTCTCATATTTGATAATTTAACGCAAACGCGTTCGAGTCGTATTTATTGTCCGTCGATTACACTAGAAGCTAGGATGTCACTTGACATTTTGTCGTTTGCGAAGTCAAGAGAAGTCAAAAAAATCCAAAAAAATCGCAATGTTCGGTATCGTACATTGCACCCGTAAAAGTAACCGGAAATAACCGTACGTTTCGATGTTATCAACAAACTTATTAGATATTAATATTAATAAATCGGCACCTTTCTTCTTCTTAACTAGGTATCTGACTCTTCACATTACACTCTTTGTTAAGATATACCAAGATATACCAAGATTCCGACCAAAAAGAGAAGTGTTATAAGTTTGACCTGTGTATCTACCTGTGTGTCTGTGTATCTGTCTGTGGCATTATAGCTCCAAACGGATAGATAAAAGCTAGTTTAACGAGATGGTTCTTAGCTAAGTTTCAATAAAATCGGTTCACTCGTATGAAATATTGAACTTTGAAATGACAGTGTCGGGAGTTTATCAACTTTTCTAATTCTTACTCTATAACTACTACTATACTTACCTACTAGGTAATAGTACATTATTGCCGAGGCGCGGAAAGTAGGGAATTGCCTGACGAGGTGGTTTGCAAGCCGAGCATCGCGAGGCTTGCAAAAATGCGAGTCAAGTAATTCCAGTTTCCGTCGAGGAATATATAGTGCTTTTCTCAAATAATGTGAGGAAATTAAAAAACCTGATTTGCAAAAAAAGTAATTTAATAGATAAATCACGAAATACGTTAACAAAAACAATTACTTGATGTTAAATGTGATTAAAAATTATGTCAAATTCGAGCTTACCGCTGCAAAATTACACGAAATCAACACCCATGACTATTTTCAGTGACAAAAATGTCAAACTGCCATCTTGGGTTCAACAAATATGTCAAATTAAATCTCACCGCTGCCAAATTACTCGAAATCGATACCCATGACGATTTTTAGTGAAAAAAATTACAAACTGTCATCCGCCATCTTGGATCCAAAAAATAACATCAAATTTGAGCTCACCGCTGACAAATTACTCGAAATCGATACCCATGACGATTTTTAGTGAAAAAAATATCAAACTGTCATCCGCCATCTTGGATCCAAAAAATAACATTAAATTTGAGCTCACCGCAGCCAAGTTACATGAAATCGACACCCACGACCGTTTTCAGTGAAAACAAATGTCAAACTATCATCCGCAATCTTGAATCCAAAAATAATGTCAAATTCGCGCTCACCGTAGCAAAATTATACGAAATCGACACCCCTGTGGTCATTTTATTTACAAAAAAACAAACTGTCATTCGTAATTTACGATTGAAAAAAAACTTAACATACGCACTGCGGTAAACCGGGCTGGCTTGGCTGTATGCAATTATTCTTTGGCCCCATTTTACATGTTACAACTTTTAAAAAGTTAATAAAGCGGGAAAAATGGAATTTCATACATTTCGAAAGCCATTTCCATTCACCTTCTTCGACGGATTCTTCGTTTAAAATTTTGAATGAAAAAATTAGGTGCTTCCCGGGTAATATTTTCAAATGGAAAGCGAGAATTTCCGAGCATGTTTAAGAAAAATACAATTTCTTCAACTATTGACCAATAAAATACGTAAACTTATTGATTGAAACTTTAACGGTTTTCACACTTTCCAGCTCCTCGTGGACCAGGTGATGATTCTGGAAACCATGACTCCGCTGGACTTCATGGACTTCAGGCACTACCTGCGACCCGCGTCCGGATTCCAGAGCCTCCAGTTCCGATTGCTGGAGAACAAAGTAAGCCCTTATTGCTCTAGTTTTGACAAAAAAGACAGCTCCATATTTTTGAACATGCTGTATGTCCCGTAACCCTCTATAATCTTGGGCTGCTACCGCACCTGCCCGTAGTCTGTACTATATCACTGTCTAGGGTTCTCTAAGGTTAGAAATATAAGTCGAGTCGTATATAAGTCGAGTTTAGCCCGAATGTTTCGGACTAATTCGTAGTCCTTCCTCTGGGAGCGCACGATCCAGAGGCAGCGAGACGCACACTGCACGCCGCGGCTCATATACTCGACTTAGGTATGTAAGAGATCCGTTTTATTTCACTATAAATACAAGTTACAATAGCTCTAGTATAATTAATATATCATTAATTTCATAATTTCAGCTCGGCCTGAAGCAAGCGTTGCGCGTCAAGTACAACCAGAACTATCAGACCGTTTTTGGAGACAACCCTGAAGCCATGGAATCGTTGCACAAGTAAAATCATTGATTCATTATTATAGTAATTTAGGTTCCCACTGTATACCTACTTAGGATAGTATTGCCTAAGTTAAACCTACTTAATATTATAAAACGCGAAAGTTTGCGAGTACCTAAGTGCGTGTGGATTTGGTTCAAAGGGCGTAGCGTGATTGTCTTTGGAAAATGGCCAAAAAAGCTTGGAGTTTTAAACTATAGCCCAACAATCAATTTTCGTCTTCAAAAACCAATACAATTTAAAAATCAAATCAATTTTTTTTTAAGCCGCGATAGTATTTTTTTAAGGGTCAAATGGGGGGCAGCCCCCCCCCCCCCCTTATTACGCCCATGCGAATGAACTATAATATTACAGATCAGAAGAAGAACCGGCGCTCCTGGCGCTGATAGAGCGGTGGTTGGAGCGCACGCCTGGCCTGGACGCGCACGGGTTCAACTTCTGGGGAAAGTTCCAGGCCACGGTAGACCGGGTCATCAAGGAAGACATCGATGCTGCCATGGTAATTAGCCTAGCCTGACTTATAACTGATTGAGTCAGTTGTTACTTTGCGGAGGACTAATATATCTATGAAGTCATCACCATCACGTCAGCCGAAAGACGTCCACTGCTGAATATATGCCTCCCCGAGGCTCTCCACTTCGGTCCTGTGCTTTCCGCATCCACCGCAGTCATGATGCGATCTTTACTAGGTCGTCGCTCCATCTTGTTGGAGGCCTACCGACAGCTCGTGGCCCGGTCCGTGGACGCTATTCGAGAACCTTCTGACCCCATCGGCCATCAGTTCTGCGAGTAATGTGCCCCGCCCACTGCCACTTAAGTTTCGTAATTCTTCGGGATATGTCGGTAACTTTAGTTCTACAGCGGATATCATAATTTCTGATACTAGATGATAGCCTGATAAGTGATTGAATCAGTTATTAGTTTGCGGAGGACCATATCCTATGAACTCATCATCATCGTGTATTTTCAGAAGCTTTTCAAATGAAAATGTAAAATGATTTTATTTTGACATCAGTCAACAACCCTATTGTTCTTCAGGGAGAGCCAAGCGAGGTGGTGCGGCAACACCGTCTCCTGGACGCGGAGAACCGGCGTGAGATCTACCGCTCCATCTTTGACCCCGCCGTGCACGACGCGCTGCGATCCCGGGGAGAGCGACGGTCAGCTACTTTTTTAAAAAAGGAGAAACGGAACCCTTATAGGATCACCCCTTATTGGATCACTTTGTTGTCCGTCTGCCTGTCTGTCAAGACCCTTTTTTGCTGGAACGCGTGGAGAGGTAGCATGCTGAAATTAATATCAAATACTCAAGCCAGCAGTCCCTTGAAGCTGTGAAAAAATCAAGCTTCTAAGTCAACGCAATCAAAAGTCATTAAAAAGGTTGTTCCATACGAATTGCCGTACTGTGAAAACCTAAAGGGTACTTCCAGTTGTCCTAGAAACTTGAAATTTGGTATGAAAGTAGCTCTTATATCACAACGACTCAAAAATAATCGGAAAATCTTTTTTTTTTTATGGCTCTGTCTGTATATTTTGCTTAGGAGCAGCTCTGCTAATTGGACAACTTAAAACACTGGGGAAGAGCGGAAAAATCTTTTAAATTTTTGGAATTATGTTCCATGGAAGGTAATTAACATACATAGACCGTGTAATTTTCTGGAACCAAATGCACTTTAACTATGTCATCCTCTATTACTTTACTGGGGTCACTAAAAGGTGTTTCTCGCGACAGGTTGTCTCACAAGGCGCTACAAGGCGCCATCATGATAACGTTCTACCGCGACGAGCCGCGCTTTTCGCAGCCTCACCAGCTCCTGACTCTCCTCATGGACATCGACAGCCTCATCACTAAGTGGAGATGTAAGCAAATACTTGGGATTTCTATCTTGGGATAGGATTTAAATCTGTCTGTGGCATCATCTTAGAATACTTGGGATTTCGATCTTGGGATAGGATTTAAATCTGTTTGTGGCATCATCTTAGAATACTTGGGATTTCGATCTTGGGATAGGATTTAAATCTATTTGTGGCATCATCATAGAATACTTCGGATTGTGATCTTGGGATAGGATTTAAATCTGTCTGTGGGCATCGTCATAGCGAGACAATTTTTAGCTAAGTTTAATTAAAATCGGTTCACCAGTTTTTGCAATGTCGGGGGTTTTTCAACTTTTCTAACTTGGTTAAGTTATATAAAGGAAAATTCGCTTTCTCAATCTTTCATTTGTTCCAGACAATCACGTTATAATGGTGCAGCGTATGATCGGCTCCCAGCAGCTGGGCACCGGAGGGTCTTCGGGATACCAGTACTTGAGATCTACGCTTAGGTTAGTATCACAGTCCTCATCATCATCATTAGCCACTGCTGGACGTGGAAGTTACCTGTCTAACCTAAGTGCAGTCGAGTTCTCCAATATCTATACAGCAACAGTTCAAAAATATTTATAGGTATTATACCTAAACACACAGACCTTATTGCCAGTTAGTCCGGTTACATAAGGTCAGTCAGTGTTCATTGGTGTTTAGATATTTATATAGTATATTTATATAGTATAGTATATGATATTTATGATATTTATGGCTGTACAGATATTGGAGACCTCGAATGTACCTACTCAATAAGCAACAGACGCAAAAAGAGGGGTGTTATAAGTTTGGCCGCTTTGTGTGTCTGTGTATTTGTCTGTGCCACCGTAGCTCTTAAACGGTTGAACGGATTTCAATGCAGTTTTTTCATTTGAAAGCAGGTTTCCCAGCGACAATTCTTAGACATGTTACATCTAAATAGGTTCAGCCGTTTTGATTGTTTTGTTTCTGTAGGTTAAAAACAATTTCACTCTTTATACCCATGTTCTTTTGTTTCAGTGACCGCTACAAAGTGTTCCTGGACCTTTTCAACCTGTCCACGTTCCTGCTGCCTCGCTCGCTCATTCCACCTTTGGACGATGGCATGAAAAAGAGCCTGAATCTGGCCTGGGGCCGTGGCACCAAAGAAAATGGGGAGAAAGGGCAAAATGGGCACGGCGCATCCTTATGAGGTTAAAAGGTTAAAACCTTAATTTTAAGTTAGGTCCATTTTTATTTTTTAACCTCCGACGAAAAAGAGGGGTGTTATAAGGTTGGCTGGTGTATCTGTGCATCTGTCTGTGGCATCATAGCTCCCAAACGGACGGATCGATTTCTAGTTTAATCGAGATGGTTTAAGTTTCATTAAAATCGATTCACCGGTTTTTGAACTTTCAAATAACAATGTCGGGGGTTTTTCAACTTTTCTAAGTTGGTTAGTTTATTGTTACTAAGTACTGTCGGGATTATATAATTAAATAATTGACGATACTTTGCGGACCGATTACTTTCCATTTAAGACAAGTATATAATAATTATACTGACTGGTGTGGAAGCGGAGGCGGGTGGACGCTACATGAAGATATAAGTAATATTTTTTTAGTTCATAAATATGTTTTATAAGTGTGACTATTGTTGCTATGTGTATCAATACGTTGCTTTCATAAGTAATTTGTTTCAACATGTGCATTATGTTTTAGGATATTTTCTGAAACATGTTGTTTTTAACCGACTTCATTAAACTTTCTGTTCCAATTCATAGAGGTATTAAAGGTTAGGTATTTTTGATGATTCGTAAACATTGGATAATGATGATTACTATTACAATTTATTCGTTATGATTTTATTCTGTTAATTTTATTTTAATAAAGAAAAACATCGAATGGACAAAATTTTTATTTACCTAGAAACATTTTACAAATTCCTGAACAAATCATAAGATAAGTAAACAGGTATTTTACTTTAATGAAATTATAATAGAGACCCTAAACTTATATGTTATCACCTTTTGCAATAAGTAATTACTTTGGCTAAATAGTTATATGCTACTGCAGAACCTTTTCATATCAAATTTCATAGAATCCTTTCTGGCTCTGGGGATCAATTTTTGAATCTCACTTGGTAACTAAATTCTCATATATGACATTGATATCACTATTTGTCAAAAGCATTATATTTTAATATCATACCCGTCTACTAACATGCAGCTAATTTGCGTTTCTGTCATAAACAAGCATGTCAACATAGTAGATTAAAGTTAGCTGTCACTGCCAGTGGTCAAGAAGTCACTCAGTGATCTCGTTTACGAGTGGGTGGGGACATTCGTATGATAATCATCATAGCGGCATGAGAATTTACGCTTCTCGTTTCTCGACTCCAAACCTGTACCGTACTTTATGCCTGTGCACATCCCCTGGCTTTAACACAGGACTGGGGAAGTTAGGGTGGTTTACAGCATCAGGGTAGTTCTGGGTCTCAAGGCAGAAGCCAGCGTGGCGTCTGTACCCGATCCCCCTTTACCCAGAAGAGCGGGCTCTGGAGGGTAAGGAAGGTAGTAACCCGTGTAGAACTGTAGACCAGGCTGGTTGCTGTAGACTTCCAAGTAACGGCCTGACGGTGGGTGGTTTACGCGAGCCACGAAGTTAAGATCCTGTGAAGATCGTTGATATAAACATCAGGATGGCCCTTTGGAGCATTTTGAAATAGGAACGGTGTTGCCGAGCCGAGGCTGCTAAACTTTTTTTAATGTAATTAAGTACCTGGGAACTATAGCCCAAGCCCTCCCATTCTGAGAGGAAGCCTGTGCCCAGCAGTGGGACGTAAATAGGCTGATGATGATGATGATGATGAAGTACCTGCTGTGGAGATTGAACAACAGAAAAAATATGCAAGGAGTTTGTTTCGTTGTTCGCTTCTAACTGCTGGTCCTTTTAAATCATTTTATAACAGTAGGAAGGATATGGCAGAAACAGAAACCATTGCCTAATGCGGCAAATAATAGCTGGCCAATCAGCTTCGAACGGGGTTCCGATTATAAAACAATTAGGTAGTACGGCGCGGTTTGTTTGCTTTAGGTAAGTACGTGGATAATTAGCGCCAAGGTATTCCGGTACCTGAGGTAGCACGAACTGCTGTTGTAGGGATCCTTTGAGGAGGACTGATGATGACTCTGATGATGATTTTGTCGTTGATTTTATTACCTTGTTATTGTAATTGGAGATGCAGAAGTTGTGGTGGAACCTAGGTCCGGCGTTGACGATCAGGTCGCCAAGACGCTTAGGGGTTCGAAGGTCGAAGGGAGTGCCGCCGACTTCGATGAAGTCGCCTGTTGGCACGAAGTCTTCGTCAGAATCGGTGATCCTGATGAATTAAGATCATAACTTAATACTGCACCTGTATCTGGCCTCAAACATTTCGCAATGTCTGTAACTCTGCAGTATTAAGCGAACAGCCTAGTTGAGGCAAAGGAAGGAAAACTATTGAAACCTGCTGCCTCTCAAGTCGCATTATATAACTTACTAATCTAATTCGCATAATTTTGACTGAAATTAAGAGCTAAATAATTAAATAAATAAAAATCACGCACTTGTCTTAGAATGAAAAAAAACCTGTATTCAAACATCTACAAAGCTCTCACACCTATATATTATGTGTCAGGGTCTGTAAGTACCTAATCTAGATGAATGCAAGCAAAGTAAACTAGTGCTACCGTTAAGCTATAGTTGAGAGAACCTCTCCTTTTGAAACGTACTTATCAGAATTGATTACAGCAACGTGATCATAAAGGGCCTGTGCTCCTGCGTCGTGACCAGCTAAATTGAAGTAAGCATGGTTCCCAAGATTAACAATGGTCTTCTTGCTCGTAGTCGCGATGAACTCTGTGTGCAACGTCATGTCTTCTGTGACTTCATAGATGATACTGGTTACCAGGTCACCAGGAAAACCTTCTTCACCAACCTTAGAGAAGTAACTGAATATAACTTTGTTGCCATCGATAGTCGAGTTCCAATTTTTCTGAAAAGATTTGAGTGAAGCCTTTGAGTTTGTAATCTGTGCACTCGATATATTTTTTATTAGGTAGGTAGATACTAAAGTGAGAGCAAGGTGTTGTTATAAAAGGAACTGCAGAAATGATAACAGTAGGTTTAATTTTGATATTACACGTTATGTTTGAGAATCTTTCCTATTAAAACTTTGGGTTGTACCTCAGGGTACTCTTCTTGAACTGTTTTTATTTCATTGGTCTTTACTAAAATACACACTCACCTTATTAAATCCCTCAAAACCTCCATGCAAGAAGTGTTTCCCGAAGTTCTGGGATACATGGTACGTCTGCCCGTCTAATTCAAATCTTGCATCTCTAATACGGTTGATGACCCTTCCAACTGGAGCTCCCAAAAGTGTAGGTGTGTTTATCTTCTCGTAACTTTCAATATCATCATACCCTAACGCTACGTCTGTGATATGGCCGTCCTTATCGGGCACCTAAAAAAATGTTTATGGTTAAATGCAAATTGATAAGTGGGAACGTTTTCATACCTATAATGTTCTTGTTGTGATTACAGACGGAACTCGCGTCATTTCGCAACAGTTAAAACTTAAATAGATATGCAAATTTATCTTCAAGATCAAAACAAATAGAAACAATAGTAACTTCATGAATAACTTCAACAATAATTATACATTATTGCTAAGGCCCGGAAAGGAGGTAATTGCCTTGGCAGTTCACGTTTTACTTAATATTAAATGTGATTCAAATTACTGTCAAATTCGAGCTTACCGCTGCCAAATTATACACGAAATCAACACCCATTAGGTACTATTTTTACTGTCAAGAAGTGGCTAGCTAGGTATTAAGTATGCTTAATACTATAGTCTGTGCGCCCTAAGAAAATTAATGACTCATCGTTGCCCCCCCTAAATCAATAAAGACGTAAAAAAATTGTAAGCAAAAACCTTACAACCGTACCTTGCAATCAACAATTATCCTATTTTATTTACTTACTATTTTCTTAACGCGAATGAACTGAAACACTTACATTAATAGAGTAAAGCACAGCTCCATACGATATCACAGTCAGTGAAAACCCGCTGTCAGTATGCTAGGTGAACTGCCTTACGGTCTCATCACCCAGGGGTCTGGATGGATCTTTCGCTAACCGAACCATATTCGCTGAAATATTAAGTCTCAATTGAGCAATGATCAATGTCCCAATGATTCCAATTGCCGCGCTTGATGCGCAAGACAATAAGTGCGCGAATATTGTGACTCAGTATTGCTCGTGATACATGATTATGTATTGTGTTCGAAAATTGTGTTTTGCAGCATTTGTAATAGCGGATACTCATCGACAGTGTGTAATTGGGCCAATCAACTTTTTATTACCACCCGTTGCCATGGAAATGTCCACTGGGTAACTCGTCTAAAATAAGATTTTCTAAGGCACCACTCCCCCGAAAGTCAAGATTTGCACGCTTAGGAGATGAAGCATGAAGGAATTGGCATGTAACTGTTGAAAATCCTAACGTTTGATGGAGTGGTGACTCGGGGGACATCTCCATGGCAACGAGTGGCAATAAAAAGTTGATTGACCCAATTACACTAATTAATTGTTTGCGTGATTGTACTTTTATTCGTGAGTGCGTTATTATTGGTTCTGGAAGGACATACAAACCATAGCATTTCTATCCTCTTTTATTAGCTCTGGAGGTCGATTTTTGAATCTCACTTAGTGACTAAATTCTCATCCATGACATTGATGTCACTATTTGTCAAAAGCCGTATTTTAGAATGTCAATAATACCCTGTCTACTAACATGTAGCTAATTTGCGTTTCGGTCATAGACAAGCATGTTATAATAGCTAGATTGAGGTTAGCTGTCACTGCCAGTAGTCACGAAGTAACACAGTGATCTCGTCTACAAGTGGGTGGGGGCATTCGTATTTGATATCAATAACATGAGAATTTTAGTCACCGTTGAGATTAAAAAATACGAACTTTTTAGAAATCAGTAAATTGTCACCGGGTGAGATTCAAAAATCGACCCCCAGTGAGTCGAATTTGGGGCAGAGGGACATTCTCTTATAAGATGAGAACAAGATCCATCCTCACGGAGAAGCTTGCTGCATTGGACAGTGGCAAAGCTTGAGGGGAGCAGGGGGGCGCATCGCCCCAGGTTGCCCCAGGCTATGTTTTCAAGGAGGATAGCAGATCCATAATACCCTTTAATACCCTCAGAATACAGAACAAACCAGAACCCGCGAGAGCGCCCAAAAGTGAGGCAACCAAAACTACTCATAAATAGAGTATAGTCGTCCCACGATAACTCTGCAACGAACTGTTAACAGTAGAAATCTAAAGTTAGTTTATGGCAACACTGATTTATAGTCAAACAACACGTTTTGAACTTTTGATTAGATTAAACATTAGACAGGTCATCGTTCATTCACCCATCCACCATTAAAATCCCTCTCGTAATTCGTTTTCTAGATTTGTTTTACCGTACTACTGCAAAACCTATTAACCACTGGCAAAATTGTCCTCCAATGGACAGAGCCATATTAAAAATAAACAGCAACTTTCGATTGCTACTATCATTATTATTTTTAATTAAAGAAATGTCTGAGTGACATGAAAAAAGTATTACCACAGCGTGATTTTTCTGGGTTGCCAATTAATATCCTATGCAGAGTTATCGTGGGACGATTATAGGTAGTTTGGCGTAGTCATCTCCGAGCACGCGAGTATCGTGACGTGTTGTACGAATGACAATACCAATTAATCCCTTCTCGTGACGTTCTTACATACAGAAATGCCGTTGGGCTTATAAAAACAAAATATAATTAAATTCCAAGTATAAACGGGTAGCGAAATCAATAAAAAATGGACTCACTCCGCGGCGCACGATTAATAAATAACTGAACGCGGCTTCTGGTTTATTTTGTATTCTGAGTTAGGTAATACCCATCAGGGCCGTGTTTTATAAACCTACAAGTTACAGTTTTACAGGCGTTTATCGGCAACACTTGTACTGTTTTTTACAATTTGCGTTTTATACAAGTACTTACTGTGCTACAATTTTACAAGCTACAAGTACAGGCGCTTGTAGCCGTATCATAGACAAAAAGTGGACATTTTATAGATTTAAATTCATAATCGAACAAGCGTTTTTTAAAAAATTGTAAAATACAACTGTAGATTTGTAAAATTGTAACGAAAACTTACGTACGTCTTGAGACCTGTAACAATGGCTACGTGTGCACAAATTTTTGAATTAGGCGTCTTGATCAGTACCAAATCAATCGTTCTATCTACCTATCTATCTTTTCTTCAAGTTATTAAACTCAAGGTCATCAAGGAATGATTCGTTTATTGAGGAACTCGTCTGAGTCGGACTCGGAAGAAGAGAATCCACGACAGCAAAGAACTAGGGAGTTTTGGCCACGAATAAATACAGATTTTGACACACCTTTTCAATATTATAATGAAAGGTCCAGAATGAACTGTACGCAAATAGGCTAGACTAGATTTTGCAAGAAATTGGGAGCTCATTAGAATCGTCGAGTAATCAAAATGATTCATTGAGCACGAAGCTTCAATTCTCTGTCTGTGTCTGTCTGTATGCACTGGAGTATCATGCAATCGTTGACATGCATTTTTGGCCGTTTTTGCCATTGTTTAGAATAGATATATTTTACTAGCTGACCCGCGAACTTCGTACCACCTAGGTCATTCCATAGAAACAGTACCTATGGGAAAATTAACTTCTTATTTTTTTTCTCGTGAAATTTTCCCCTTTGTTAATACCTATCCTGCTATTCGAAGCAAAGATATAAATTCAACAAATGAAAAATCATAAAAATCGGTCCAGCCGTTCTTGACTTATAAATACTTAGTGCAATTAACACGATTTTGTTTTATGTACTTAGATAAATTTTTATTTTTCAACTTTGCATTAATACTTAATAGAACTTTTTAATATTTAATAGATAAAAAACCTCTACGTATTTGTAATTTTTGGCAGCCACTTTTTTTAAAATTAGTGATATCCATTACACTTGTAGAATTTACTTGTAGTCGAGATTTACAATACCGTATTACAAGTGTAGCTTTCCGTGTGTCTTTATAAAACACCTGTAATTGTACATAGTGCATTACAGGTGACTGTTTCCTGTAGACTTGTAACCTGTAACTTGTAGGTTTATAAAACACGGCCCAGAACGGTCGTTGAATCCAAGTCCAATCCAACCAATTTAGGGCAGTAAAATAAATATGGCAGAAAAAAGGGAAAACTCTTGAGTTCTTAAAAGCAATAATGAAATGGAACTTACCAAGCGTCTGTGTCCTATCGCCAGCCTTGTGAATACTTACATCGCACCAATAACGTCATGTGGTTTATATTATATACCCGTTGTATGGTGATCTTATCAGCATGGTGGACCCCGGACCCTAACCTAAGATTATAGATTATTATATAACCATGCTGTTTATCTGAGGGAGCATCGCTATTCAATGTTCAGTTTATATTAAATCATGGTACCTTTAAGTGCTTACCTTTTAACATGAAACTACCGTGAATTTCAATCATAGTGAAATAAACGGATCACTCACGTATGTCAGTTGAGTATAGCCTGACATGTTTCGGACTAATCCGTAGTCCGTCCGCGGGAGCAGAGCCGCGGCGCGCAGTTTACGTCTCGCCACCGGCGTAGCGTGAGCTCCCAGAGAAGGGACTACGGATTAATCCGAAATATGTCGGGTTATACTTTACTGACATAAGTTTATTTCACTAAAAGTGCTTAAGTACCACACTACTCTTTTACTAATCTTTTAACATTTACGCCCCTTTAGCTGATATTGATGCCACTTTAATTTCAGTCATTGGCACCCAGATTTTGACGGATTTTCACTCCATTTGCTTTGATATAATAAAGAGCGCAAATGCCAAACATTAAGGCTCAGAATACAAAACAAACCAGAACCCGCGAGAGCGCCTAAAAGTGAGGCAGCCAAAATTCCTCTTAAATAGAGTAGGTACTCAAGTAGTTTGGCGTAGTCATCTCCAAGCACGCAGCGTATCGTGACGTGTTGTACGAATGGCAATACTAATTAATCCCTTCTCGTGACGTTCTTACAGTATACTGAAATGCCGTTGGGCTTATAAAAACATAATATAATTAAATTTCAAGTATAAACGGGTAGCGAAATCAATAAAAAATGGACTCACTCTGCTGCTTGCGATTACTGAACGCGACTTCTGGTTTATTCTGTATTCTGAGCATTAAGTTATACCTACCTACTTAGGTAGTTTATCCTGTGACATTTTAAGGTAAGGACGTTGAGAAAGTGGATAGTAAAACTACCTAATTTTGTATTTCATTTATTCAATACATCAGTTAAACGATATTTACGTAAGTAGGTACATGAATACGGCTTCTAAGTTTATTTAAACAATGCTAATACATACAACATGAATTTGAAAATAACTGCTCAAGAGCAACTACCTACCTGCTGAGTTTCTTTCAACATTTATGGAAAACGATGAGAAACTTGACTAAAAATGTATGGAATAGAAAATAAATTTCAATAACAATACAAAATCACCGTAAATCTAAGAAGGCACCACCATGGGCTCATCGCACTGCTCTGCCCCGAATCCATAGACCACTTTATGCCTATAAATATCACCAGGTTTCAGTATCGGACTTGGAAAATTCTCATGATGGACCGCATCAGGGTAGTTCTGGGTTTCCAGACAGAAGGCCCCGTGTCTTCTGTAGCCGACGCCCCCCTTGCCTATGAGGGCTGTCTCGGTGGGGGCTGGGAGGTAATAGCTGGTGTAGAGCTGGACTCCTGGCTGGTCGCTGTAGACCTCCAGGTAACGGCCTGATGGCGGATGGACCACGCGGGAGATGTAGTGCAAATCCTGGGAAAGGAAGGTTATTTAACCCCCGACGAAAAAGAGGGGTGTTGTAAGTTTGTCCAGTGTATCTGTCTGTGGTATCATAGTTCTTAAACAGATGGACCGATTTCAATGCGGTTTTTTTTTAATCGAAATCTAGTTTAATCGAGATGGTTCTTAGCTAAGTTTCATTAAAAACGATTCACACGTTTTCGAAATATTGAGCTTTGAAATGACAATGTCGGGGGTCATTTAACTTTTCTAAGTTGGTTAGGTTATATGTATTTTTAGACAATAGTAGTTTATGCAACTGCTACATAATTAGCGTCCTTAAAACACGAGTGTGCTTTCATGAAACGAGGCGAAGCTGAGTTTCATAATAGGATCACACGAGTGTTTTAAGGCCTAATTATGTGGAGTTGCATATATACATTACTTTATCTACACACATATTATAAGTACTCTAAGATGGGTTCAGAAGCCGAAGGCATGTATCATACCCATACCTGTCACGAATTTGATTGTTTTTTTTTTAATCATAGACAAACATACCGAGCTGACGTTTCGTAAACTGTTTTTTTTTTATTGTAAAAAAAATATCCCATTATTATTTATACATGTCTGACCGAACATGACTTATATACGTGAGTGATCCATTTTATTTCACTATGATTGGAAATTACGTTGGTTGTCAAATTCGAAAAATAGAATTCGATATCGAAAAGTCATTACGACATCGAATTCGATGTCGTAATGACTATTACTTTACTGCAGGACCTGCTGGTCGTGGTGGTTGGCGGCGGAGGCGCCGATGTACTGCAATGCTGGTCATTTTCTACGGTTTCTGAACGCATTTTAGAGGATTTATGATATGTGTGTAGATAAAGATTATAATCTGATCCGATATTAATTCTAAAAATTCAATCTGTCACGTAATTATACAGAAAGACCAGAAAAATAAATTCTCGAACTGGGACTCGAACCGAGGACCTTCACTATACCGTGGTGTCGCGCTATCAACTGCGCCATCCGATCAACCAGTTGTAGCAGCGAAAAACTCCTACATATTCACGTTTCAGTTTATTTCAAATTACTAAGCGAATACTGACTCGCTAGCGCCATCTAAAAAAAAACCGGACAAGTGCGAGTCGGACTCGCGCACGAGGGTTCCGTAGAAAGATTTTAACGCTTTTCCCCAGTGTTTTAAGAAGTCCAGTGTTAGCAGAGCCCTGCAGTGTGGGGTCAACTTATATTGGTCTTCGAAATCTTCAGACAGACATAAAAATTTAGGATTTTGAGACTTTTTGGAGTGGTTGTGCTATAAGTGGTTTCTAGGACAACTGGAAGTACCCTTTAGTTTTTCAAAGTACGGCAATTTGTATGGAAACGACCTTTTTAATTACTGTATCTTTTGATTGCGTTGACTTAGAAGCTTGATTTCTCAGCTTCAAGGGACCGCAGGCTTGAGTATTTGATATTCATTTCAGCATGCTACCTCTACGCGTTCCAGAGAAAAAGGGTCTTGACAGACAGACAGACGGACAACAAAGTGATCCTATAAGGGTTCCGTTTTTTCCTTTTGAGGTACGGTACCCGTAAAAACAGGTCACGTAGTTCAGGTATGTTCCCTTACCTGCTTATCAAAAGTGGTAACGCAGAAGTTGTCGTCAAACAGCGTTTGATTCTTGGATATGATGTCCCCTAACCGTTTGGGAGTTCGCAGGTCGAAGGGGGTGCCTCCTACGGGGGTGAAGCGGCCCGTGGGGATGGAGTCACTATCGGTTTCTGTGATCCTGAAAAGATGAAACTGCTGCGTCAGGAATAGGTACGAGGTGTACAGGTAACTGGAGTCCAAATATAACCTGACCTGAATCTTAGTGAAATAAAACGGATTACTCAAGTATATAAGTCGAGTTTAGCCCGACATGTTTCGAACTGATAGTCGCGCGAGCGTAGTGTGCGTCTCGCTGTCGCTGGGTCTTGCGCTCCCAGAGGAAGATCTACAAATTAGTCAAAATATGTCGGGTTAAACTCCACTTATATACGTGAGTGATCTGTTTTAATTCACTAAACAGTTTACTAGTATATTGTCATATTATTTATCATAATGGATGATATTTTTTATTAAGGTAGGGCATTGCCCCATAATGCCCCCCCCCCCCTAGCTACGGCCCTGAGCTGGACACTCGTCATGAGATAACTCTATCTTGATAACCGTAGTGAGATAAAAATTCAAGAGGACACTGTGTAAAAGTAACATATGAGATGTTGTATATCTCTTAGTGTTTTTGTCTTTGGAGCAAAGTGCGATTGATGACGAATTACTTCATCATCATCACTAGCCTTTTTTTTACATCCCACTGCTGGGCACAGGCCTCCTCAGAGGGAGAGGGCTTGGGCTATAGTTCCCACGCGGGCCCGGTGCGGATTGGGAACTTCACACACATCATTGAATTGTTTCGCGGGAGTGTGCAGGTTTCCTCACGATGTTTTCCTTCACCGAAAAGCTCATGATAAATCACAAATGTAATTCCGCACATAAATTCCTAAAAACTCACGAGGTGCGAGCCGAGGTTTGAACCCACGACCCTCTGCTTGAGAGGCCATAGGCCAAACCACTAGGGTATCACGGCTTACTTAGTAGACATTTAAATTACTACTTACATTAGTTATGAAAACATTATATTTAGGTACCTACTTCAATCCTTTCCTGGCTATCTCACAGCCATGCATGCGTATTTTTTCTCAGCACGAATTATATAAAAAAAGGTAGGTAGGTACGCTAAAACATTTTAGGAACGGGGAAGATAGTCTAGCACAACACTTTGCCTGTTTGAATTAGCAGAGAAGAGTAGAATTTCGTGTACCCTTGCAGGACTTGTGCACCCTAATTACAATAATGCAACTTCGCTTACGTGCGGCGACTTGGATTTGACACTAGCGGGATTAACTTGACGTATTTCAAAGTAATGTTGGCACTAGTTGAGTTAATGTCTAGACCAATTCGGCGTAAGTTGGCCTTAAAATCCGATCCGTTTTTCAATAGGTACTCTTGAGCCTACTTACTTATCAGCAAACACGGCCACCACATGTTTGAACAGTTCCCCTGCTCCAGTGTCATGACCAGCCAGGTTGAAGTACGAATGGTTGGTCAGATTCACGACAGTATTCTTGGTCGTTGTTGTCATGAAGTCTACATGGAATTGATTGTCGTCAGTCAGTTCATATGTGATGTTAGTTAGAAGGTCTCCTGGGTAGCCTTCCTCACCGTCTTTTGAGAGGTAGCTGAAGACAACTTTGTTGCCGTCGACTGTGGTTGTCCAGTTGACCTGAAGAGGATATAGTGACAGACAGAAGAAATACTAAGGAACGCATACTCGCGGGCTTTTGTGAGAGGTCTTCAAATGCCGCAAACGTACAAGGTACATCCAAAGGCCTGCGATAATTATTATGACAGCAGCGCTAGGCGAAAGTCAGGAAAACATATGCGTTGGTGCCACTCAAATGCCACTGAATGCGGATGGATGATATACTTACTTACGGCAAAGAAATCATTGGACGAAGCTAAAACTAGTCATTTTTGAATATTAGCCAGCCTTTTATGGCAAAAGCAATTAACCAATTCCACATTTCAGGCATTTTGTTGACCTTTTCAACGTTTCTTTTGAAGTCTGAATTTTTTCTATGCAAATCAACGCGTCAGCTTTACCGTGAGGTTTTACTAGATATATACTTAATCTATGGGTGTGATGGGGGTTTGATCTATGATATGGTGACGGCAAGGGGTGATGGTGACGGAAGCATTTCTGTTGAGGTTATAAGTACCTGTTTGTCCTTAAATATCAAAAAGAACTCCCAAAACGTTTTATCAAATCTACTGACCAATACGCAAAAGAGCACACCTTTCAGCACACAAGCGGATACCAACCTTATCAAACCCAACAATGCCTCCATGTAAGTGATTCTTTCCTATATTGTTGGCTAAATTATAGGTCACTCCATCTATGTCAAAGGTGGCTCCTCCAATGCGGTTGGCGCATCTCCCGACTGCAGCCCCTAGGTAAGGAACATTGCGTTTGATGTAGCTGTCGACGTCATCGAAGCCCAAAACTATGTCGGCAACTTCACCGAGTTTGTCGGGAACCTGGAAGGTGCAAAAGAGATGTACATATAAGGCACCCCTGGACAGCCAATGTCAGGGCGACCGTTTCCGAAACGCATATGCTCATTTGCACAAAATCTCTCTAGCTTCGAATCGCGGCTCACTTTCGACCAGATGACAAGCGAGATGACAAACTATGAACCAAACACGACGCACTCCCCCGGCCCGCTCACCGCGCCTTTTTTCGTAATAACTTTCCAAGTAAATTAAGGAAGATGCGGTGTCCAGAGAGTTGTTGGTCCGTGATATTATAAGGTTTTGGAGTCAATGACAAAAATGATGAAAGCCGAACTAATACTGAACTGAAATAAGTAGAAAAACAATTTGGAAGTTCTACAACCAAGTCCGTGGTGATGATTGTCAGACTCGATAAGTACGTACTTGAACCAATAGTTAGTAGTTCTTTACGATAATGTATTCGCAAAATACTTGGCATTGAGTACTGATAGTGTTCGAACACAGCACAGTTCGAATAAAGCAGAAGTATAACCAACTTAAAAAGTTGAAAAACCCTTGACATTGTCATTTCAAAGCTCAATATTTGAAAAACGGGTCAACCGATTTTAATAAAACTTAGCTAAGAACCATCTCGATTCAACAAGCTTTCAAATAAAAAAAACCGCATCAAAATCAGTCCATCCCCTTGAGAGCTATGACGCCACAGACTGATACACAGATACACAGACACACAGACACACAGATACACAGGTCAAACTTATAACGCCCCTCTTTTTCGTCGGGGGTTAAAAAGATCAATCAATTATCCATACGTCGTACCACAAGCAAAATTAAGTCGGTACTAACCACACCGGTCGGGGTATTTTTAAAAGATCAATCAATTATCCATACGTCGTACCACAAGCAAAATTAAGTCGGTACTAACCACACCGGTCGGAGTATTTTTAAAAGATCAATCAATTATCCATACGTCGTACCACAAGCAAAATTAAGTCGGTACTAACCACACCGGTCGGAGTATTTTTAAAAGATCAATCAATTATCCATACGTCGTACCACAAGCAAAATTAAGTCGGTACTAACCACACCGGTCGGAGTATTTTTAAAAGATCAATCAATTATCCATACGTCGTACCACAAGCAAAACTAAGTCGGTACTAACCACACCGGTCGGAGTATTTTTAAAAGATCAATCAATTATCCATACGTCGTACCACAAGCAAAATTAAGTCGGTACTAACCACACCGGTCGGAGTATTTTTAAAAGATCAATCAATTATCCATACGTCGTACCACAAGCAAAATTAAGTCGGTACTAACCACACCGGTCGGAGTATTTTTAAAAGATCAATCAATTATCCATACGTCGTACCACAAGCAAAATTAAGTCGGTACTAACCACACCGGTCGGAGTATTTTTAAAAGATCAATCAATTATCCATACGTCGTACCACAAGCAAAACTAAGTCGGTACTAACCACACCGGTCGGAGTATTTTTAAAAGATCAATCAATTATCCATACGTCGTACCACAAGCAAAACTAAGTCGGTACTAACCACACCGGTCGGAGTATTTTTAAAAGATCAATCAATTATCCATACGTCGTACCACAAGCAAAACTAAGTCGGTACTAACCACACCGGTCGGAGTATTTTTAACCCCCGACGAAAAAGAGGGGTGTTATAAGTTTACCATGTGTATCTGTGTATCTGTGTATGTGTGTGTCTGTGTATCTGTGTATCTGCTGTGGCATCGTAGCTCGTACACGGATGGACGGATTTCGACGCGGCTTTTTTTAATCGAAAGCTAGTTTAATCGAGATAGTTCTTAGCTAAGTTTCATAAAAATCGGTTTGGCCGTTTTTGAGATATTAAACTTTTAAATTCGGGAGCTCGTTGATGTCTTGGATTTTTTGTTGGTTTAAGTCGAATAATAAAATATATATTGTGAAGTCAATGTAAAAAACATAAAATAAAAAACTTAAATTAAAAATTTAAAAAACCTTCGACAAAAAAAGCAGACAAAAAGAAAACTGAAAAAAGTAAAAAATAATGCCTAATATATTTTGTAAGTATGGATTAGTATGGATGGAAGTATGGATTGGCCCTTTCAGTTCAATATACCTAGCAAATTTTTTATCTAAGCGTCGTCGGATCGGGGGATCGCTAAAGTCAACAGCCTACGAGCACATAACCTATAGAGACGTAATATAAGGCGACCCGACCCTGTCAATCGACCTGTCAATGATTTGTCATCGATATATTTCGCAACCTATTTGCTTTCCGTCAGTTTCGACCATAAACTAGAACCGAAGACGGTTTGACATTTAAAATATAAATCACCGTCAATTTACATCATCATGTCCTGTTGTGCCGTTAAGTGGTGCGGAAACAACAGCCAAACATGTAGTGTAACAACAGACAATATCACTTTTCATCGGTAAATCCATTTCTTTATTTTACCAAAATATTTTCAAAAATTTGATGAATGCAACGCGAGTCAAGTTAAACTGGACAGGTCCGTCACGTGTCCACTACCCGTCCTTTTTGCTCTAACTGTAAACATGTACGTCTATCTCTTATTATCGTAATTACCATTGTGACGCCGAACGCTATACCGGTGCAGTGCATTTATTTTGTATTGTCGATAATTATCCACTAAATAATTATTGTTTGTATATCGGGTTTTTATTTGTGGATTTTATTTACTACTATTAGTACCTAAATACTTCATTAACTTAATTATAATTATTTCGTGTATGATTATTGGATAGGTTATTTTATTTAAACTGTATGTTTTACCCCCGACGCAAAAAGATGGGTGTTATAAGTTTGACTGCTAGTGTGTCTGTGTGTCTGTCTGTGGCACTATAGCTCCTAAACGGTTGAACCGATTTCAATGCGGTTTTTTTTTATTTGCAATGAGGTTATCAAGCGATGGTAAACTACACCAGTTAAGAAAACTTTTAGTGATTTGTTGAACTTTAGAAGATCAAGTGAAACAAAACGGATCACTCACGTATACAAGTCGAGTTTAGCCCGACTTGTTTCGGACTAATTCGAGTAACTCCCACTCACTGTCTCGCTGCCGCTGGGTCGAACGCTCCCAGAGGAAGGACTACGAATTAGTCCGAAACATGTCGGGCTAAACTCGACTTACATACGTGAGTGATCCGTTTTATTTAACTGGATCCTGACCTCTAAAGTTTAACAAATCACTGACAGTTTTTTAACTCGTTTAGTTTACATTTAAATTTCAAAGTTGGTGATGATATCTTATCTTATTGTATACTACTTGAAGATGTTAGTTCCTTTACCAGGTCATTTCAAATTGCATTTCTTAGTGGCAAAATTAAAGTCACAGGCCCCTAGCGATCGGGTTCGGAATACTTAGGGATACTTCGGAGTTCTTCGAAGCGATCATAACTCCCCCCGCACAGCAGCTAGTTGACTGAATTGTTTTCTTTTAAATTCGCATGTATTGGGTCTCTATAGGGTTATATCATAGAGTAATATTATATGCTCGTAGTCAACAGCAAACTAAAGTATGTTGTTTTTTTATAGAAAGAATAGGTGTGGTTGACTTTAGCGATCCCCCGACACCGACGACGCTTAGATAAAAATTTTGCTAGGTATATTGAACTGAAATGGCCAATCCATACTTCCATCCATACTAATCCATACTAACAAAATTTTAGGCATTATTTTTTACTTTTTTTAGTTTTTTTTTGTCGGAATTTTTTTCGTCTGCTTTTTTTATCGGGGTTTTTAATTTTTTTCTCCACGAGTAGGTACCTACCGCTTAGCTACCACACATACATCTCTGGTGGACACTGGAAACGCAGCGTCTTTTACAACTTTTTATTTCAACTTGCAATGTTTGTATATGTAGGTATGGTATGGGGTCAAATCTTGTACTTAACAGATTTTTGCAGTTTGCGTAAGTAGAGACCTATGTAAGTCCGTCGACAGTACAATAATCTGTTAGTGTAATTTTGAAGAACCGGATAAGATCGTCTACGTAGAGGGAACTCTGCAACGGTTAATTGCAAAATTTTCTTGAAATTCGGTAAGTAGGTATAGATACGATGACAATACAAGTAAAGTAGGTACAGTCAACAAGAAGTACAGTGCCATAAAAACTTGATTGTTTTATAACAGGAAACTTTCAGACTGTATTGTCTTACCTTAATGGACTGTATGATGGCTCCATATGATATGACAGTCACGGAGACTCCAGAGTCGGTGTGCCACGTGAACTGTCGAACAGTCTCGCTGTTGAAGCGGCTCGACCTATCTTCGACCAACCGCACCATGATAAGTCCGCGTAGCAACTGCAATTGGGACCATTGTAAATTATTCAATGAGGGGTCAACAAAGGTCATGCAGTAGCTCGAGAACTACTTTTTACAAGAATCGAGTAGTAACCTTATAGTATCACCATCGAGAAAGTTTGTATGACGTTTAGAACAGAGCCTCCAGTGTAATCAACAGCCAAAAAAATTGCCGACAGTAGGTAATGCAGACGTAAACGCGAATGCGATCGGGACGATTTTTTTGGTCGCTGATTACACGAGACGCTACGGTACGCGCTGATGAAATTCTTGGTGAAAACTCGTGCTCTAGCTACTACAGGTTAAGAACAAATTAAGTGTATACGTAATATTTTAAAAGCATTATAAATAAATAAATAAAATCCATAATGATAATTAGAATGCAATACGGGGTAGAGAGTGGTACTAGACCTAGATAGATAGGCATTCAATAATTCGAGAGCTAGAACCACTAGGTTATCACGGCTTACCTTGGTTACCATAAGTACCTACCCACTAACACAATACTTATCCATTTCAACGTTATTTTAACTACCTGTACCTACTATTCAGACAAGGTTTGTCTGATATCTACCACAAAATGATCTATCACTTCCATTCAAGTCGCGAGGGTGCCAATAATTAGAGTTTGAAATTGGCGTTTTCCCAGAGTTAAACACCCTGCTTTTCATCTCGACTATAAGGAAAGAGAATCAAAAATCTTTAAGGAAAATATTTATATAAAAAAAATATTGATTTTCTCCTCCGCGACCACAGAGAACAAAAGACAAACAATGCTTTCGCGCCAATTTCACGCTTTTTTTTCTAAATTAATCGCTGGTCAGAATAATTATTTTTAGTCTTTATTTAATAGATTTTATTAAAGAACTACTTTACTTTATAAATTCAATCAAGCAGTTAGACAATACCTATTAATTTATAACAGTATGTATTTTAGTACACATTTTTTGTAAAACAAGTAAGTTACAATGTTAAAATTGAAACAAATAGTTTGACTCTATGGGCTGCACTCACAATACCATTGCCATTTAACGAGTGTTTTTTTTTAACTAATGCAAACTGCTTTTTACGTAATTTTTTTTTCATTTAAGTGTAATTTATTCATAAAAAAAACTACGTTAATGTTGTAAGTATTAATAATTATTGGGTACCTAAGCATGTTTTTTTTTATAATAGCCAACAATAATGAAAAATAATAAAAACATAAGAATTGTGCCATAGGCTGTATAGGCTGAATAGGTCATAGTCATAGCCATTCATCCAGCGCTTTTTTCCTTTTTTTTTTACTCCTTAGGGGAGCCATGCATAACTTTCCTCCCGTATGTTAGATAAGATATGCCTCACTTTCCGAGTATGAGAGATGAAAAATAAATTTATGCATTTATAACAACCACAATATTATCATAACAATCGACCGCGATGGTCATATTATATATTTTTATGCTTCTTATCTAAACAGTACTTCACTAGATAGGTAGGTAAATACCTACAAAACGAGTCCAAACTGTTTACTTAAATATTTTTAACAAAATATGAAGTATATACTATTCTAACTCGAAAGATAAATCTGCCTAGGCATATAATTGAAATTATTTCTTATTCAAGGTTATTGCTGACGATACTGTAGGTACTTTCATTGTCATTCGATCTACATATCCATACCAAACTTCAAGTCAAAAAAGTGGATCAAATTTAAACCTTAACTTGCAAGATTTGACCCACACATAACTAACAAACTAACGAGGCAAGTATAAACGTTTATAACAAAATGTTGTTGTAAAAAAAATATGTACATACAGTGGAACGTAGAACCTCCTCCTTTTTTGAAGTCGGTTAAAAATATGTAAGTAGGTATAGTCGTAAGGAAAGTAGGTACCTAGTACACAAATATCGTCCTTATCCTTAATCCTTAGTCTATTACTGACAACAGGATAGCCTAGTGGTTAAAGACCCTAACTATGAAGCTTGAGGTCCTGGGTTCGATCCCCGGTCGGGGCAGTTGTCTTCTGAATAATAAATACGAATGTTTGTTCTCGGGTCTTGGATGTTTAATAAATTAATAATGTATTTACACATGGATTTATCTATATGTATAAGAATGTTTATCCGTTGTTTTTTAGGTAAGTACCCACATTACAGACTTTTGCATAGTTTGGGACTAATAGGTCAATTGGTGTCAATGGTCCCATGATAAATAAATGATATTACCTAAGTATATTAAAAACTTACAAAACTCTTAAAAGAAAATTACTTTCCCTACCTAGGTTAATATGGTCGTTATATTATCAAGAGAATCTCTGTGTCAACTTCAATTGTTTCACTTAAAAACCAAAGGATCTCTTATCGAATTGACAAAATTGAATGATATTAAGTACCATTTTTAAAGCCCCTTTAAAGACAAATAGGTAAGTAATTATATATCAATTATTAACTACAGATAGCTAATTGCAATAAACGGAAAATACAACGTAAAACAGTGCCCTAAGCACGACTTGTCGAATCCTGCGTTACGTTACGGTTATCGTATCGAGATCGAGAAATCTCATACAAAATTTTAGTTCCAAATACGCTCACGGGTGGGCGCTGTTCCAAACGTCATACAAACTCGTTATAGTTTACTATTCGAGTTTACGTGACGCAGGATTCGACAAGTCGTGCTTAGGGCACTGAACTTACCCGAGCCAACGCCGAGCGCCACTGTGTTGAGTCTGTCGTTTCGTACCGGCTGTAGCTGTAGCAACCTTTATGCACGGTGGTATAACTTAGAACAAAATGTACACTTCGTTGTCCAGCTAATTTCAGTAGTCACTCAAGTTACATTGTATAGTATATACTTAAGTAATATTCTATTTGGTTGGGTTATAGACATGAAGTTGTTGTCACACATCGATAGGTGGTGCTAATATCAATATAGTTTATATTGGAGTTTTAAATTTTGGAATAAATATTTTATTTTCGCTTAATAAATGCTTTCATTTATCTTTCCTTGTTTAAAAATGCGTTTATGCTAATTAATTATTTTGTGAGCACTGGTAACATCGACCTTTTTTAATTATAGTAATGTCTTATCTAAAATATCATTACACGCATCAGTTTTTCTTACTCTAAAATATTATATGGAATATTCTATGAACACTGGTTGAGTTAACGTATCATATCTGCAAGTAAACCCTAATAAAATGGGGCGAAAACTTAGATTTTTAGTAATTCAGGAGGTTCTGATATTTATATAGATTTTTTTATTTACTAAAAACAACGTACAGTGAAGGTATAAGTGGAACGGAACGAATGAATAATGGCCGCGATTATCTCTCTAATCTGTGGTTTTTCACATTCACTGGGTGTCAAGTTGGAGTTGGAATGCCTGATAAAAAGAAAATGTGTAAAAAATAAAGCACTGAATAATTATCAAATTCTTCAAAACGGGAAATGGGCAATTTCTATTACACCATGTTCTAATGTATATAATAGAACATGGTGTAATAGCAATTGCTCAAAGTAAATTATTTTTACATTTAGGAAACTAGACGTCAATGACGTCATCGCATATTTTGCCGTCACACAGCACCAGATGTCGCTGTGTGCGAAATGTTGGAGTGACATCTCTATCTCAGTTATAAAAAGGTACTCTGTGCCTTTATGAACTAACTACAGCGAAGTTAGCGGCAATTGATAACGCCCCCCTACTACGAAGTGCAAAATGCGTATCGTCCCGCTCACTCGTATTAAATAATACTAGAGACCGCTGCGGCGTCGAAACGCCGCTAGAATGATAATTCCGGTAGACAAACAGAAAAGGAACCAGTTGAACGAAAATAAGTTTTTAGGAGTTTTTTAGATATACTTATAAATATTATACATATAAGCATTACAAATATACTCAAGACCAAAATCGGAGGAACGTTTATAAGGGAAGACGCATTAGAAAACGTTCCTCTAATTTTGGCCTTGAATGTAATATTTTTTTTATCTCTTTATTGTGTTCATTAAATAAAGTTCGTTTTTCAATAAAAAGACATGTTAAGACTGTTTCCTTCTTTTAAATGCAAAAAAAAAAATTAAGTACAGATGGTTACATTTTATGAATTTTTCTGGCATGCATCCCAAAAGATGAAGGTCTGGTAGGTCCGATTAAAACGATTGTTTTTTTTCATCTTATTTATTCATAAATCCTTAATTAACATCAAAATAGCCAATCGAAAACGCTATACCACACTGGTTGCCGCCGATGGCTAGTCTCGCGTTCCCGCCCTCCCCCCAGGTGGTACCCCAAGAGTTTTTAATAGTGTAATAATGTTTGTCTCCAGTTGTGTCGTAGCCTACTATTTGGACAGCGTGGTTTACTTTGTCTTCTGTGGTTCTGAGAAAAAAAAACTTATTATACACAGATAGCCATCGCGGGAGGCTGCGGGTAGAACAAGACCGATCATCGTGGAGACCCTTGGAGAAGTCGACATCTTTCGACTGACATATGATGATAATGATGATGAAATTGATGAATAAACAGATACTTAGTCGGACGGACAGACGGCTGGCATACCGGAAGCTTATTATGTCTTTTTATTATCTAAATGTCATACCAGATGAATGGTACAGAGACCCTAGTAAAACTAGCTACAACAGGCTTATTATTTCAAAGGAACGCGACATTGTATAAACACTGGCAGTCCTCTTGTCTCTCATACTTGGTGTCATGAAAAGAAAATCTAAAGTTGGTTGCCAATACCAAGGACCATAAAACCAAGAGGACTGCCAGTGTTTATACAATGTCGCGTTCCTTTGAAATAATAAGCCTGTTGTAGCTAGTTTTACTAGGGTCTCTGTACCATTCATTTGGTATGACATTTAGACCTCTGGCTAACACAATAGCGCCATCTATATTCGTTTTTTCTTTCAGTTCATAGATGGCGCTATTGTGTTAGCCAGAGGTCTAAGGTTTTCTTTGCATTGTCATTGTATGTTGAATTTCATTCTATGAATGTTTCATAAAAATAAAAACAAAAATAATCAATAAATCGATTATTTTCATTGATTCAGAAAATAGCTCCATCTCTTGCCACTAATGCGTAACTGTAGAAGTTCCGTAGTGGGTGAGCTGCTTGATTAAGCTACTCATAGATGGCGCTGAGGAGAGATCTTCCAAATAAAATATGACACAAGGCATTGAAAAATTCGTTAGGTACACCAACGTTAAGTATAGCTTAATTGGTGGAGCGTGGTACGGATTACCGAGGTTGCTGGTTCAAGTCCCAGCTGCTTAACGAATTTTTCTTTGCATTGTCATTGTATGTAGAGGTCTAAGTGTCATACTTACAGAATTATTGGTACAGAGACCTCTCTATAGTGAAACTAGCTACAGCAGGCTCATTATTTTACAGGAACGCGACATTGTATAGCCATTGGCAGTCCTCTTGGTTTTATCGTCCTTACCAATACTCAAAATAGTTCATATTCAGCAGCCGTATTGTCTAAGTCGCTCGGCACATCACACATCACAATCGCGTTCATTTTGTCGTATGGGCTTACAATTGCTATCGTACAAAAACTGATATGTCATGCCGTCGACGCAAAAATGAGGTAATTTCACGTACAGGTAAGTAGGGGCCGTGTTTTATAAAGCTACAAGTTACAATTTACAAGCGGAAGTCTCATTCTATCACCTTTTGTTAGAAAGAGGCTTCCGCTTGTAAATTGTAACTTGTAGCTTCATAAAACACGGCGCAGGTGTTTTATAATTTTTCCAAAATTGATAAAGAGATTCACCAGGATGAACAATTTTCCTAATTTTGACTCTGAGTTCCTTTAAAATGGGTATTTGATGTAGATAATGAATAATAAAAACCGGCCAAGTGCGAGTCGGACTCGCGCACCGAGGGTTCCGTACAAAGATGTTTCCCGCTTTTCTCCAACCAATGTTTTAAGTTGTCCAGTGTTAGCAGAGCTCCCAAGCAAAATGAACGCATTGGGATCATTTTATGTTGGCCTGTGACATAAACAGACAGACATAAACATTTTAGATTTTCACATTTATCATAGTGTTTATGCTATAAGAACTACCTACCTTCATACCAAATTTCAAGTTTTTATGATTGCTTACTGGAATAACCCTATTAGGTTTCTACAGTGTGGAAAGTATGGAATCCTTTTTAATGACTGCAGTAAGTAAGTAAGTAAGTAAGTAAACACTTTATTGTACAAAAAACAGGATAAAACACAAGTTACAACAATAACATTTGAGTACAAAGGTGGACTTATCCCTTTAAGGGATCTCTGCCAGTCAACCAGTCACCAGTCAGTCTGTCAGTAAGTACTTATCTTTTGATTGCGTTGACTTGGAAGTTTGATTTTTTCACAGCTTCAAGGGCTGTATGCAGGCTTGAATATAAGATATTAATTTCAAGGCTCAGCTAACACTGGACAGTTTAAAACATTCGGAGAAAAGCGGGAAAAATCTTCAAGACTCGTTTCTCGTTTGGCCTGTTTTTTAGGGTTCCACACCTCAAAAGGAAAAACGGAACCTTTATAGGATCACTTTGTTGCCCGTCTGTCTGTTTGTCTGTCTGTCAAGACCTAAGCTTTTTCTCAAGAACGCGTGAAGGTAGTATGCTGAAATTAATATCAAGTACTCAAGCCTGCAGTCCCTTGAAGCTGTCAAAAATCAAACTTCTAAGTCAACGCAATCAAAAGATACAGTCATTAAAAAGGTTGTTTCTATACAAATTGCCGTACTGTGATAACCTAAAGTGTACTCCCAGTTGTCCTAGAAACTTGAAATTTGGTATACTTAAATGGTATGCTCTTATAGTACCAACCACTCAGAAAAATCTCAAAATCGTATTATTTATGTATGTCTGTATATGTCACAGGCCAATATAAAATGACCCCGCACTGCGTACACTTTGCTTAGGAAGCAGGGCTCTGCAAATAACACTGGACAACTTAAAACACTGGCGAAAACCGGAAAACTTTGTACCTAGCCCTCGGTGCGCGAGTCCGGCTCGCACTTGGCCTGTTTCTTTATACTAGAGAGCGCCCGCGGCTCTGCCCGCGTGGAATATTATACTATACAGGGTACGGTATATATTTACGTAAGGAATCTCTATATGAATAGGAATGTGTCCTCTCGGTAAAAAAGTAACATTTCTAATTATTCCGTTAGGCCGGTTATCGGACACGTATTTTTTGCTTTACGTTATCAATAAAAATTTATTTCCGTAGACTGCAATGCAGGATAATGAATGGCTTTCTTTATCCCTGAATGGCAACACTGGCATATATAATAGATCACTCGCTTTTGGCTCGGAAGTTCGAACTCGCGATTTTATTTTGCTTAATATACAAAACTTACACACCCAATATCATATTTTCTCAAGTTTTTCGCGATTCGCAAGATCAAAGAATCGAATTGCTTTAAAAATCTGGAGAAATAATGCGTTGTTTGGGAGGAACGTGTCAAAATGGTGTTGTAGAGCGCCATCTCGCTTTGTGTCGTTTCTTTTATCTCGTTCTGGTTTTTCGACTTTATATATTAGATACTTACTCGCAGTTGTAATCAATGATCCCCTCAACGTAGTTGTAGAGCAATGCAGCAGTGACCATCGCCGTCACGGGTCCTTCGGCCAACACTTCCAGAAGTCGGGTCTCATTTTTGTACATGTCACTGTAATCAAGAGCCTCTACTGTAATTTTTACAAGCTTTTAGGGGTGTGATAAAGAGATAGTATTAATTATTTCATAGTACAGCGTTACACTCTAGCAATAACTCAGCGATCATTTAAAATATGTTTTGTTTGAACTTCATACTTGTTTACTCGTCTTCAGAACAAAACTTACAAAAAAATACACATAATGCTGGGGGCGATCACTTCTACACGGAACAAGCATCGATAATTAGTTTATCGATATCTGTAATAAAATTTTGCCCCGTGGATTCCTGTTTGCTCATCACGTATCACCAGGGGGTTCAAAGTTGCTGAAAAGTTGAAAACTATCACGTGATTAATAGATCCCTTACCAGCTATTAACAAATCTGCTGATCCCCCGCAATCCCCTAGCTGTCCCGCGGCACTTCTCCTCAACTAACGTGAGAGGGTACTTAGCCTCCGTAGTAATCTTGAGTTGTTTGGCGCAGAGATACTTTAGAGCGGATACTACGGGTCTCCCAGCGTGACAGCCGGTCATTGCCTTTTGCTTGAAGAAGGAACAATCCAACAGCTCCTGTGAATGGCAAAAAAAATTTTCTACAATAAATAAAAAAACCGGCCAAGTGCGAGTCGGACTCGCGCACGAGGGTTCCGTACAAAGATTTCCCTGCTTTTCCCCAGTGTTTTAAGTTGTCCAGTATTAGCAAAGCCCTGTTCTCCTATTAGTCTCCTATCCTGTAGCTCCTATTTTGCTTAGGATTTTACTGCCATCTAGTGGCGAGTGGCGAGTAGACGAACAAGCGTCAATGATCTCGAGCCCGCGCGTTATCCACAAAGTTCTCCTATTCGACGCTAGATGTCGTTAGCAGTGGTAAACAGACATAAAAATTTAAGATATTAAGACTTTTCGGAGTGGTTGTACTATAAGAGAACATCTGGAAGTACCATTTAGGTTTTTGGAAATCGGCAATTGGTATGGAAATGGCCTTTTTAATTGGGGATGGATGAAAATTTCAGAATGGCTTGATTTTTTTTTTTGGTGATAGCAATAACCTTCCTTAGTACCTGATAAAAGTTTGAGATTTTTCTTTTGCGTCGTTTATTTTTGAAAAATAAAAACATTTTCCTCCATCACGTTCTGGGCCTAGGACGGCTGATTTTGCGTTTTCCTGGGTCCATCGCATATTACAGAAAAACATCTGTGGTAAGTAAATAATGACATTGAGGAGAATTTGGCGGGAAACCGATGAGAGTGGATCGTGTCGTTAATTGAATTTTAGTTTCTGTGCTTAATGTTGTTTGGTGGATAATAAAGATAGTGTATTATACAACAAATTGACGTGAAAGTGCCCAGCAAATGAAGAATTCAAATGAAAACGCGTATTCCCTCTGTTTGTGACCCCCAAATATCCGCCGGCTGCTGCTCGCCGTAGCTCGCCGTAAAGTACACTATCGCTTTACGGAAGGCATGAGTAGTTGACAGGACGTGACTAGGACAGACTGACACAACTCTGACGATGACAGGACTTTAATATACAGAAATTAACAAAACACATCAGACGTGGCTGTATGGACTCAGTTCCTTTGCCTATCCCTTATGGGATGAATTAAATAAAAAAAAATAAAAAAAATGACATTGACATCTGACAGCTGTCTTCACAGACATAACTTTGTTTTCGCTGCCTACGCATTCACTGCTTTTTCCAAATTAATTATTTTACGAACTGTTTTTGCCCCCGGACATTGCCAATAGCTTGCCTGAACGAACGATGACTTGCGCTTTTCGACCCTGGATTTGATTTTGATAGCCGCGACGCCGACCACTGCAACTAAAGCAAACTGGACCCATTGATTCGTTTTGCCGGCGTATTGATTTTAATCCAAATCATTCACAATGAATGACCGCGAACATCAACGATACAGAGATCCTAAGACATGTTTTATAACAATGTGCTCCAAAAGTGATAAAAAAACCCTGCTTGAGATTCTTTGCTGTAAGAGAAGAGCTGAAAGAAAATTGGTGTCTAATGGCTGGCAGGAACTGTCCAAAACGCCGAATTTATTGCTGTGAAGACAATCTAAACGTAATAAAAGACTAGACTAGATTGACTTAAGGTGTTTTATTTTAAATAAATCTTAATCATACATCACAATCCAATCACCATAAAGCTTTTGCACCTCGTATTTCAGCGACATTATGCTTATCACTGTTCTTCATAAATGCCATTAGCATGTAAGTAAGTATCAACACCTTGTAAGTTCGAAGAGTCTGCTTTTACATAAACAGCAGCACCTATTCATGTCGGCAGATTTCAAATTCCAGTTTCTAGTTAAGAGTTGCGGCTGTCGTAGCAGCTATGAAATCAAATCCTGGGTCGAAAAGCGCAAGTCATCGTTTGTTCAGGCAAGCCATTGGCAATGTCCGGGGGCAAAAACAGTTCGTAAAATAATTAAATTGGAAAAAGTAGTGATCGCGTAGGCAGCGAAAATTTACAGTTACGTATGTGAAGACAGCTGTCAAATGTCAAAATCATTATTTACCACAGATGTTTTTCTGAAATATGCGATGGACCAAGGAAAACGCAAAATCAGCCGTCCTAGGCCCAGAACGTGATGGGGGAAGATGTTTTTATTTTTCAAAAAATAACGACGCAAAAGAAAAATCTCAAACTTTTATCAGGTACTAAGGAAGGTTATTCCTATCACCAGAAAAAAAATCAAGCAATTCTGAGATTTTCATCCATCCCCAATTACTGTATCTTTTGATTGCGTTGACTTAGAAGGTTGATTTTTTCACAGCTTCAGGGGACCGCAGGCTTAAGTATTTGATATTAATTTCAGCATGCTACCTCCACGCGTTCCAGAGAAAAAGGGTCTTGACAGACAGACAGACAGACAGCCATACAGACAGAGAGACAGACAGACAGACAGACGGACAACAAAGTGATCCTATAAGGGTTCCGTTTTTTCCTTTTGACTTACGGAACCCTAAAAAAGCTTAGAAATGTTTAAAAACGCCCGAAAATTCCTTTCAAACTATATTTAAACACCCTGCTTTTCATCTCGACTATAAGGAAAATAAAAAATATACATATTATTATTACATACCTGTCAGCGATCTGTAAAATCCATTGCAGTTACAGGTGGACCACGAATACAAGTTACATCAGTGATCTTCGTGCGCGCAAACGAGTGTTGACGAATGCCGAAGTAAACCAAATGTGAACATCGTGCTATAAAGACCTTATTGCGTTAGTCGCAAAGTAGAATATGCAATAATACGTAACAACTGACCGACGCGTTGACGGTCACCGGTCACCGCAATGGCGCGCGAACTTTTGTCCAATGGCTGCTCGAGATTTTACCCGCGCAAACGCACTGCCTTATTATTGGCTAAAATGTATTCGCGCCTTCCAAAAACATGCTCACTGCGCAGTTAACTCGTATTTATGGTACAATTGTAATCTAGCTTTCTTTTAAAAGATAAGTTGAACTTATAACAACTTACAACTATTTTTCCTTTGCGTCGGTGTTAAATACCTGTATACTTAGCCGAGTGAAACCATAGTTCTGTATGAAGGCGCGGGATTCCATGACGCCGATGATGCTATAAGCCCAGCAGGCGGGACAAAGCTTCTGATCCAGCACCGGACCCACTCGCCTGCGGTAAATAACAGCCATTAAAACGTGTCTAAATAGAAGTTTTTCAAAAATCATGAAAAAACACAATAGTACCTATGAGTAGGTACATTGGTAAACTAGCTGTTGCCCGCGACTTCGTAGGCTTAGATTTCGGTTATCGCTATCCCGCGGGAACTATACAATTTTCCCGAATAAAAAGTTGCCTATGTTATTTTTCAATATTCAAACTATCTTCTTACCAAATTTCATCTAGTTTTGTGCAGCGGTTTTTCCGTGAAGAGATAACAAACAGACAGACAGAGAGACAGAAAGGCTAAATTAGTTTCGCATTTATAATACTAGCTTATGCCCCGCGGCTATGCCCCGTGAAATATTCCAAAATGGGCTAGTTCCCTATCCGTGGGAATTTCGAAAAATCCCTTCTTAGTGCTCCTCTAGGATACTCAAGGTATATGTTTGCCAAATTTCAAGTCTCTAGGTCCAGTGGTTTAGGCTGTGCGTTGCCTGTCAGTCAGTCAGTCAGTCAGTCACGGTACTGTTTTATAGGTATAGATTAGTTAGGATTAGGATTAAAAGCGTTGTACGGATACTTAACCAGTCAACTTTAGCTGGTAACGGTTTCTTCGTAATAACTCGGTTCTCGGGCACATTGGACCGGCGACTTCCGCACTCGCACTTTGCGTTTTGCATACAGCTTCACATAACAAAAAGAAACACATATTCATTAAGTAGGTATATATACATACAGTCGAATTGAGAACGTCTTCCTTTTTTGAAGTCGCTTAAAACGGGGGGAGGAAGGAAATCACGAATAAATTGTCAGACTTTAATCATCACATATCACAATTACAATAACTCCTTACACGAGCAAGAGTGACTGATGATTGTGCAAATCGAAATCATAATTTATCATCAATGATTTCACTTTAGACCCATGCCTATCAGGTATAGGGTATAGAGGAAGAGTCATAAGAATAAACAATAACATAGTAGAACGGAAACTCCCGCTCCGGACGGGTTCTAGGTCACGATATTAGAGTATTCGTTAAACAGACTACTCAGTCAGGCTGTTACGGCCGGCGTCGCCGCACGCACGTTTGGTTGTTTATAATTTGGTTGTAATAGTTTTACGTGAGCCTGTATGTATTTTATTTTATATTTGTAGGTAAGTAATACTTACTTAAATCACCTTAAATGGCTTCTTTTGGTATGGTACTTATAATAACTTCTTATTTATAAGTGTCTATAATTATGTAATTATTTATAAATCTCATGTTTTGTAAAATTGGAATAAAATAATCATCTCAAAGTAAAGAAATACTTATATCTTAGTGATATTATCTTTAGACGTGAGTACCTAGCAACACGCCTGGACGACGTGAAGGGGGAAGCACGAGGGGCGGCTGATAAGTAATCTCCTTGGTCAGAAATATATACAAAAATAATGCTGGCTGGTATGGATTTATATTCGTTTGTTATTCTATTTTCAAAATGTATTACATTCATTTTTTTATTGCATCACGTTTATTTGTCTCCTACAATTGTTTCAAACATGTCGGTAGAAAAAGTGAAAATGGATAAAATCGAGCAGCGTGCGGTAATTAAGTTTTTGACTAAAGAAGGGAATACGCCTTCGGAGATCAGACAGCGTATGTTACGTGTGTTTGGCAGTTCGTGTTCTTCCGAATTTGTTATAAAGTTTTGGTCAAAGCAGTTTAAGTTAGGTCGTGAGAGCCTGGAAGATGATCCTCGTAGCGGAAGACCAGTTTCGGCCGTCACCGTTGAAAATGTAGCCAGGGTGAAAAAAAATATATTAGAGGACCGACGAGTGAAGAATTGGGAGATAGCTAGAGATGTGGGCGTCAGTAAAGAGCGAGTCAATGAAATAATTCATGAGCATTTGAACATGTCCAAGGTTAGTGCACGTTGGGTCCCCAGAATGTTGACTGCATTTGACATGGAGAGGCGTGTCAAATGTTGCGAAGAGTTTTTGGACATGAGTCGAGGGAAAGAGGAAGAATTAATTTCTAGAATTGTAACATGTGATGAGACTTGGATTCGACAATGGGACCTGGAAAGTAAGCAAGAGTCGTTACAGTGGAAATTTAAGGATGAGCAGCCGCCTCGGAAATTCAAGGTCTGTCCATCGCCAGGTAAACTGGCTACAATCTTTTGGGACACAGAAGGGATTTTGCTCATAGATTATTTACCGAAGAAAACTACAATGAATGCTGATTATTACTAAAACTTACTATATCAACTAAGAGAGACAATAAAAGAAAAACGGCGAGGTAAACTAAGCAAAGGAATTCTGATTTTGCACGATAACGCACCAGTGTATACCGCCCGCACAACGAAGCTAACAATTAAAGACAATGGCTTCGAAACCATTGACCACCCCTCTTATAGTCCAGATTTAGCCCCCTGTGACTATTTTCTGTTTAGACTTCTCAAGAAAGACCTCAGGGGACGAAGGTTTATGACCGATGACGAAATGAAGGCTGCGGTTACTGACTTTTTTGACGACAAACCGAAAGATTTTTTTTTAATGGTTTAAATTCAATATTTGAAAAAATTTATAAGTGCATTTTACTAGCAGGGGACTATATAGAAAAATAAAAAAAAAATTGCCACGACAGTCTTTTGTTTCATTGTTAGGTAGATTACTTTTCAGCCGCCCCTCGTAGGTATATAAATGGCGGCGTTTTGGACTCGGTCAAAAGAGATTCCTTTCTACTATGTTATTATTTATTCTTATGGAAGAGTAAAGGTAAGAATTGTATTTTTGTAATCCTTGGGGAAGGCCTATGTCCATGTCCAGCAGTGGACGTCTTCGGTCTGATAATGATGATGGTGATGATGAAGAAATTGTATGGACTAGATTCCTTGTTTTTTAACTGACTTCAAAAAAAGGAGGCTCTCAATTCATCGGAACATTTTTATTTATTATAGCAAACCGTATTCCAAGTATTCCAGTACCTAGTCGTGTCTTTCCCGAGCGGGCCTCTCGCGGACGCGTACCAGCAAGGTTACTTGCTAGTGTGAGTGCGGTGCCAGCGTAGTACGTGTGTTACCGCGGTACCCCTCTCCACTTCCCGCTCCCCGCTCTGTAATCTGTAACGGCCGGCGTGCTTCAAGCGCCGACGCCGCCCGCCAGTAGAGTTCGAACCGCGATAGCGAGACTGCACGTCACAGGCTCCCGCGCATATACTTACGATCGCGTGTCTTTAGTGTTAGATAATAACCATCTGTACTGTTTAACTGTTATCCACTAATCCATAGCTTTTCGTAATATAGTAAAGTACCGAATTACACCCTTGAGTTTCTAATTTTCTGCCTGCCGGCAGTGGCGCACCCCTTCTAAGTAGTTCCCAGTAGTATATCTGCGCAACAGTGTGGATTACTATATCTGGCGTCCCAACAGTGGGATTACTATATTATTTATTTATTTAGGTATTTAAGTTCAGAACACCACACCGTCGCGTAGTTAGTCGGTTTACAAGCATATAGTAAAGTTATGAACATTATTAGTCAATACAGTTAAATCATATAAATGTTATCTAACGCGCTCGGCTTAGCTTTGGCATTCGCCATTTCTTTCTCGCACGGTCACGTACCGTTTGCCAGAAAAAGATGACTTGTCAAGTGTGGGCCATGTGGGAACCTGATCATTTGAAAGGCGTTCGTGGGGATGAAGACAACAATGAGGCTTTTGATACCACATAATATTAAATACGAGATGGGCGCTATTATTATACTTACCAGTATTTTCTATACTTGTTCCTCTTATTCTCAGTTAGCCTTCTAATGCGACCACACGACATGCCCACAGGCTCACAGTTCCCCACGTTCGGAATCGTAATGGCCGCTAACTCTTCCTTCGCCCAATCAGAGAATTTGGTGACGCCATAGATGGCGTGACGAGATCCGCGGTTCAGTTTTTCAATTTTAACAAGATTCTCCTGAAATAAGTTGGGTTGATAAGTTAGAAGGGACATAGGTTCCGTTGATGACAAAGATACGCGATACGTGCATTGCATGGTACGGTCGAGTAAATTAATTCCTGACCCACCATGAAACCTTTTCACAGTAAACATGACATATGGTCGTGAAGTTGACCGCCCCATTTTGATTGCCCGCATGTCGCATATCTAAATCGTTAGTTCATCGTTAGTTCATGTTTGTTCAGTAGGTTAAATCGTTAGGATACGATTCCAACATTTTTTTTTTTATTTTATAAAATGGGGCGGCCAACTTCACGGTAACCTCCCCAAACGAGATTTTTCGTTTTTCATCATGCAAACGGGTAGGTTATCGTTAGTTCACGTAGGTTCAGCTAGAAATATCGTTAGGACCCGACTCTTGATTTTTTTATGATTTTTTAAAATGGGGAGGCTATCTTCACGCAACCCGCCCAAAATTACTTTTTGCACATTTCATTACTTATATCGACAGATTATCGTTAGTTCACGTTTGTTCAGTAGGTGAAATCGTTAGGATCCGATTCCAACATTTTTTTTTTTAAAACAAAATGGGGCGGCCAACTTCACGGTAACCTCCCCAAACGAGATTTTTCGTTTTTCATAATGCAAACGGGTAGGTTATCGTTAGTTCACGTAGGTTCAGCTAGAAATATCGTTAGGACCCGACTCTTGATTTTTTTATGATTTTTTAAAATGGGGAGGCTATCTTCACGCAACCCGCCCAAAATTACTTCTTGCACATTTCATTACTTATATCGACAGATTATCGTTAGTTTACGTTTGTTCAGTAGGTGAAATCGTTAGGATCCGATTCCAACATTTTTTTTTTTTAAACAAAACGGGGCGGCCAACTTCACGGTAACCTCCTCAAACGAGATTTTTCGTTTTTCGTCATGCAAACGGGTAGGATATTGTTAGTTCACGTAGGTTCAGCTAGAAATATCGTTAGGACCCGACTCTTGATTTTTTTATGATTTCTTTTCAATGGGCAGGCGCTACATTCCCATAACCCGCCCAAAGTGACTTTTTGCACATTTCGTTACTTATATCGACAGATTATCGTTAGTTTACGTTTGTTCAGTAGGTGAAATCGTTAGGATCCGATTTCAAAATTTTTTTTAAAAAAAACAAAATGGGGCGGCCAACTTCACGGTAACCTCCCCAAACGAGATTTTTCGTTTTTCATCATGCAAACGGGTAGGCTATCGTTAGTTCACGTAGGTTCAGCTAGAAATATCGTAAGGACCCGACTCTTGATTTTTTTGTTTTTTTTTCAATGGGCAAGTGCTACCTTCCTTAACCCCTCCTTTTTGCTGATTTCATTACTTGTATCGACTTATTATAGTTAGTTCACGTTTGTTCAGTAGGTGAAATCGTTAGGATCCGATTCCAACATTTTTTTTTTAAACAAAATGGGGCGGCCAACTTCACGGTAACCTCCCCAAACGGGATTTTTCGTTTTTCATCATGCAAACGGTTAGGTTATCGTTAGTTCACGTAGGTTCAGCTAGAAATATCGTTAGGACCCGACTCTTGATTTTTTTATCATTTTTTTTCAATGGGCAAGTGCTACCTTCCTTAACCCCTCCTTTTTGCTGATTTCATTACTTGTATCGACAGATTATAGTTAGTTCACGTTTGTTCAGTAGGTGAAATCGTTAGGATCCGATTCCAACATTTTTTAAAAAAAAAAACAAAATGGGGCGGCCAACTTCACGGTAACCTCCCCAAACGAGATTTTTCGTTTTTCATCATGCAAACGGGTAGGATATTGTTAGTTCACGTAGGTTCAGCTAGAAATATCGTCAGGACCCGACTCTTGATTTTTTTATGATTTCTTTTCAATGGGCAGGCGCTACATTCCCATAACCCGCCCAAAGTGACTTTTTGCACATTTCGTTACTTATATCGACAGATTATCGTTAGTTGACGTTTGTTCAGTAGGTGAAATCGTTAGGATCCGATTTCAAAATTTTTTTACTACATACTTACAGCTACGTCTACACAAAATGTGGAATCATTCGATTGTTCATTTGTACCTCTGACTCAGGATTCGCCAATGGATTTTGAATCACAAAGTGAAAGCTTAGACAGAAAGCGAAATTTACATGATGATAATAGCGATGTGACTATTCCCCCAAAAAAAAGTCAATCTCCCGGTGACTCAATTCAAAATATGTATGTCACACCCGGATATGGCACTGATGATCCCCCTTTGAAGTACTCAGACGCAGACAAGGGACCCTTTTTAGTTCACGTTAGTAGAACTGAGCCGGACCCGTCCGCCGGATTAACGTTGCGTGTCTTGAAGTTAGCTCACCTTCTTCATATAAACCATACCCAAGGCATTTTGGAAGGCTCAATCAAATCCATAGGGCGTAATAAAATCTCCATTAGCTTCAAATCGCCAAATGAGGCAAATAGTTTCAACAGTTGTGAGTTCCTAGAGAAAAACAAATTAACTGCTTCTATCCCGAGATTCCAAGTGTCTAGGATGGGTGTAGTGAAAAACATCCCTACTGATTGGTCATTAGAGGATTTGGTTTCTGGCATTGAATTTTCTACAGTCTTTGGCAGCACAGTTGGTCAGATAATAAAAGCGTGTAGATTATTCAGAAAGCTTCGTAGGGAAGGTCAAGCTCCGGAATGGATTCCATCAAACACGGTAGTGCTTACATTCCACTCCCAATCTCTTCCAGAAAAGATATACGATACATCCATCCCAGTCTCTACATATGAACTTCCAACCATACAATGCAGGAAATGTTGTAAATTCGGTTACATAGCAGCGATATGTAGGTCTAAGCCATGTTGTTATAATTGCTCCCAACAACATACTGGTGAATCATGCACAGTGCCACCAAACAAAATAAGTTGTGTGTTCTGCTCCGGACCCCACAAAGCCACAGATCCTAAGTGCCCGGAACATAGCCGGCAAAAAGCTATCAAGTTGGTCATCTCAGAAAAAAATATTGGGTATCTTGAAGCTGCCCAACGTTTCCGCCCTGTTAGGACAAGTTATGCAGAGGTATCCCAAAAACTTTTTGAACCCCCGCCATCTTCCTCATTCCCTCAACCCCACCTCATTGATCCTGAATGGTCCAGAGCTCCCATCCCGAACTATATTGAAGATGCCTCTTCCTCAACACAGAGGTCGTACAAAAGAACCGTTTACACTGAACGTAGGCAAGCCCGCCAAACCCGTTCTGGGAAAATGTATGATAGGCAAACGCATCAGGAGATTGTTAGGGACCCCCCTCCATTCTTGCCCAATGGATGTGCACTGATTAAAAATCCCCCAAATCCCCCAACCCCAAACGACAATCTGTTGGAGCTCCTTACTGGACTCCTAGTTAATATGGTTCGCAAATTTGGCGACGTCCTACCGAACAATGTCTTAGCCCAACTACAAACAATTCTCCCACTTATTAATAACTCTAATAATGGACCAGAAGGTCCTTCAGTGGAATATACAGAGTGTTAGAAATAAGAAACCGGATCTAATTCATTTATTAAATAAATTCAAACCTATTGCTTGTGCCATCGCTGAGACATGGTTAAAGCCGGGGTCCGCTTTTAGGATTCCAGGTTATGCATGTCTCCGGGATGACAGAAGTGATGGGTACGCAGGCTGCGCTCTTCTTGTTAATAGATCCTTCATATATAATCTTATTCCCATCCCTAATCATAGTCCCGGTATTAATATTATTGCTGTAAAAATATTAAATCTTTAATTTATTTCAGTTTACATTCCTCACCCAAGTTTAGTTTTACTATCAGAATTTAATTATATTCTTTCTAATGTGCCAGGTCCCTATATTATTCTAGGAGACTTTAACTGCAAAAATACCTTATGGGGCTCTCCCACCTGTGATTTGAATTCATCTGCTTTGCTTGATATTCTTGATGATTTTAGTTTATGTGTTTTAAATGATGGCTCTCCTACAAGAAGAACCTCTCCTCCTCAAAATTCTAGTGCACTGGACCTGACTCTTGTCTCTTCCAACTTGGTACCCTCTTTTAACTGGAAGGTACTCAGTCGGTCGTTTGGCAGTGATCATTTCCCTATCCTTTCCACTATCCTAAATTCCTCCCCTTCTCCTACAGTTTCCTCTCCCCTTCTAAAATACAGAACCGCCCAGGCGGACTGGGGTAAATTTTCTAGCACTATGGATGATGAGATCTGCAGTTTGGATGAGCCTGGGGGTGAGAACTTCCTAGAATTATATTCAAAGTTTGTTGAACTAATTATTAAATCGGCTGATTCTGCCATCCCTCTCAAAAATACTGCTCGCAATAAAATTCCCTCGCCTCCTTGGTGGGATTCAGAGTGTACCAAAATCATTCATGAGCGAAATCTTGCCGAATCTACATATGCTAATAATCTCACGATGGACAACTATATTTCATTCAAGAAGACCCTGGCGAAGTCGAAAAGAATGCTGTAAAAAAAACTCAAGGATGGGCTAACTTTTGTGAATCACTGTCTCCCAGATCTCCTTCGTCTCTAGTTTGGAGTAGAGTGAAAGCTTTTCGTCGGGGTACGAGTTCTGATAATAATGCAACATCTAATAATACGGATTCATGGTTGCCAGAGTTTCTGGATAGATTGTCACCTCCCTTCGTAGCGGCCGAGGATTTATTTCCCGTTCCAACTCCTCACTCTCTTCCTTTTTTGGACAGTATGGATGAGCCTTTTACCTTCTGCGAGCTTTTGTGTGCATTGGATAACCTCAAAGATTCTTCCCCGGGGATTGACGGTATCCCTTATTCTTTTTTAATTAACATATCGCGTGCGGCTAAAGTTTACTTTTTAAAATTGTTAAACCAGATCTTTATTAATGGAATGGTACCGGACGCTTGGAAATCCCAGATAGTTATACCGATATACAATGACAATGCAAAGAAAAATCCAGCACCAGCCAGCAGCCCAGCAGCAGCAGCAGTCCAGCTGCTTAACGGATTTTTCTTTGCATTGTCATTGTATGTTGAATTTCATTCTATGAATGTTTCATAAAAATAAAAACAAAAATAATCAATAAATCGATTATTTTCATTTAGTTATACCGATTCTTAAGCCTGGTAAAGATCCGAATGATCCATCTTCTTATCGCCCTATAGCGCTTTCTTCGGTCCTAGCAAAAATTCTGATCAAAAATCGGCTTGAATGGATATTAGAGAGCAGAAATATTATTGCTAATTCTCAGTTTGGTTTTCGAAGAGGGATGGGAACCTTGGATTGTCTCAGCATATTAACGACTGATATTCGTATAGCCTTCAGCAAGAATGAAAGTCTAATGGGTGTATTTTTAGACATATGTTCTGCATATGATAACGTCAATCTCTCCATACTCAGGCAGAAAATGATCCAGCTGAGTATTCCGTTGAGGCTGATAAACATCATATGTAATCTATACATGGCTCGTTATATCTGTGTTCGTGTGAATGGTACTATTCTCCCCTCTCGTCCCGTATGGAAGGGCCTTCCCCAAGGCTCAGTCTTAAGCCCGTTACTGTACAGCCTTTATACGTCTGATTTAGGTTTGTCGGTTAGCTGTTTTTGCAATATTTTGCAGTATGCTGACGATATAGTGTTGTATAGTAACTCCCCTTCTATTGGAAACTGTTCGACGAGACTTAATTCGGCTCTTTCATATCTAAATGACTTGTTAGATCGACACGGTTTGGCGTTATCGGTCCCTAAGTGTAATGCTGTGGTTTTTTTCTCGTAAAAGAAGTGTGCCTTCAGTAACTATCTCAGTAGAACATCAGCGTATTAATATTTTGGACAAAGTTTAATTTCTTGGTATTTTCCTTGACTGGAAATTGACTGGGGTACATCACTCAGGTTACATAGCTAATAAATGCGAAAAGAGTTTAATTATAATCCGGTCTCTTTCTGGTGTGAGATGGGGAAGCCACCCATATAGTCAAAAGATATTATATAATGCTATAGTTCGGAGCCACTTCGACTATGGCAGCTTTATATTAGAGCCTTGCAGCAAGCTAGCGCTGGCAAAACTTGACAGGATGCAGGCTAGGGGTCTTCGAATTATAGCTGGTGCCATGAAATCCTCCTCGATAAATGCACTACAGGTGGAATGGCTTGATCCACCACTTATTCTTCGCAGACAATATTTGGCCGATAGATTCTTTTTAAATGTAACCCAATTCCCTTCCTATCCTATTAACCGAGAAATTAAAGTTTTGTCCAACCTTTCGACCTCCTCCAATTACTGGGCCCATAAAGATTTGCCTCCTCTTGTCAATTCATTTAATAAAGTTAAATCTGTTCCCGTCTTTCGCTTTAGTAAAAACCCTATCTTTTGTTTTTGAATATAAAACTCTAATTTTTCAACCTTCTATAGTTTTTGACTTGGGAATACATAAAAAATCTCCTCTCGCTAATGCTGAGTTTAATGAAATTATGGATAGAAATTGGTCCGGGTGGATCAGGATATTTACCGATGCCTCTAAATGTTCTGGGGACACAAATGTCGGGTCAGCGGTCTGGGTTCTCCATTGCCGAACTATCTTAAGTTTTAAGTGTCCAGCTCAGTATTCTGTGTTTACCGGAGAGGCTGTTGCTTTGTATGAAGCAATATCCTACATAAAATCTCATCAACTTGATAAGACAATTATCTTATCGGATTCCTTAAGCTGTTTACAGGATCTAGTGAAACTGCCTTTTCATTCTAAAGATAACTTCTATCTAACGTTTAAAATTAAGGAGAAACTAAGAGATTGCCAACAGAATAATCTTCAGGTGGTTCTCGCATGGATTCCCAGCCACAGCGGCATTATGGGTAACGAAGTAGTTGATCAATGTGCAAGGGATGCTATTCAGTTGGGAACCAATTCTTATGACAAGTGTTTCAGTCGAGATTTAAGATCCGAGGTTCGACCTCAATTATTTGTGAACTGGAATAATTTGTGGCACAGATCACAACAGACCAAGGCAAGACACTATGGTAGATTGCAGCCAGACCTTCCTTCAAGACCATGGTTTTTTAAAAATAGACACTTTAGTAAGGTCAACACTTCGACAATAATAAGACTGCGCCTGGGTCACTTCTGCTGTCCGGTATTTTTGGCTAAACTTAGAATTAGAGACAGCTCAATATGCGAATGTGGATTGGGCGAAGGCACTTTGGAACATATATTCTTGGAATGTCCCAAAATATGTGTTCCTCTGTATGATCTGTTACCCCGAAACATTAGTCGTCCTATTAATATTAACTTCCTTTTAACCCTGGTTTTCTCCCCCTTATGTAGCATATTGGATTCATTTTTGTCCAAAAATAACATAAAATTATGAAGCAACTTCAAAGTCTCCTCAGTAGTCCCTAATATTACTTGTTCTCCCCTCCATACCTACTCCTGTTTCCTGTATTATATACCTACCCGAATAGTTTTGGTTCTTAGTTAGTTTTTGTGTGGGTCGTTCTGTGGTGGTTGGTGTAGTATTTTTTTTGTTTTAGATTGGTTGTGGCTAGTATTTTACCGAACACGGGCAACTTTACCGTACAAGACCAGAGGTCGTTTGGCAGTGTCTTATCCAACCTCGACATTGGCGGAATCATCGCACCGATCGATGGGGCCATTATTATCCCAAAAATTTAATTGAATTGAGCAGAGCCGCGGCGCCCAGTGTACGCCTCGCTGCCGCTGGCTCGTGCGTTCCCAGGGGAAGGACTATAAATTAGTCCGAAATATATGAACCTATACATAGGTGAGATATCCGATTTCTTTCACTATGATTGAGTCTCACGGTAGTTTCATGTTAAAAGTCGGTTAAAAACAGTTTAAGTTGTAGATATTAAACTGCACAGTATGTGTGATATACCATTCTTTGGTTTTATTGTAGGTATCTCCACTAGAGATGCAACGGATAGTGGTTTGGCCGGATACCGGATATCCGGCCGTCGCGACCGCCGGTTATCCGGTATCCGGCCAATACTTTTTTTACCTAAAATTTCCATTTAGATAAATGGAGTAATATCGACGACGCGCGGGCGCGATGGGGGAGCAGGTTGCAACGTGTTTCTACTTGTAGGCATGTTGTAGCCGTTGTAAAGGCATGTTGTTGCAGTTGTAGGCAATTTTTTGATTAGGTACTTTGTGGTTTGATATTTATGATACTCAAATTTTCTCCTTACAATTAGGTACTAAATTACTATCCGGTATCCGGCCGGATACTACGCGACTATCCGGTATTCGGCCGGATAGTAAAATGTGGCCGGATACCGGATAGTGACCGGATATCAGTTGCATCTCTAATCTCCACTACACGTCGGTTACATACAACCGGCTAATCAGCAACAATTCACAAATGAAACCTAACCTACGTAATACGTAGTCAGTCAATTTGATTTCCAGACCGCTATAGAACCTTGTCGCTTGAACTACTACCTAGATAAACCGGTTTCAGTTGCAGAAAAATTATGACAAACAAATAATATGTTTGTTCATTATGACTTATTATTTCTATGAAACACAGGGATCCGGAGGAAATTAAATAAGTAATAATTACTGATCTAAATAATTAAGAAATAAATTAAAAGAATAGAAGAACTTAGGCTTAGATACAAGAACAAACAAAGACAAACTTACCTTAAAATGATGATACCTCATTTGATACTCTGTTTTGTCGTAAGATTTGTTGAATTTAATCAAATAGTCACGGAAAAGCAACTTTTCAGGCACGTTATATTTGAAATAAAATATAAATACGCGATTGTTTTGAACGCAATAGAAAATAACGAGTAAAACTAAAATAGAACTTAGAAATAATATCGACTTAGACAGCATTTTGTTTGTGCTGTTGACTCTGTAATATACGGTAATTTTAGCTATGTTGAAACAAGGAAAAGTATTGTAGATTAAACATATAACTAACAGGATAAAATATTTTCCTCTTCATTAAATGCTCCTAATACAGCATGTCATGATGTCATCGATTAATTATAACAAACATCCTAACTAATAATATTATGAATGCGAAAGTAACTCTGTCCCTCTGTCTGTCTGTTTGTTACCTCTTCACGCAAAAACCGCCCTACCGATCATGGTGAAACTTGACAAAAAGATAGTTCGAACATCCGGGAATAACATAGGCTACTTTTTATCCCGGAAAACAGCAAAAATCCCGCGGGATAACGATAATTAGAGAAAATGGAATCGCGTACCCCCGAGGAACCTTTTCACAACAAAATGTACAATGATTTCTTTGGCAGATGTATGGTACGTCAATGTGACATTTGCAGTGATACGGTTCCACAGTCATACGATCAACAACGATTTAGTTCGCGCAATTCCGTGGAACCTTCTCTTAATACATTTCATATTGAATTCTTTGTTGGATGTATGGTATGTCAATATGACATTAGTAGTGAAACGGTTCTGCAGCGAAAACGATCAATTGAATCTCTTTTTAATGGATATTTAGCTATTTTTAAAGACTTAAGAAAGAAAGAATATAGTAAAACAGCATAATGTATAATATTATGTCATTTATTCATTTAAAATTCACTGCTACACAATTAAAATCTTCTATCTTCGATCTTCTTCCAACACACAATACGAGCATTATTGATGCCACTGTTTAGTCTTGATGCTGTCATCGTATCCGAAATTGTAAATCCGATCCAGAGTGCAATTATCGGCATCGCACAAGTAAAATCACAGTAGTCGTCAGGTCCTTAAATGAATAACTACAGAGAGAGAGCAAAAAATACAGTCATTCGAATAACAACAAACGTGATATGAAGTATAGGCCGCGCGATGGATTAAGATCGCTCGGCGAAACTGGTGGGGGCAATTTGGCGCATCTGTACAATTACGCACAAAATTGTTAAGTTCTGAGTGTATTTCTTTGAAACATATTTTTCTTATTTCGCATTTTTTGTACCTTTAGTCACATAACATATAACACTCGTTTTTGCTTGTGACTTATTTTGCTAGTATGTTTATTCAGAATCTTGGTAGTATTTTTTTAACGTGCTTTTAATTACCCATGATTTAATTAGTTTCCTTTTTAACATAACAATTCACGTCGTAAACCATTTTTCTGGCTTGCCATGTTAAACTTTATATTTGGGAATTTTTTTCACTTACTACGACATCATAACGTACTTACTACTAATACAGTAAAACAATCCGCGCGCAACAGTACTCAAGAGACACGTGACGCGTGAACGAAGCGAGGGAGGGGAAGAACGACTTGATCTACCAATAACGTGTCGGTGCCAGCGCGCACCCTCCCCTCATCCCTCTGCGCAACCAAATAGACCTAAGAATTGACTTCTGCGCATCCCCCTTCCACTTTTGACAAGCGATCTTAATTCGCCGCGCGACCTATAAACCATAAACGCTTCTGCCACTATGACATTTGTTTTGACCATAGATCTACAGTTTTAACCTTACTCCAGAACAGTACATATGCACAAACTCTTTGGTGTTTACCTCATTATTGTGTGTAGTAGGAACAAAGATAGCGGTGGGTTTTAAATGTTACAGAAAAAAGTGCCTTTATTCAAGTAGAGGATCATTAGAGCATACATAAATTTTATTTTCCTCTCACTACCTCGGAAAGCCGTCTTTTATCCTTTAATACCAGCGGGTAAAATCGCGTTTTATCCACTAGTGGGGAAAGTAATTTGGCCTTGGAGTGGAGCGTGTTTAAGTAGCTTTTGACAGATAACAAAACGTAAAACGCTCATAATAATGGTTCGTTCGATATTAATTATCATTAAATAAATGATAAATGGTTTGAGAATTTAATAAAAAATACCAAATTTCGCTTTATTTAATGGTCCTTAAAATTCTATAAGAAACATTTGTTTTTTTATGATGATGTTGAATATAATTCTGAACGCACAAGCTGAGTCGATGCAATTTCAAAACGCATCGTCAGAAATGTCGTAACGTAAAAATACCGAAAAATACACAACTTCCAGAGTTTTCTGTTATAATGTCGTAAAAACATAATGATTCCAGTGATGAAGATTCATTTTTATGGGCTGTTTTTTTTGCATGTTGCGCTTTCCTCGCTACAGTGAGGTGAAAAGTTTTGTGTTTAACACGGATGCAAATGCATTTTACTTCTCGTGTGTTGAAACACTCGCGGGTAAAATACAACTTTGCACCCTTGTATAACAAATAACTATTTCATAACTGTTTGGTTTCTGTACTGCCGGGGCCCTCTTTCAGGCAGCCCCCCCGCAACAAGAAGTGTAAAAAGATGTTGCCTCCAGAATATTCATTAGTAGCGGACCACTCACCTGCAGCAAGTAAAGAGCAGCAGCCGCAGCAGCAGGCGCAGCCCCCCACCATAAAAAGAACACAAACACTGCTCTTTTCTCCAAGCCATTGATAAGTAGCGGACCACTACGCCGCCGGAAGGAAAGAGCGGGGGCTCGGAGGGCGCAGCCCCCCGCCATAAAAAGAATAAAAACACTACTCATTTCTCCAAGCCATTGAAAAGTAGCGAACCACTACGCCACCGGAAGGAAAGAGGGGGGGCTCGGGGGGCGCGGCCCCCCGCCATAAAAAGAAAACAAACACTACTCATTTCTCCAAGCCATTGATAAGTAGCGAACCACTACGCCGCAGAAAAGAAAGAGGGGGGCTTAGGGGGCTCAGCCAGCCAAAGTAAATTCCGTACGTTAAATAAGAAAAAGTAAATCACTACGCTGGCGCTGCAGTTAGCAGATTTCTCAGTGGGCATAGCCCCCCTGTAATGAAGAGAATTCCTGAGAATGGCTTCCCAAATTAAATAGACCTAAATGCATGGGATAATGGACAGTTCATTGTTATACAGAACTTATATCCCTACTTATTTTCCACAGTATAGCAATAAACGAATTCTGCGCAGACGAAGTCGCGGGTAACAGCTAGTTACATTATAATTATGATTATGTCAAAAAATACATTACCTACGACTAAAAAAATCTACGAAACAAAGGGACCCGCAATACTTCACTTGCCCATATCAGTTACTATGTATAACCTGGTAAGAATGTCGCGGTCAATATCCCGTTTTTAGGGTTCCGTAGTTACCTCAAAAGGAAAAAACGGAACCCTTGTAGGATCACTTTGTTGTCCGTCTGTCTGTTTGTCAATACCCTTTTTCTCTGGAACGCGTGGAAGTAGCATAGTGAAATTAATATCAATTACTCAAGCCTGCGGTCCCTTGAAGCTGTGAAAAAATCAAGCTTCTGAGTCAACACAATCATGAGATAGTCAATAAAAGGGTTGTTTCCATACAAATTGCCGTAAGTACCCTGAAAACCTAAAGGGTACTTCTAGTTTTCCTAGAAACTAAAAATTTTGTATGAAGGTAGCTCTTATAGCACAACCACTCAGAAAATTCTCAAAGTCTTAAATTCTTATGTCTGTCTGTAGATTTCACTGACCAATATAAGATGACCCTGCCACACTACGTACATTTTGCTTAGGAGCTGGGCTCTGCTAACACTGGACAACTTAAAACAACTGGGAAAAGCGTTAAAATCTTTGTACGGAACACTTGTGCGCGAGTCCGACTAGCACTTGTCCGGTTTTAATGTGTCTCTTCGAAGTTCGAAATGTTTGAAACGGCATACCCTGATGTTTATTTAACCACTAGCTGTTGCCCGCGACTTCGTCCGCGTAGATTTCAGATATCGCTATCCCGCGGGAACTATACAATTTTCCCGAATAAAAAGTAGCCTATGTTATTCCTCAATATTCAAACTATTTCCGTACCAAATTTCATCTAGATTGGTGCAGCGATTTTCCCGTGAAGAGGTAACAAACAGACAGACAGAGAGACAGAGTTACTTTCGCATTTATAATATTAGTTAGGATTAGGATTATATACAAAAATATCGATGCAATTGCTATAAGTGCCTAACAGGGAAACCACAAAAAAGAGAAAACCCCAACGCCCTGATTAAAATTAAACATTGCAGATTTAAAAAAACTTTATTAAAATTTAAATAATATATAAAAACAAATGGCAATACGTAATTCAGAATACCTACAACACGTTTTGGAACTAAGCAAATAACAGTCGGTCGTAACATATACGGCCCAACTTTTTCGCTTTAGGTAAATTCGTACAAATGTGGCATTTAGGCAACTCGCTTATCTCGAAAACTGACAGCATTTGCCCGACACTGCTCGAACTGCAACCTTAATTCATAGCAATAAAGGTGAACAGTGAACAGTGTTGATTACGACACGCCCCCGCTACCGTCGAAGCGTGTGCTCCCAGAGGAAGGACTACGGATTAGTCCGAAACATGTCGGGCTATACTCGACTGACATACGCGAGTGATCCGTTTGTTTCACTATTATTGAAACGATGTCTTTCATGTTATGAGATTGATTTGTATGCAACGTAAAATCTCTGATTTCGTTAGGGTATGGATGGGATAATAACTGCTTCGATTTTAAATAGGGTAGGTAAAATTGCCACTAGCTGGCCACTTCGGAAAATGTTATCCAGTCACTGGCCACTAATTTGGTACGGCGATACTGAGTATCAATACCTTCGAAATCGTCTCGCGGTAACAGTTCTGGATCTATACATTTCAATTTAATCACATGATATCAGCATTTCGTTCTCTTACATTGGCAAAGTGGTCAGTTACAGGGGGATGGGGGGGGGGGGGGGGGGGGTCAGTTATAGGTGATTTACCCTACTTAGGTAAATTTAACCTTTTTAACGTAATGGACGCCGAGGGATCAGCCGACGTGCCTACGACGCCACTAACGCTTATAGACGTCCAGCTGCACAGTGCAATAGGTTTAAGGCCGTGTTGACGTTATGCCAACTTGGCGTGTGGACGACAACTTTTGTATGCGTCGTTAGCGTTGAAAGGGTAAGTTTTTCATATACTTTTGGTTCTCATGACTATTTACAACTATGCCACTTACTAATTCTAAATTTATTCTTAAAAATAATTCGAGTATCACTAAGCGTATAAAAACTTATGTAAAATAGCTGCCAGTTGGACACGTTTTTAAATATTATCAATTTATCATTCCCTGCGAGTACTTAACTTCATAAAAATACGAAAAATGTAAACCAGAAAACTCGTACAGGATTAGCGTAAATTCGTGAAATAATATATTATTACATACCTACTACTGTTTTTATGTAAAAACTACAACTGCTTGAAATGCCGAGTATGTTTGTACTATAGAGTTTGCACTTGGTTTAATCTTAGAATAACCCGTTGAAGAGTTCCCTCAAGAGGAGACGATCCTGGCCAGACCACCACAATTTCAATACCAGATAATTGTATTGTCACCGGACTTAAATGCTTCAATCAACTTTTGCCACCCATTGCCATGGAGATGTCCCCTGGGTAACTCGTCTAAAATTAGATTTTCTAAGGCACCACTCCCCCGAAAGTCAGGACTTGCTTGCTTAAGAGATGAAGCATGAAGGTATTGGCATACAACTGTTGAAAATCTTAACGTTTGATGCAGTGGTGCTTTAGAAAATATTATTTTAGACGAGTTACCCAGGGAACACCTCCATGGCAACGAGTGGCAAAAGCTGTTTGACCCAAATACTTAAGTATGTCAAAGTTCAGCTCAATGGCATACTAATACATGGTCAAAAAAAAATTAAAATTTTGAAGTGGACAACTTACATGACATACTAACATGGCTAGTTAAATAAGAGCTTATAATTGCAAGGCAAGATATAAAAAAATGGCACTTAGATATGTAGTCAGCAGCAGAAGTAACTAAGCAAGCCAAACAAACAACGATCTACACAAGCTTTTATTTCTATACCAATAGAGCCGTGCTTAGATCATTGTGACCTCTTAGGTTGCTTAGCTACTTCTGCTACTGACTGTACAACTTCGAGAAGATGAAAAACATATAACAGTGGCACCACTGTTTATGCTAAACCGAAAGTATCACATTTCTAAGCAAAATATTTTTTAAACAGATTTTTCACATTCTTGAGTACTACTTAGTAGTAAATAAGAAATCGAATTCAATACATAATGTATTTAAACATGCCATAAACATTAGTTGACTACCAGTTTGAATGTTAAGGTTAAAGACATATTATATCTTACTACGGTTGTTATAAAGGCACTTTGATATTCATGATATTAGTTGGATATTAGGTAACTATCAACTAAACTAACAACTAATTAATGAGGTATAAAAATATTCCCCAAAGGGTTAAATTGTACACAAAATACAACAGGATTTGTAAACATACATACAATACACTTATACATAAAACAGACAACCCTGGCACACATAACAATAACGTAAAAAAACAACTATTTTTTACTTTTCCCAAATTGACAACTGATATTTTAATTTGGCCCCATAACAAAATATTTTAAAATATATATATATATATATTTAAAAACGTGAAAGAGTATTAACATTTTTTACCTTTCCACAATTAGGACTTTTTTGTATTCATACGTTGCCATCATCAAATACGACAGTATACAATGCTTTCCGTCTCTCCTTTTTCTCGCCTGGCAACACTAAACAACATCCACACTGGCAACCTCGTTCGCTAAGCCGCACACGTTAGTGCCTATAGCAAGTTTGAGGTAACCGCCATTACCGAACTCTGGGCCCCACGAATTCTTGGCAATGTAGTAAGGAACGTCTCCTGTCAAATCGTAGCCTACTAATTCAACTGCGTGGTTTAGATCGGTAGCAGCTCCGCTGGAAATAAGACGTTATATTATTAAATAGAAAGAAAAGTATAAATTTATGAACTAAGAACCTAACCAACTTAGAAAAGTTGAAAAACCCCCGACATTGTCATTTCGAAGTTCAATATTTCAAAAACGGGTACATCGTTTTAATGAAACTTAGCTAAGACCCATCTCGATTAAACTAGCTTTCGATTAAAAAAAAACCGCATCGAAATCGGTCTAAGACGGTTAAAGACACACAGGTCAAACTTATTTTAACACCCCTCTTTTTCGTCGGAGGTTAAAAACAATTACTTTGCTCACCCGCGACCACAAGGTTATATCTGTGTGCGTTATAATTAATGAACATGTTAATTTAGTTTTTTCGCCTTTGTTACAGAATACAAAGGAAATGTAATGATGATAAATTAGTCCTTCCAAAACTGAAGTTGCAAATTTTTAAGAGAAAAGCCTATATTATGGCCATCAGAGTATTTAATAAGCTACCCAGAGGCCTATGTGATCTGCCTTTGAATAAATTCAAGACAGATCTTCATGCATGGTTGTTGGACCGCTCCTTTTACTCATTTAATGAGTTCTTTAGTATTTTTTTTCATAGTAATTTATTATTTTATTTACATAATAAAAGCAATTAACAATGACATTAAATCTAAGCTAAAACTAAATAAACTAAAACTTAAAACTAAATTAAATCTAAATAAGGCCCCCGTGGCATGGTGCCCAAAAGGCTGGCAGCGTTTCCTCGATGAATAGCGATGCTGATTCTTTGAGAAAGAAAACTGCCAGCGCTTTGATCACAAGTTGCATCAACTAAGCGCTTTTGCAACTCAGAAATAAGCTTGTAAGCGCCGGGACCCCATGGACCCAAGGTTTCGAACCCGACAGCAACAAAAACGAGTAATTGAGTTTTCTTGTAAGTATATTAGTAGTATATTATTGGGCATTCTGGACCACCATTCATTCGATCGGGCGAAAAATTTCGCCCTCACTCATTCGTGGTGATCCAGAAGCCCAATAATACAATGAATTGCACACAACCTACAATCAACCCAAACCCAACGGTAACCAACCTAACAGTAACCTATCAGCATTTGCGTTCAACATAACGCTCAACCTACACCTGAAATCGCATTGGGCATTCTGTTTCACCTCTCGATCAACGCAACGAATACATCAGCCCAACAGCAACTCAAACCCAACGGAACCCAACCTAACAGAATTTGCTCACACTCGAGGTTTAACGTTAACCATCTGCTCTTCTGCTCATTTTGAATAAGCATTCCATGCTTGCAACACGCGCGCATTGGTTGAATTGATCTTGAACAGATATGAAGTTTGTAAAACAAGCTCAGAGCTTGCAGTTGGAGGTTGTTTGTTCAGATCGCAACAATCGTAGTTTTCGTCACGGTGAACTTTTACCCGACACAATTCGCTGTATAATTTGCGGTCCTTCTAATTGCGGTAAAACTAATTTAATTGTCTCTCTTCTACTACATGAACAAGGACTACGCTTTCAAAATATTTACGTATATTCAAAAACACTTTTCCAACCGATGTACCAGTTTTTAGAAAAAATATTGATGTTGGTTCCATCAGTTAAATTTCAAAAATATCGCGAAAATGATGAAATACTAAGCCCGCATGAAGCTGAGAACAATTCAATTATCATATTTGATGATGTTGCATGCGAAAATCAAAATAATATAAGGGATTACTTTGCAATGGGAAGGCATAAAAATATTGACAGCTTCTACTTAAATCAAACTTACAGTAAAATACCTAAACAATTAATAAGGGACAATGCTAACTTAATCATCCTTTTTAAACAAGATGAAGTTAATTTACGTCATGTTTATGACGAGCACGTTGGAACTGATATGTCTTGGTCACAGTTTCGGGAAATGTGTGCAAAAATATGGAGCGTACCTTTTAGCTACTTGGTTGTAAACAAGGACTGTGCTAGAAATTCAGGATGTTATAGAATGGGATTTGATACATTTATCGTTTTGGATTAACCGTGTTACTTAACCAGTTTCATTTTCAAGAAACTTTTATTGCATCATGGGAATCCATCGAGATCAGACATGAATCATAAAATAAACACCGAGAAAACTTTAAAAGAAAAAGTACTTCAGTCTGCCGATGCTGTCAAAAAGAAGGTTAAACTACTTCGTGATATGAAAAATAACAACAATATGATTTTGGAATCAGTCTTTAAACCAATAACAGACCCGCTTAATGAAATGGTTAAAAGTAACGACAATAAATACTATAACACTAATGAAACCGATTTTGATGAAGACATATTTAAGTGGCAAAAGGCGCCAAAAACATTAAAATTTAGTCCTAATGAAGGGAAGAGAAGTAGTATTAATAATCAAACAATCGTACGAAATTTTTCCGAAACGACTTCAAATAATGATGATGAGGTATCAAATAGAGACGAAAACAGACAAGATGGTGATGATGACATGTTATGTGAAAGTGACAACAATGATGTCTTGGAATCAACAAATGATACTTCATTTAAGACTACCGGTTCATATGCATCTCCTCGCGAAGACCCTGCATGGCAAAAACAATACAACACCGACTTGGACATTCCTTTTGGCATACGAACAGAACGCGATAAGCTTATGTTAGGATCTTGTTTAGTTTCCGTTAGTGGCGAAAAACTCAAAGTAAATGGACGTACTTACAATTTAACACCAGGTTTATATGATTTGTTATTTAAGAAGTTGCCTGATTTAGGTATCATAACTGAAGACGATAAACGTTATTATAAAATGTTGCTACTAGAAACGAATGTCCATAGACGAGATTTTGATCCCAATAAACCAATAAAAAGTAACAAAGGTCAGAAATATTTATACATTATAAAACCGCTTTTCAAATTATCGAAACAACGTTCAATAAGCGAAGATTTATGTACTTACGGCAAAGGACTACCAACAATGAAAAAAGTTAAAAGAGATGTTTCATATGTCTATTGGGATAATCCAAACGAATTAGTTGAAAGATTGAAATTACTCATTGCTTCCCGTGATGCCGGTAACACAGGATTAGACAATGAAATAATATCAATTGTAGAAGAACTTCGTGAAGCGGGCTTGGTTAATCAATGATATATAAAACTGGTATTTTACTTTTACCATCAGTCGAAGCCGGAAATTTGATGATACATAAGTGCATAAAAATAAGAAGTGAAAATGAACATAGACAAATTCGGTCATCATGTTCATAAACGTTTGCGTGTATGTGAAGTTTTTGAACTTAACAATAAAACTTTGCTGCGTTCTGATGATGGCGATTTCGATCTACAATCATCGCGATTAAAGGGGGTAGCGGATCCTTTGACACCCAATGATGCAGCTAATAAGCAATATGTCGATCAGCTCGTCCAGGACACTTACGAGAAGAAGCATCTAGATTCTTTATTTAAAACTATAAATTCTCAAATTCATCAGCTTGCAAATCAGTTGAAAATAAACTTTTATACAAAAAGGGACATAGACAATATTTTAAGTAATTTCAAAGATGACAAAAGAACAAGTCGTGAATGAAATCCATAGATCGGCCCGAAAAAATTTCAAGCGTCGCGCAGTTATATTAAAAGGAATTGATGATTTGTGGCAAGCAGATTTAATTGACTTACAGAATTTACATACTGTAAATAAGGGATATAAATACATTTTAGTTGTTATTGATACATTTTCAAAGTACACGTGGTGTATTCCTACGAAATCTAAAACTAAAACAGAAGTAAAAAATGCATTTGAACTAATTATCAAGTCGACCAAACGAATACCTAGAAACTTACAGACAGACTTTGGAAAAGAATTTTACAATGATCAATTCGATTGTTATGTGAAATCCTTAAAAATAAATCATTATTCCACGTATTCAGTTAAAAAGGCGTCTATTGTTGAAAGGGTAATAAAAACGCTCAAGAACAAACTTTACAAATATTTCAGTTTCATCGGGAACTACAAATGGCTTGGAAAACCTTTCGATGAGATAGTTCAATCTTATAATCAAACTGTGCATAGCACAACAAAATTTAGCCCAAATGAGGTGAATTTTAATAATGAAGCCGAAGTAAAGAAAAACATAGATAAATCACAATCCAATCGGCGTTTTAAATTAAATATTTTTAATGTAGGAGATCATGTGCGTATAAGCAAGTACAAAAGCGTCTTTCATAAAGGTTATACGCCTAATTGGTCAACTGAGCTATTTACTATTAAAAAGGTGAATCACACTCGTCCTGTTACTTACCATATTGAAGACCAACGAAAAAACTCAATACTCGGTACATTTTATGAACAAGAACTGCAAAAAACTAAGTATCCAGACGTTTACCTCATCGAAAAGGTAATCAAAAAAAGAGGGAAAAAATTGTATGTTAAGTGGTTAGGACTTAACGATAGCGAAAACAGCTGGATCGACAGAAATGCCATTGTATAAATATATTTAAAAACTTTCTCGCGCTAAGTCATTAACTTTTGGGATATGAAAGGAAGAGGACTTCTAAACAGTATTATTAATCACTTACCGTTTGAACTGCACTTACCTGGCTACAATTATTGCGGACCAGGCACAAAATTGCATAAGCGATTGCAAAGAGGTGATAAAGGAGTTAATGAATTGGACAACGCGTGTATGCAACACGATATAGCATACGATAAATATTCTGACCTAACAGACCGACATCGTGCAGATTTTGAACTCTATAAAATGGCTAAACAAAGATTGAAGTCAAAAGGTGTTGGAAAAGGAGAAAAACTTGCGTCTTGGATAGTTAGCAAAGTGATGAAATCTAAAATGAAAGCTGGTGCAGGGATAAAATCATTTAAGCATTTTGTTTCTAAGATACGTACCGAATTGAAAAAAAACAAATCTAAAAAAGAAGGCACTGCAGTCAGTCGAGCTTTTGCTGCAGCGAGTAAAGTATTTCTTAATAACAATACGAGTAAAATGAGAGTTCCTCGATTAATACCGATTCCTAAAACTGGAGGTATATTGCCACTAATACCTATTTTCGCGGGACTTTCTGCGTTAGGGTCATTGGCAGGAGGAGCTGCTGGGATCGCTAAAGCTGTTGGTGACTACAAAGCTGCAAAAAAGAGCTTATCCGAATCAGAACGTCATAATAAAATGATGGAATCTATTGCATTAGGTAAAGGGTTGTACATTAAACAGTATAGAAATGGAAAGGGTTTGTGTTTAAAACGATTAAAAAACTAAATAAAAGGCTACCCAGACGTGCTCTTACAAATGTTGATATTTTAAAACATTCAACAGATATTCCTTATTTTCGTGGTGTTTACATGAGAGACAAATTGCCAAACCGTCCAAAAAGAGTAGAATGTGCAATCGTAAATTTAGATAGTTCTAAAAACCAAGGGACTCACTGGGTAGCCTATGTCAAAGATAATAATCATTGTGAATATTTTAATAGTTATGGTGATCTTCAACCGCCGCTAGAATTAATAAAATATTTGAAAAATTATAATATTTCATACAATTATAATATTTATCAAAAATTCGATACTGTTAATTGCGGACATTTATGTTTAAAATATTTAAAAAAATATTGGAATAACCGTTTAAATATCTCTGAACAATAAATAGCTTCTCATTCTCACGATGTCTTTCACTTTGTCCATAACGGGATCCTCCTCTACCCTGATTACGAATCACTCGCCAGCTCTTCAACTAGATGGTGAATATGAATGCGGGTTGCTATACTTGTCGACATTTAACTCGATACCTAATATTGACAACCGAAATAATAAGTTTTATTATGGTGATAACGAAGTAGTAGAAATTCCTGAAGGGTCATATGAACTTCAAGATCTTGATGATTATCTTAAAAGACATCTCCAAGGTTGCACCTTTACACTGACATGCAATAATAATACGCTAAAAACATCTATATTGTGTTCCAAAAACGTCTATTTTAAAAAACCAAATTCGATTGGTAAGTTACTTGGTTTTGGAGAAGAAACAGTTCAGGCGAATATATTAACTGAGTCCCCTTTTCCCGTGTCCATTCTGTCTACAACTATAGTACGAGTTGAATGTGACATCGTGAGCGGGTCATTTATAAACGGAAAACCTAGTCATATAATTCATGAATTTGTGCCAAATGTACCGCCTGGTTACCGGATTATAGAAACACCTAAAAATGTTATATATTTTCCTGTTACTCAAAACAGCTTAAACGCTCTTATAATAAGAATACTGGATATAAACGATAATTTAGTGAATTTACGTGGCGAAGAGATTCAGATATATTTACATCTCAGAAAAAAATGATAGACTTTAATAAATGTACGGTCTCAAACAGCAAAGCCGTTAGTGCTCATTGTGCTATCAAGAAAAGAAGACCTAAAGGACAACTAACGAAGGAAAACAAACAGTTTTTAAAAAACATAGGATTATTAAAATGAGTATACTAAACTTATCAGACTCCTTTAGCTTTGATAGCACGATTGAAAGTTTCGAATATCATTCGTATAAACCGTACGTAACAAGTTTCAATTTAAATGATGAAATCCGTATACCTATCAACCAGCAAGATCTATACGTATTACCATCAGCGAGTACTTTATACATAGAGGGTACTATAGAAGTATTCAACAGAGAAACAAAAGCGAAGGTGTCCAGTGTTCATTTTACAAATAACCCTATACTTCATTTATTTCAAGATATTCGATATGAGCTGAATGGGATTGAAATAGATAAAATTAAAAACGCTGGGGTCACAACAACAATAAAATCTCTTGTGTCGATGAATGAACTTGAATCATCGATGTCAAAGTTATGGGGCTGGGATGTTGATGGCACAAAAATTACGCATGGATCATTTTCTGTGTCAATTCCTTTAAATAAGATTCTTGGCTTCGCAGAGGATTATAACAAAATTATTATTAACTGTAAGCATGAACTTATTCTTTTACGATCCAATACTAATTTAAATAGCGTAAAACTGAACACAAATGAGTATATAGGTAACATAACTATATCTAAAATAGTATGGCGCATGCCGCACATTAAGGTTTCTGATCGTGAAAGATTAAGTTTGCTTAAATATTTGGAAAGAGATCGAGCTATTCAGGTAGCATTTAGGAACTGGGATCTGTACGAATACCCGCTTTTACCTAAAACATCAAAACATTCTTGGGCCGTCAAAACTTCGTCTCAAGTTGAAAAACCTCGATATGTTATAATTGGATTAAAAACAAACAGGAAAAATGTTGCTGATAAAGATATATCGCGTTTTGATCATTGTAATTTGCGTGACGTTAAAGTTTTTTTAAATTCAAATTATTTTCCTTATGAAAACTTGAATGTCAGTTTCTCGGCTCAAAAATTTGCTATATTATATGAACAGTACGCTAAATTCCAACAGTCTTATTATAACCGCAGCCAAGCACCGTTGTTGAATCCACAAGACTTTATAAATAAAGCACCTCTGTTTGTTATCGACTGTTCTCGTCAAAATGAAACCTTAAAAACGGGTTCAGTCGATGTGCGGATTGAATTAGAGTGTGACACAGATATCCCTGACAATACCGCGGCTTATTGTCTTATTTTGAATGATAGTATTATAGAATATAAGCCGTTGACCAATATAACAAAGAAGATATCATGAAACTAGACCATCTATTCGTAGATGTTCAGGGGTTTAAATCATCTAAAAATGAATTTATTATTAAAGAATTTGCATACAGTACCTATGAACACACGCAGGCGTATTTAATAAAACCTCCATATTCATTTTCTACGTTATCAGAAAACGAAAAAAGGCATGTGAAATGGATAGAGAGAAACCTTGGCATTATGTGGCGTGAGGGGTATATCGACCACAGAGAATTTAAGAGAATGATTCATAATTTCTTGGAAGGCAAAAAAATATATGTAAAAGGTTTTGAAAAAATTAAGTGGATTAATGATTTATGTGCTGATTGTACTGTAATAGACTTGGGAGAGAAAGGTTGTTCTAATTTTCAATTAATGTATAAAAAGTATTGTATCGACAACAGCTCTTATAATTGTCTACATCATAAAAAAGCTTGTGCCTTAAAAAACGTTATATGTCTTAAAAAATATTATTTCGATATTATGCATATTTAACATTGTAATAAATTATACCTAATTTTCAAAAATAAATATTTACGTTTAATCATTTTTTTATTTTTTAACCCAGTCAAAATTAGTTATCATTTATTTTGAACGAAGACTTTTTATATTAACCCATTTTTAAATAATTGAATTTGTTTGTTTAAAAATATGAAATAAATGATAACGATTCATACCTGTGGCTAATAATAGTGTTAATCTATTTAAGCGATATTTACTGAAAAGATTTTTCTTGTGCATTTAATCATGATAATTTTATTTTCGTTTGAATTATTGCTTTATTGACATACTTACAAAAAAAATCTTTCCTGTTGACGTATCGCTTAATCAAAGGAATAAAACAAGAAAATTGTTGACCATATTTATTTTCAAAATTATATACAAAAACAGTAAAAACATTAATAACTAACACTATATCCGCACAACTTCTTGGATATCTTATTTATTACACTTTCTGTACTGTCTATTATCTCATCGTATCCGTCACTTGCCACATACTGCGCACTGAGCATAACGTTTTCACCGGTTTCGTCGTTTTGATCCGGCGCGGAGTCACTTATGTTAATTATTTGGATTTTGACAAGTCTGTTCCCCTTAGTTGCTTCATTGTTTATAACGAACGACGGCGGGTGACCTCGTACACTTCTCTTTACCACTTTGTTTAGCCTTAGTTTTGGTTTACTAGACTTGGTTTTCGTTTTGGCACTTGCAATTTTTTTTACAAATTCACTGACTTCTTCTTCTTCTTCATCTTCTCGGAATCCTAATGGACCCTGTGCATATTGCGAAAACATGATTTGAGTGTCTTGCGTTCCTTCCATATTCTGAAACAAAAGAAATCAAATAAATAAACGCATCTGGCAACACATATGAGCATTTTCATACGCTTACAAAACAATAATAGCAACAAAATAATACGAATAAATATTAAATAATGCCAATTTTACTTACCGAATCGGGAATGGATCAGCTCGTCTTAATTTTCAAAACTTTGGAACGACTTTACTCAGTTATGAATGTAGAGTGCAGAATGATAACTTACTATAACAGCCGCTATTTATAATTACAGTAATTTCATGCGTCAGCAAATTAAATTAACACGCGCTTCGGAGCATGCGGTGCATACCGCCGCGCTGCTTAATGCCGATCAAATTACAACGACACGTAAGGACTTGTTATAATTGGTACCAAATGCAATAAATGTGAATAGGTATATTTCACGTGTCAGCAAATTACCTTAGCACGGGCTGCATGCCGCCGCGCTGCTTAAGACACGTAAGGACATGTTTTAATTGATACCCAATGCAATAAACGAGGATAGGTATTATTTGCCTGTTCAACAGAACATGATTTTACTTACCATTATCAAAATATTACATTTAAAATTAAGCCTGAGCCCTGAGCTTTTTGATGACGGAAAACATCGTCAGGAAACCTCCGAAGCGAGAAAACTCAATTTCAACTCAAGTAAAATGTGTTTTCAGTCGGTATCCTCGCAGTCTATATATACTTAGGTGGGTGAAAGAAAAAAAGAAAACAAATGTTAATAACACTTCATATTTATTTATTAAAAAAAAAGAACAAACCATACAATTTACAAATCAATGTGTAATTATAAAAAATAAAGTACTTAATGATAATCTACTTATTTGGTATAGTCAGCGTCAAAAGTCGCTCATCTGGTCGTAGAGCGAAAAGGTACAAAAGTGATGAGCGGCTTTTGACGCTGACCCTACAACATACATAATTATAATTTTACAATAACGTAAGTACTCAACGTATTTTATTTTATTAAACACATTCTAATTTTTTATTACCCATTGGGTGCCTACGAAATAAAATTACAGCTCGAGGAAAGGTCGCTTAGATAACTACTGTACTAGAAAATAGACTCATGTCCCCAAGATTTGGTTGAAATTTTGTCTGATAATATATGTCGTTTATCGTCTTTGTTAGATAAAGCAACTTTATTGACAGATT